>OY992877.1:142604377-142844517 GCA_963921405.1 Cepaea hortensis | reverse complement strand
AGACAGACAGACAGATAGACAGACAGACAGACAGACAGACAGACAGATTGTCGGTAACGGGAACGAGAACTTATATGACTACTTATATGAATTAAATGAGATGCTCCCCACCAGGGTATGGGTGAAGCCGGGCCCGGTCAGCTAGTATATATATATATATATATATATATATATATATATATATATATATATATATATATATATATATATATCTTATATATAAAAGGCAATCTCCGTCCATCTGTATGTATGTATGTATGTATGTATGTCCTTTATACGTTCGCGAACGGCCCATCCGATTGAGATGAAATTTTCTACACGCTTTCCTTTCATTCCAGAGCTGCCAACTGTGATATTTTGTTAGTGTGAAATCGCCTGCTTACTCAGTATTATTTCATTTTTCATTTTTCATTATAATTTCATATATCTCAGGGGACCTAACTCTGTAAAAGTTATTTCAAGGAGCATAACTTTTCTGTATAACTTATAGTCATATTGTGGCATCGTTTTCAAAGATTTATAAACTCTTTGTCCATAGTTATGTACCGGCATATGAGTTATAATAAATAATGATACAATCTGTAAGGCATTTTCAAAGTTTTCATAAAATAATGCACAATGCATAACATTGTAACTCATCTTTTTTTGCTTAAGAAGTTACTGTAGTCATGCAGGTGATTAGAAAGAGTTTTCATTAAAAATAATGGATGGTGTGTGGAAGGACATTCTTTTAAGTTACTTTTTTTGTTGTATGAATTTAATGAGGCGCTACCCGCCAGGAGCTGGGCGAAGCCACGCCGGGTCAGATAGATAGACAGACCAACGTTTTCGCTGCAGTTGTCTACTCCTCCTTTTCCTTCTTCTGCTGATGCTGCTGCCGCCGCTCCATTTACCCAAGTTAATTGTTGGGGAAGATGTAAAGATCTTTCAAGTGCTCTTTCTAATGCTTTTTGTAAGTTGGTCTTCGTTTATCTAAGGTTGTTCTAACTGCAACCAATAAATGATTAGACAGACAGGCAGACAGACAGACAGTCAGAGAGGGAGGGACGGACAGACAGGCAGGCAGACAGACAGACAGACAGACAGACAGACAGACAGACAGACAGACAGACAGTCGGGAACGGGAACTTATATGACTACTCATATGAATTAAATGAGATGCTCCCCATCAGGGGCTGGGCGAATCGGGCCGGATCAGACAGATAGACAGACAGACAGACAGATAGATAGTCGGGAACGGGAACGGGAGCTTATATGACTACTTATATGAATTAAATGAGATGCTCCACACCAGTAGCTGGGCGATGCCTGGCCGGGTCAGACAGACAGACAGACAGACAGACAGACAGACAGACAGTCGGTAACGGGAACGGGAACTTATATGACTCCATCCATCCATCATGTGCCATGCCGGTAAGCGTGGGTGGTCATGTTCTGCCATCTCACTCGATCAACAGAGTCGTGGATCAGTTCCGTGTTTCTGTCTCGACCATGCCACAAGGCCAAGCCATCCAGATACTTGTTTCTAGGTCTTCCCCTTGGTCTGTTCCCCTCGATCTTACCAGTTGTCACCAAGTTCTCCAAATCATTTCTTCTCATAACATGCCCAAAAAATTGTGATTGTCTACGTCTAATGTCTCTGATCAGTTTACGATCTTCATTTGTTTCTTGAAGGACTTGTTCATTGGTCTTTCTGGCTGTCCATGGTATTCTTTGCATTTTCCTCAGAAACCACATTTCTACAGCCATCAGATGTTTTTCAGTCTGGCTGCTCATTGTCCAAGCTTCACATCCATATAAAAGTACAGGTTCTATGTAGCATCTCACCACTCTTTTTCTCGTTTCAATTGACATCTTTTTATTGGTCAGTATGTTTTTCATCTTGCTAATATGACTACTTATATGAATTAAATGAGATGCTCCCCACCAAGGACTGGGCGAAGCCGGGTCAGACAGACAGACAGACAGACAGACAGACAGACAGACAGATAGTCGGTAACGGGAACGGGAACTTATATGACTACTTATATGAATTAAATGATATGCTCCCCACCAAGGACTGGGCGATGCCGGGCCGGGTCAGACAGACAGACAGACAGACAGACAGACAGACAGTCGGTAACGGGAACGGGAACTTATATGACTACTTATATGAATTAAATGAGATGCTCCCCACCAAAGACTGGTCGAAGCCGGGCCGGGTCAGCTAGTATATATATATAAAATAGAATGGCTGTCTGTATGTATGTCCTTTATGCGTTCGCGAACGGTCTATCCGATTGAGATGAAATTTTCTACACGTCTTCCTCTTAATCCCGTGCTGCCAACTGTCATAGTTTTTTAGTGTACAAACAGTTATCTACTTAATATTATTATAATGTATATATAGCGAGGGGACATAACTTCTTATAGCATTGTTATATTTGTAAAATTGTTCCATATTTCTCAAATAGGTGGACCTTTTCGCTACAGTTATGTACAGGCATATGCGTTACAATCCTCCCCCTCCTCCCCTCCTTCTTCTCCCCACATCCTCCCCCTCCTCCTCCTTCCTCTCCTCCTCCTCCTCCTCCTCTCCCTCCTCCTTCCCCTCCCTCCATCTCCACTTCCTCCTCCTCCCCCTTTTCCTCCTCCTTCTCCCACTCCTCCTCTTCCTCCCCCTAATCCTCCCCCTCTTCTCCCATCCTCCTCCCACTCCTTCTCCTCCTCCCCCATCTTCACTTCCTCCTCCCCCTCCTCCTCCCCTCCTCCTCCTCTTTTCCCCCTCCTCTATTCCCCCCTCCTCCTCCTCCTCCTAATCCTTCCCCTCATCTAACCTCCTCCTCCCTACGCCTCCTCCTCCTTCCTCTCCCCTCCTCCTTTCTCCTCCTCCGCCTCCTCCCCTCCTTCTCCTCCTCCTCCCCTCCTTATCCTCCTTCTCTTCTCCTCCTCCTCCCCCTCCTCCTCCTCCCCCTCATCCTCCTCCTCCCTCCTGCTCCCCCTCCCTCCTCCCTCCTGCTCCCCCTCCTCCTCCCCCTCCTCCTCTCCTCCTCCTCCACCCTCATTCTCCTCCTCCCCCTCCTCCTCCTCGGCTCTCCTCCTCCTCCCCTCCTCCCCTCCTCCTCCTCATCCTCCTCCTCCCTCCTCCTCCCCTCCTCCTCCTCTCCTCCTCCCTCCTCCTCCCTCTCCTCCCCCTCCTCCTCCTCCTCCCCCTCCTCCTTCCTCCTCCTCCCCTCCCCTCCTCCTCCCCTGCTCCCTATTTAGTTATTGGGATGAAGATTGTTCTCTTCCAATCTGTTCGCCATATTTCCGGGAACGGGAACTGGAGCTTATATGAATTAAATGAGACGCTCTCTGCCAGGAGCTGGGCGAAGCCGGACCGGGTCGTATTTTTTTGGGAACGGGAGCAGGGGCCGAATATGAATTAAATGAGACACTCTCCGCCAGGAGCTGAGAGAAGCCGGACCGGGTCGTATTTTTTTGGGAACGGGAGCAGGGGCCGAATATGAATTAAATTAGACGCTCCATTTACCCTAGTTAATTGTTGGGGGAAGATGTAAAGATCTTTCAAGTGCTCTTTCTAATAATAGATAGACAGACAGGTAGATAGGACGGAACGGGAACGGGAGCTTTTATGACTACTTATATGAATTAAATGAGATGCTCCCCACCAGGGACTGAGCGAAGCTGGGCCGTGTCAGACAGACAGACAGACAGACAGACAGACAGACAGACAGACAGACAGACAGACAGTCGGGAACCGGAACTTATATGACTACTTATATGAATTAAATGAGATGCTCACAATCAGGGGCTGGGCGAAGCCGAGCCGGGTCAGACAGACAGACAGACAGACAGATAGATAGTCGGGAACGGGAACGGGAGCTTATATGACTACTTATATGAATTAAATGAGATGCTCCCCACCAGGGCCTGGGCGAAGCCGGGCTGGGTCAGCTAGTCTATATATATATATATATATATATATATATATATATATATATATATATATATATATATATATATATATATATATATATATAATAGAATGTATGTCTGTATGTCTGTAAGTATGTCTGTATGTATGTTATTTATGCGTTCGCGAACGGTCAATCCGATTGAGATGAAATTTTCTACACGTCTTCTTCTCATTCCCGTGCTGCCAACTGTCATAGATTGTTAGTGTACAAACATACTTACTTAATATTATTTAATATTTTAATTTACATTATAATGTATATATAGCGAGGGGACATAACTTCTAATAGCATTGCTATATATGTAACATTGTTGCATATTTCTCAAATAGGTGGACATTTTCGCTACAGTTATCTACAGGCATATGCGTTATAATCCTCCTCCTCCTCCTCCTTCTCTCCATCCTCCCCCTCCTCCTACTTCTTCCTCCCCTCCTCCTCCCCTCCTCCTCCCCTCCTCCTCCTCTCCTTCCCCCTCCTCCCCCTCCTCTTTCCTCTTCCTCCTCCCCCCTCCCCTCCTTCTCCTCTCTTCCTCCTCCCCTCCTCCTCCCCCTCCTCCTGCTCCCACCTCCTCCCTCCTCATCCCCTACTCCTCCTCCCCCTCCTCCTCTCCCTTCCTCCTCCCCCTCCTCTCCCCTCCTTTTTCCCCCTCCCCCTCCTCATTCCTCTTCCTCCTCCCTCTCCTCCTCCCCTCCTTCTCCTCTCTTCCTCCTCCCCTCCTCCTCCCCTCCTCCTCCTCCTCCTGCTCCCACCTCCTCCGCCCTCCTCCTCTACTTCTCCTCCCCCTCCTCCCTCTCCCCTTCCTCCTCTCCCCTCCTCCTCCCCCTCCTCCTCCCCCGCCTCCTCCCCCTCCTCCTCCTATTCCTCCTCCTCCCCCCTCCTCCTCATTCTCCCCTCCTCCTCCTCCACCTCCCATTCCTCCTCCTCCTCCCCTCTTCCTCCCCCTCCTCCTCCCTCTCCTCCTATTCCTTCTCCTCCTCCCCCTCCTCCCTCTCCTCCTCCATCCCCTTCCTCCTCCCCTCCTCCTCCCCACCTCCTCCCCTTCCTCCCCCTCCTCCTCTTCCTCCTCCCCTTCCTCATCCCCTCCTCCTCCCTCCTCCCCCTCCTCCCTCCTCCTTCTCCTCCCCATCCTGCCCATCCTCCGTCTCCTCCTCCTCTTCTTCCTCCCATTCCTCCCCCTCCTCCTCCTCCTCACTCTCCTCCTCCCCCTCCTCCCCCTCCCCCTCCTCCTCTTCCTCCTCCTTATTTCTCTGCTGCTGCTGCTGCCGCCGCTCCATTTACCCAAGTTAATTGGTGGGGGAAGATGTAAAGATCGTTCAAGTGCTCTTTCTAATAATAGACAGACAGAGAGACAGATAGATAGTCGGGAACGGGAACGGGAGCTTATATGACTACTTATATGAATTAAATGAGATGCTCCCCACCAGGGGCTGGGCGAAGCCGGGCTCGGTGAGACAGACAGACAGACAGACAGACAGACAGACAGACAGACAGACAGACAGACAGACAGATAGACAGTTGGGAACGGGAACTTAGATGACTACTTATATGAATTAAATGAGATGCTCCCCATCAGGGGCTGGGCGAAACCGGGCCGGGTCAGACAGACAGACAGATAGACAGACAGACAGACAGATAGACGTCGGGAACGGGAACGGGAGCTTATATGACTACTTATATGAATTAAACGAGATGCTCCACACCAGGGACTGGGCGAAGCCGGGCCGGGTCAGCTAGTTAGTACATATTTATGTATTCTTTACAGTACAATGAACATTAAAATTTGTATAGTACAAATTGTGCTGTATGGCTCTGAAACCTGGAGTACAACGAAAGGAGACGAAGCCTTGTTACAAACCTTTGAGAACAAAATTTTAAGACGCATCTTTGGACCCATTAGGGATACACAAAGTGGAGAGTGGAAAAGAAGAAGTAACAAAGACATTTATGATCTGTTTAAGTCCCCGCTAATCACTGGTATCATGAAGGCTAATAGAATACAATGGCTGGGGCATATAGAAAGAATGGAAGATAATAGGGAAACAAAACTCGCTTACACTCAGGAAATAAATGACCGTAGACCCCGAGGTAGACCAAGAAGGCGGTGGAGAGATAATACATGTACAGACCTACAAGCACTTGGAATCAACGACTGGCAAGGGAAGGTCCACCAGAGAGACGAATGGAGACGGATTGTATTTGCAGCAAAGAACCTCAATGGCTCGGAACGCTGAAGAAGAAGAAGAAGAAGAAGAAGAAGAAGAAGAAGAAGAAGAAGAAGAAGAAGAAGAAGAAGAAGAAGAAGAAGAAGAAGAAGAAGAAGAAGAAGAAGAAGAAGAAGAAGAAGAAGAAGAAGAAGAAGAAGAAACATGTGACATTTAATTATCTAATTAATATCAATATTTGTATTTTTAATTGTTAGCAGGTCGATAATTATGATTCAATATAACCCGTTATCCGTGGTGGTCACATGACTAACTTAGATATCTCGTTGAGTAAAGTGAGTGGGTTAGTTTTTGTTCATTAAATAACCTGAATGATAAAGCTCAATGTTCCTAATGTAGCAAATAATTGAAATCTTGAAATTATATTTGTCTTCCGCTGTTGTGGAGAATTAAAATCTTGTGTGCCTGTGTATTTTCTTTAAATCTTAGATCTCAAATCTCGGAAACTCCTGCCTGACAAACCCTGGCGTATGTAAAGATGGACTCACTTTGGAGATCAATATAAAATTTGCAACCATGGAGGAGGACTCTGTTATATTTACAACTGGTGGCGAATACAAAAATCAACCTGGAATAGCTCTCATCTACAGGTTAATTTTATTAGCTACATAATTATTTAAGTGGCCTGTAATTTTTTCTTGTTTTGTTTCAACCAAATGAATCTACGAATCATTAGTATTAGTGTATTAGTAATAAACGCCAGTCTCCCTGGCCTAGGCGTTAGCGAATTTCTCCGTAATCCATTTTATCCACGTGAACAAACGCAGCTGCGTGAGAATCGGTAGCTGTTCTCGCCGCGCCCGTTACTTACGGGATATGTGAGCCGGCCGCTCAGAAAGCAATGGCAAACTATTGAGTGTAATCTTGCCAAGAAATCAAAAACAGCGGTAAAATGCTGGTGTTGACAGCGATGTGCTGTAATAGGATATGCGAACACAAAATTAGTAATAAATAAATAATAACTAGTAATAATATAGTGGTGAGTTAAGTGAGTAAGTGAGCCTGTTTCCGGGGAAGTAAGATTATGTTATTATAGAGTTACACAATAAAATACAATGTATGTTGTAAGAGGTGACCATAAAGGATTGGCGTAGGGCTGGCTATCCAATTACATAGAAGCCTTTAGCCTATGTATGATTCTCATCTGTGGTTTGCCACAGAAAAGATGCATATTCTTACTACTTTTACTTGCATAGCTATTGTCAGCCTCTTTCTAGCTTTTTTAAAACAGTTCCCATTGTTGTAAATTACACAACCAAATTGTTCAATATAATCAGTTATTCTTTTTTTTTTTAAAGTCCCGAAGCAATTTCCTGCTATTGGCCTGCGATGTGATAGCACCATAACATTTTGTAGGCCTGAATTCACGAAGAAATAGGTGGCCAGTCTTTTCATCTCTCTCGCAGGCGACGAGCTCAGGTGTTGAACCCACATCCGACCATGCTCATGACATGTTCAAAGCAATTCGCTAACGGTTTCGCTAACACGCCTGCTAATTCTTTGTTACAAAGATAAATACCATTTTATGTAATGTTTTAGGTACGGTCAGTTTCATGCAATTGTCAGCACTGAAAGCTTCTCTTGGTTTGTGTCAGTCCCCCGGAAAACCATACTGACCAGGGATTTCTGTGATATAATACTATCCTGGAGCCAACACACATCACTAAAGCTTATTATCAACCAGGTATGTGTGTCTTTATTCATTAACAACTGCATGTTTAACAAGTTTGGTCTGTTAACTGAACATTGTTGATTTGCAGATGTTCCATATGTGTCTTTCTTACTTTTGTTTGTACGGCAAAAATGATCTATCACGTTGTTCTACATTCCATTAGATTAAAACAACTGAACTAAAATTTAATGCTCCAGTAATAAATTTAAAAAGTAAAAGTAATGGACTCTAGACCTTGCCTTGAGGCATATTGGGTATATGGTGTGAGTCCCAAATATTTGTAGATCAGTCACCACTAGATGGGTTATGTGACAATATCACTGTGGCTTCTTTTACTTCCCATAACATGTCCTGATGCCCATTTTAGTCTGGGTTGAGCTGGGAGCCTAGGGTAATTTTTAAAAATCCCCGTCTCCACGGGGATTTGAATACACAATGACCAGACAGGCAGCAAGCATGCTAATCATTGCACTACCGTAGCTCCTTTACAGCCATGTTTTAATGTATAATTATGATCTGTGTTTTAAATATCACCATAGAATCCTGTTTGCTTGATGATGATTTCCTTCTGTGTTTTCATTTCTCATTACATTGCATTGATAACTGATTGATTTCAGGTTCTTGTTGGTGAATCTGTCACTCCCATCCCTCACCCAGACACAACATTGCCAGAGATAGACAGTTTAACTGTTGGAAATGGAATTACAGAGTGTGTTATCAGTGAGCTACATATATGGCAATCCCACATCGACTACTTGAATGAGCGTGGCTTAATATTGTGTGTTCCTTGTAAGTACACTTCATTATTGTAAATAATCTGTATGTTGGTAATAGCACCTTACAAACTGTTCAAAAAACATTGGCAAACTACTGAGCGAACACTTGTATAGTATAATCACAAACAGCCATAAATGTTGGGGTTGATTGTGACGTCCTTGTAATTATACTTCATTATTGTAAATACTCTGTAGCCAGTAATATATTTGTAAAATAAATAGCACTTTATAACATGTTCAGAAAGCATCGGAAAACTACTGAGCATAATCTTGTACAGTAAATCACAAACAGCCATCAAATATTGGGGTTGGGTGATGTCCTGTAAAGGACATGCAACTGACCTATACAAGCCGTGTCACAATGGCATAAAATACTAGTACTAACTATCGGCTGGCCCTCTTTATGACAGTTGTAGTACACGTCTATCTAAAGATGAGTTTAAATGCGCTACTCTTCGCATGTGGTGTATTGCCGACAACTAATCGCGACAAATGTTTGACTTTAGCTCGAGTATTACTATCCTCGATCAACGACTTAACCATTTTACCTAAGGCAACTATTTCTTGTATTGCGTTATACGCTGTATCATCAACAGCACCAACCACCACTTATATGCGTCTTTCCACGGATAAAAACACCAAGTTAGCCAAACTTCGTGCCCCTATCCCTACCCCATCCCCACTCCTCTCGTCTCCCGCCTCATCCTACCATCGGCTCCGATAACTTAGTTGTGTGCATACCTCCAGATCTCCCCCTATCGGCACCGGAGAAATCGGTCCTCAGCAAAGGCCTCCGGTTCATACCTCTGCGCCCTTCTGGCGACAGATACGTTCTACTCCAGCGCGTCCACCGCACTCTCAGGTTGAAATATCACTTCAGTAATCAACCTCACAGGAACATCTCTTCGTATCCCATCGATCACTTCTCTCACCTTTCTAAGCGCAGGTCCACTTGGGTCCCCAATCCAGAGGCATCCAAAGCCCTGGATCTTTATATCGAAAAAAAAAAAAAATCTTTTCGATTACAACAATTAAAATTCAAGCCACTACGGCACTCCAACCTTTCAGCGGAGGAACAACAGGCCCTAACACAGTTAAAACGACGTGAGGACATAGTTATCAAGCCTGCCGACAAGGGAAGCGAGTTAGTGGTTTGGAGGAAAGACTTGTATATACAAGAAGGCAACAAGCAACTTGGGGATGCAATTTTCTACAGACCACGGCCACAAGCCAGGATGGTTAGTAACAACACCTAGGTCAACAGCGTGACGAATGCCATCATCGGGCAAGGCCTCTTGTCCAGCTCTGCCACCACGCTGATCATCCACGATAGTTGCTTGGGCAAACCCACCTTTTATATGCTGCCTACGCACAATCCAGGCAGACCTATCATCTGCCTGCTCTTGTCCTACTAAACGGATTTTAGAGTTCCTAGACAACATGATTCAGTCGTTGGTTGTTAGTCTCCCTTCGTATGTCAAAAACACCAACCACGTTATCTCTATCTTCGATTCTATCAGTTTCACAACCCCTTCTTGGCACCACATCGTCACTTTAGATGTTACTTCCCTCTGTGCATCTATTCCTCACTCTGACGGCCTTAAAGCCTTGGAATTTTTCTTGAAGAAAAAGCACAACCCCACCATAGCCACTGGACCATTGCTGCGTCTTGCAGAGTTAGTCCTCAACTTCAATTTGTTTGAGTTCAATGGGGACTACTTCGACCAGATTAGTGGTGTGGACATGGGCACCAAGATGGGCTTTAGTTATGCCTGTCTTTTCATGGGCTATCTGGATCACCAGGTATGGAGTCAATATACATGTAGGCTCCCGGAGCTCTAAAGGAGGTACATCGATGACTACTTCGGTGTTTCAGACATACCCTTGTCTGATTTCCAGGACTTCATTGCCTTTTCCTCGAACTTTCATCCCAACATCAGATTCACCTCCATTATTTCTTCGTCGGCTGTCAATTTCTTAGATCTAATAGTCTCTTTAGGTTCCGCGGGTTTATGTTCGACGGTTTATTATACACCAACTGACTCCCACGCATTCCTTCTCTATAACTCCTCACATCCCCTTTCTTGTACGGACTCTATTCCTTTCTCCCAACGTTTACGTCTGCGACGACTTTGTCAGGATAATAACGACTTCCGTCAAAAAAGCCCACGAAATGTTGGATTTCTTCCTTCTTCGTGACTATCATGATAAAGTTTTGTCTACAGCTCTTTACCGCTGTCATTCTATCAATCGTGTCGAGGCTCTCTCCTCCAGGCCTAAACCACGAAATAATAAGCCGATCCTTTCACTAACCTACCATCCCCATAATATTGCTGCCAAGAATATCCTCCTGAGGCACCTATCTATTCTCCAGGCAGACCCAGTCACTCGCGATGTCTTTTTAGAGCGCCTCTCCTCTCTCCCTGGTGGCTTTCAGGAGGGATCGTAACCTCAGGGATGTGCTGTTCTATAGCAGTCTACCCCAACCTCAACAGTCTCTTCCTGGCACGATGGCTTGTCTTCGATCACGTTGTAAGACCTGCCCGCATGTACTTCAAACCCAGAGTCTGGCATTCCCTAAGATCCCTTTCCACATTCGTGAGGGTTTCTCAAGTACGAACCGCAACGTTATGTATGCACACGTTGTGACATGAGATACATTGGAGAAATAGGTCTACGTCTTGCTGACAGATTTAGATAGCAACTATCTGATATCAATTGTGATGCCCAGAAACCGGTATCCACACACTTTAACAGTTCTGACCACTGTGGCGTGGAAGACATACAGGTCGCGGCGCTCAAATCGCGCGCAACTCACGAACGTGATCGTAAGACATTGGAAAACCGCTTCATCTTCCAATTGGGTTCGCTCTCCCCTCACGGCCTCAATATCCAACATAGTTTCATTTAACTTCTAACCTCCCCTCCCTCTTTTCTATCCCCGAAATTGTAAAGCCCACTAGAGAAACGTGGTAGCATATCCGTTACAGGACACAGCAATCAAGCCCAACATTACTTGTGCCGTTTGTGATTTCTTGGTAAGTTTTCTTTTGGTGGCTTGTCATTGCTTTCTGAGCAACTGGCACTCATGCCATTATATGCAAACCAATGCAGTGCGGACTGCATTCCAGGCGTCTGCCGCTGTGTTCCTACGCGGTATACGGGAGTGCGTACTACACCTTTGCCACAGAGCCGGCTATAGTTCACTGCTAATCCGCTTTTCACCGTTTGCTCACATGGGAGGCCCCCCCCCCCTCCATCCCTCCCAACGGGTGGCTAAGCCAATCTCTGTCACCCACCGACCCGTTTAAACCATACATCCGGTTCTTTCCATTCACGCACATCATGCGCATTCGACCAAACCAGGATTCAGATAAGTAACATTTGTATTTTCATGTAGTGTTTCTCGTGTAGTTGTGTGTCTGTAGTGTTTGTTTGTTCTGTGCTGGTGAAGGCATTAGCCGCAACGTCCACTTTGTTTCTTGTAATCGTGTTCTAGTAAAGCTCACAATATACTTTTCGTTTTTTGGTGATTCATTCATTAACTATGCATAGAGCACATTAGGGTTTCATAGCTGTTAGCTAAATATTTATTATTATTAGTTTTATTTTTTTTTAAAATAAGATCATATATAACTAGTTACGCACAGTTAATGCATAACACTGACTAATAGATGCCTCAGCTGCATATACATATCCTGGAAATAAAGCAAATTTCACACTTAATATTGAGTGCCATGTTGTGTGTAATGACATACCCTGGCTACATACAAACGTACCAGGGCAACTCTCTGGGAAGCCATGGCACAACTAAGCCACTATTTACTAAATTCAGGATGTCCACAGTGGAGGCAATATAGCTTAGTGGTTAGCAGATGCATCTACCAACACACTAGTCTGGGGTCAGTTGTGGCATTATTGGACTGTTTTGTGACCCATATTTCTTTGGTGTCTTTCCAGCCTCATAAATTGGGAATCAGATTCTTTTATAGCACATGAAGGTAATGATGAAGGACGCATGCCATTCTTTTACATGTTCCCAATATTTGCCAGGTTATGTATAATAATAAAACAAAGCATTGCAATAAATGTGCCACTTTATAATGGACGTGTAAACTATGAAAACATTGTTAGAGAATCTCTTTAGAAACTTAATGAAGGCAACATACTTGAAATGCAGAGTTCTTCATGAGAGTAAACTGACAAATATATTTGAAAAAAGAACAAGAGTGTTGTAGTAATGCATTCTGTCACCTGAATGATAGGCCTACTTACTGGACTATGGAGACAGCTACTCTAGAAATGAAATTAAGTTAGTTAGTTAGTTAGTTAGTTAGTTAGTTAGTTAGTTAGTCGCGGTTCCAACTTCACAGCAACGGGTCGTCCCCATTATGCTCCGTTCCTGTGCCAGTGAATATCACACAAAACGCTTCCCACTGCCCAATGTGAAAAGTGGAAAAGAAAGGAGTCTCGACAAACAACAGCCCGCACAGATACACTGTGCATAATGCCGCCGCCAGAATGTCAACACAATAGTCCCCCACGAAACATCCAGTTTATCTCTGATGGAATCGGCAGTCATTTTCCCATCTGGATGTTTCCTAGATGTTCATCCACACAGTCCATGAAAATACATGAAAAATTAAGTGGATTATGACAGATTTGTTTGATGATCTGGACTTCGCTGATGACACTGTCCTCTGTCCCAAACATAAAACCAGATGCAAGGTAAATCAAACACACTTGATCCGATGTCACAACAATTAGGTCTTAACATACGTACATAGAAGAAAGACAAAAATAATAAAAACATCAAGAAAATGATCATCCGTTTTCCTTTGGTAAAAACCGCATTTCAAGAGGTGAAATAAAACATATATTTTAGGCAGCAATGCAGATAAAATTGGATGGATAGAAATATTAAATTAACTATTCAAAAAGCAAGAAAAGCCTTCATCGCACTAGGACATTTGTGGAAGTAAAAATATATTAAAATGGATTCAAATGTAGAATGTTTAATTCTGCTGTTTTATAGACCAGAAACATGGAGAAGAACTGAAGAAATTACTAAAAACATCCATAAAAACATCCAACAGTGCCTGCACAGAATTACATTGGCACCTTTCCGTCTTGACAGACGATAGTTTGGTACATTGTGCTTCAAAAAGGCTTAATAACTGTCATATGGCAATAACTACGATCCATGGCGGTGGCGAGTGTGGCTGGTAAGGCCAATTCTTGCTGCAAATGTTTGCCCACAGTAGGTGCATGTGAAAACATGGTCATTTCCACCATTTTGCACCATCTTACGTCTCTCACGCTCTGTGTGTGCTTTATCTGCAATCATTTTCTCCTTTGTCTTTATTCCATTTCTGATAGTTGCCCTCCATGCAACACGTTCAGCGGCGACATGCTCCCATTGTGCATTATCAATGCCTGTATCAATCATGTCCCGCTTACACATATCTTTGTATCGTAGTAGAGGCCGACCCTGAGATCTCCTACCCGTCTGTAATTCACCAAAAAAGATGTCCTTTGGTATTCTACCATCATCCATCCTCCTAACGTGTCCTATCCATCTAAGTCTACGAAGACTGAGCATGGAATACACCGTCACACAACCTGATCTTTCCAATACTTCAGTATTTGTGATTTTGTCTTGCCACTTAATACCAAGTATTCTTCGCAGACACCGCATATGAAAGCTGTTTAAACGTTTCTCTTGGCGTGAGTAAGTTGTCCAGGTTTCACTGCCATAAAGAAGAGTACTAAGGACACAGGCTTGGTAGACTAGGACTTTTGTTTTGGCAGTAAGCTTCCTGTTCTCCCAGACTCTTTTTGCTAACATGTTCATTGTTGTTGCTGCCTTGCCAATCCTGATGTTGATTTCCTGATCGAGGGATAATTTGCTATTTACCTCTGATCCAAGATATGTAAAATGGTCTACTATCTCCAGTTCGGCGTCGTCAACAAAGATTGATGGTACACCATGTGCACCTTGTGACATAATCTGTGTCTTCTTTTTGTTAATTGTTAAACCAAATTCAGAACAAGCATTGGAGAATGCAGATAGTAGATGTTGTAATTCTTCCTCAGAGTGGGTCGTAATCGCAGCATCATCCGCAAAAAGCAACTCTCTGATTAGTACCCTGCTAATTTTGGTCTTGGCCTTCAATCTCTGAGCATTATAGAGGCCACCATCTGAGCTGAGTGAATGTATATACCGTCATCCTGATCACGAAAGGCATATTTCAGTAGAAGTGAAAAGTATATCCCAAAGAGGGTGGGGGATAGTACACAACCTTGCTTAACTCCACTCTTGATTTCAAATTCTTCTGAAGTTGAGCCATCAAACTTGATTATACCCTTCATGCCCGTGTGGAACGATTCCACAATGGACAGAAGAGTTGGTGGACAGCCAATCTTCTTTAGTGCTTTGAACAGACCCTCACGACTGACCAAATCGAATGCCTTTGTGAGGTCGATGAAGGCAATAAACAGTGGCTGATTTTGTTCCCGGCATTTTTCTTGCATCTGTCGCAATGAGAATATCTTATCAATGGTAGACCGGTTCTGACGGAAGCCGCACTGTGATTCGGGGTAGACTTGATCTCCCAGGACTTGAAGTCTGCGCAGGACAATTCTGGCAAATACTTTCCCAACAATACACAGAAGTGAGATACCCCTATAGTTGTTGCAGTCGCTCCGATCTCCCTTGTTCTTGTACAGCGTTATGATGTTTGAATCTTTGAAATCCTGTGGGACTTGTCCTTCTCGCCAGCATAGCTCTATTAGCTGGTGGATCTGTAGAGCGAGGGTGTCTTGCCCACTCCTGATCACCTCTATTGGAATCCCATCCTTACCTGGAGCCTTGCCAGATGCAAGCTCATTTATAGCACACTTAACTTCTGTTATAGTGGGAAGTGTGTCCAGGTGGTCAAGAGTTGGCAGGGCCTCTATGGCGTTGAGGTCATCATCCGCCAGATTGGTCTCACTTGAGTAAAGCTCTAAATAGTGCTCGACCCATCTATCCATCTGCTGTTTCTTATCAGTGATGATTTCTCCAGTCAAGGTTTTCAGCGGTGCACTTCTTTTGATCATTGGACCACAGGCTTTCTTTATTCCTTCATACATGCTTCTGATGTTTCCCTTATCACTTGCGATTTGAATGGACTCACATAACTTGATCCAATAGTCATTCGCACACTGCCTGGCAGCCTTTTGTACATCCTTCCTCGCTTGCTTCAGCTCACTCAGAGTGTTACGCGTTGGTCTTTCCTTGTTTCTTAAGAGAGCTATCTTCTTTTTATCAATCAAGGGCTGCAGTATCTGGCTGTTTGCCGCAAACCAGTCCTGCCTCTTATGATCCACAGTGCCGTAAACCCCTACCGCTATTTTATAAATAGTTTCCTTAAGTTTACTCCATTTATCATTTACTATACAATCTTCTGATGTATCATTGAAAGCGTCCTCAAGTTGCTGTTGAAATTCAAAGCACTTTCCAGGATCGTGAGTGTTAATAATATTAATCCTGGGGCTAGACTTGTGTTTAGCTGTGTAGATTCTCTTTGGTCTCAGTCTAACCCTTGCAACAACCAAAGAATGATCTGTATAACAGTCAGCACTGTGGTAACTTCGAGTTAATGATGTATGGTTCAGATGTTGTCTCCGTGTGATAATGAAGTCCAGCTGATGCCAATGGCCGGATCTTGGATGTTTCCATGTGACCTTATGCATCTCTTTTGTTTTAAAAAAGGAGTTTGTAATACATAGGTCATTTCTAGTGCAATGCTCCAGCAGCCTTTGCCCATTATCATTCATGCGACCGATGTTGTATTTTCCAAGGCACACTGGCCATGAACTCGAGTCCTAGCCCACACGAGCATTGAAATCACCGAGCATATAAATGTAGTCGGATTTTGGAACTGCCTTGATCGCAGAGTCTAGCTGCTCATAGAATGTATCTTTCACATCATCAGAGGAAGTGAGTGTCGGTGCATATGCAGTGAGAATGGTGGCAAATCCACAAGAAGTTGCCAAGCGCAGTGATAATAATCTTTCATTACCTCCAGCTGGGATATCAATCATTCCCAGTAGCGAATTCTTCACTGCAAAGCCCACACCGTGTTGCCTTTTTTCTGCCTGCCCTCTTCCCTTCCAAAAAAAGGTGTAATTGTTTTCCCTGAGTGACCCTTCCTCAGCGAGGCGAGTCTCCTGCAGGCCAGCAATATCAATGTTAAGACGATTGAGTTCAGCATCAATCACAGCCGTTTTTCTCACATCGTCAATATTTGTCAAGTCAGTGGAAAATCCTGGCCACATGGTTCTCACGTTCCAGGTTGCAAACCGTAGCTTGAGGTTTCTATTATTCTTTTTATTAGTACCTGGTGCATTGGTTTTACAGCCTGCGATTCAGATTTTGTCCTAGCCCCAAGCACCCATTGAAGCAGGCAGGCTGTGGCGGATCAGCACCCAATTGGCCGGGGGCTGCCCAGCTTGAGGCGGGCGGTAGCTGATCAGTGACACCTGTAGGTGTCTCCCACCGTCAGAGGCAACGCGTGGCGCCCCATGTCTACGCCAACTGACAAGGACTTATAACCCGTAACAGTTGCCTCTCGCTTTGATTCCGAGACCGGTTAAGACCAGGGATGGAGTTATTGCCTCTCCATAGCACAAAGCCTGGGCTAAAATAAAGAAACCATGTGTTGCCCATGCAGCATGATCCCTCTCTCGGCCTGCCTAGTTCACTCCAGAGGAAAGGTAACACCTATACATCTGGAACAAGACAAGCTGCAGAAGCTGCCGGATCAGCAAAGCAATGCTCTAACTGTCCGCCTGTCGGAGCTTCGATCCTAGACCAGCTGCCAACCAAGGCTTAGGGCCTGGTCTGCCCTGCCATGACTTATTTTGTCTTTGGGTTGCATTTCCTCGCACCAGGATAAGGCTAGTACCCTCCCAATTGCGCTCTTCCGCCCGAAGCCGTTGGCACAATGTGGGGTGTCGGGTTTGGTAAGCGCCGCCCAACATTCGGCGCTGCACAGAATAAAAGGATTGAAATGATTTGACATAATCACCAGAATGAAGCTCATTAAACAAACTAAACAAATTCCAGTGAATCAACCAGTGAGGAACACATGCTGATGATGCTGGATTGGATAGGACACATATTGAGAAGTTTTAATAGTCTAACTAGAAATTCTTTTCTCAAGAAGCCACACGCACAAAGAAGAAATGGGAGACCTTAAATTTAGAGACAGAGATTAATAATGTTGGGGGTGGGGGTGTAAGGTAGAAACTATAGGAGACAGCAAAGGACAGAAGGGTTTATCATCAGCCTGTTGAGAGATTATGCTTAATTGGTAGATAAAAGAGAGAAGAAGACGAAGTAATAATTAGCTGAAACAAGATCACCGGATCAATCGCAAATCTTTTTTTAGGTATGTGAAATCCTACCGTCAGTAAGTAACATATACTAATTTGCATCAAAACAGAGGTTCTGTGTAAAACTGAAATACATACTGACACACAATCTATGTTAAAACAATGGCCAAAAGGAACATTTAATGATAAAATATTAACTATGAAAGTGAGCATAAAACAAAACTGTGTACGTTATGATAATAATAAATATTTATAATTAATATTAATTATTAATATTATATTATATCATTGATATTAATGATATCAATTCAATATCACCTAGTCACTAACTATATCATATGCAAACAAAAGACCTCTGCTCATTACTTTGTGTGGACTATTTATTAAATGAAATATGCGTTGATATGTTGAATAGTTACATTTATTGCAGACATAGGTTGGAAAATTGATTTTATACTTTATCTCCACAGGTAGCAAACCACCAACAACATCTCTCACCACCACTGAAGCACAATCAACACAACCAGCACAAAATACTCAAAAAACAACTCCTGAAGCACCAAGATTTACAGATTCAACCACTGAAGAGACAACTCCATTTGAATATGATTATGATGAATGTCCAATTGGATGTATCCCATCATGTGAGTTTTAGCTCCATCTTGTGCAAAATATATAGTATTCATCACTTTAAAAAATTGCTTAAAAGTCGGCAGGGTCGACTTCATTGTACCAGGTTTTTATCTCAGTCTCTTTCCGCTGTGCAGAAAGCATCGCACAAAGCACAAACTCCATAGCTGCAGTGATGACCCCCAGGAGTCTCTGAAAAAATGCACTCGTGAACCGAACGACGTGACCAGGAATCAAACCCACAACCTTCAGAGCTCAAGTTAGACGGCTTGACTACTTTGCCATGGAGCCTCCGAAAGTAATTCATCAGTTCCTTCATACAGTCTTTTCTCTTATATACTGTAGTTTATAACTACCTGCATGTCTTGCTTTGATACTATTACTAACATATTAAATTGTCAGCATATGCTGTTATCATTTGCTGAAGAAAACGAAAATAGGAGAGACAGCAGTTGTGTTGATGTCAAAGGTGAATGGGCTCAAAATGCTCAATAGATTAAACACAAACCAGATACAAAAGCCAAATATTTTTATCAAAGTGTTTGTCAACACTCACAACATAGAAAATCAAGAATACCTAGCTGAAAACAAAGATATCCTAATTCATTAACAGATTATTATCAAATCTCACAAAATTAAAATAGTCTATAAAACCAGTTTATGCTTATTTCAATGTGATGTTTGCATAACTGTTCGTGAATGAATTCGAATACCCCTTTTTTTAAGTTAGCCTCTTTTTCCCATATTGTTTTCATTGTCGAAGACATTGGCCTAACATTCATGTGAAAAAACTATGTTTTCCTGTTTACGAACTTGAATAGTGAAGACACAAACAATGTATTGCAAAATTAATTTTCTGACACAATTTGCTATATGCTACAGAAATAATTCAAAATATAGTCTCTAAAAAACAATGGTGGTAATACTGACAGTGAAACATATGAAAGCATGGTGTGTATTTCATCTAAAATGGTTAACTACATTGCCTTAATTTATGTTGAATTTATTCTGCATGTTAGTTTTATTCTGTAGAAAGCACATGACAAGTTGTAACAAAATATGCCAGGGAATAATTAATTGTGCAATATATCGATTTTGTCTTCATTATTAACAATCATATTTGCTTCTGTCTTTCATTTGTTGAATTCATGTATATTCGAGTCTGTATTCTCATATACTTTTGCTAATCAAAGGCCAGTGAAACCCTCACAGCTATACTCCAGAATTCTATAGCTGTATGTGTGGTCTTGTTGCTGTGATCATATTCACTTCATTAATACAGCCACCTGAGTTCAAAGTCAGCTACAAGCCATTTGGAAGCAGATTGCTTTGCATTGATTTTCACAATAGAATGTGCATCAGCCATTCAGAACACAATGGCAAACTAAAGTTAGTTGCATGCTATAAGCCCAAGCATTTTTTGGCTGTTTGTGATTGACTAGGCAAGCTTATGTTCAGTAATTTGCCTTTGCTTGTGGAATGACTGACGCTCATACCATTGTTATAAATCAACACAAGGTGGTCTGCATCCAGGTCACCTGCATCTGATTGTGAACGTGGTATGCAGGATTGCGAATCATATTCGCTACCCATTCGCCACACACACTGTCAGTGGTAAAAAACTAAACCTAAAATAACCTAGATAATTACACTCAACATCAAAACATGCTGGGGTTGGCTGTGATGTCCTGTAAAGGACATGTAATTAACTTTAACTGCAACCTGGAGTCCATGGACCTCTGGCAGTATAATAATATAATATATCACAATGTACTTGTACTTGAAGGAGAAAGAAATATTATTCTGCTTCTTTGTTCCTCTTTAAAGAGGGGTGCATCACACCTAGTTATGTGCCTCACAGGTCAGTGTGTCAGACTTCAGCATACTTTAATATTTGCTTCCTCTAGACAGATTACATCCAAGATAACAGCCTTTATCTATCTGTGGGTAGCATTGTTTACCTGACAATGTTGTCAGGACTGTCATCTAATAGCCTACTCTTTGCGTCTTTCAGCTGGTGTGGGATTTTTAATGTGCACAACTTTCAAACTTCTGTTTTTCACCTTTATCCAAGAAGGTTAGGCTTCCTATCTTACTACCCAAGAGATCAGGAGGTCGTGTGATATCATTTGATACCTAGGGTTCATGGAAAATTCACAGCCATTATGCTGGGATCAAGCCTGGTATCTTCTGAGCCTGAAATTCCTCCTGAAATAATATTATTTTCATCTGAATGTAATGTAGCATTTTCATAACATTGTAAAGTTTGAACTGATGTAATCTCAGCAGTAATTACATTCTTATTGGTATGTTCGTGAATGAAATATTTATTCCCGCTGCCCTAAGCACAGCTAAGCAACAATTCTATTTTCTACTTGGATTGGTGTTTATTGATTCAGTACCAAACAACAAGTAGGGTTGTACCAAACATGGTACATAATCAAATGAGCAGTGTTATATTGTAAATTTCCATTCAATGGGCATTGAAAGTGTGGAAGATAATGCAACAAAAGAAATAACATTGGCCATTTTGAATGGAACTAGAGACCAGCAATTTTGGAACTAGGGACTGGCAATTACCATGTTAATGTAATGGCCAGCTGACACTTTATGTATGGCAATATATCATCCTTCTTTCCAAATTAAAGGCCACATTTGATGATATATTATCCTTTGGCACTGAATCAGTTAAAGCTCTCAGATCATGTATCCCTATTCACGCTTGTCTTCTGCCTCTCAGTCCATGCTGTGTATGTCTCTACTGGCAAATCTCTGCATGTTTGCTTAAAGAAGGTCTTCTTTGATCAACCTCTTCGTTGGCTGCCAGATATGTTGTCTTCAAGACCTCTCTTTAGTAAACCTTCATGCCATAAGTTATGACCAATGATCCAATAAAGGCAATCTACCTATGTTTTGATCATGTCATGCAACATTAGGGCCCAACGTTATATCCCGAAATTTCCCCCTGGGTAATGGGTTGGAGTTTTGTGGCAGTGAGATATCTAAAACCAGTAGAGAACTAAACCAGTTTAGGTCTACTCCCAGCCAGTCCACTTGTTCTCAAGATCTGATTACATCCTCTCCACAGATGTGAAGTTTCAGCACTAGCCTTGCTCACCCTGCTGGTTACTGATCTTGAAGAGGAGAAGAAGAGTCCTGCAACACAATTGCTGTAGAGATGGTACTTTGGTATCAGATCAAATGAAAAGTCTCTACACCAACCTCACTATGGCAGACTTGTAGTCCATACACACTACTGAATGTAAACTTGCCTAGAAATCACGAACAGCCAAAAATGCTGAGGTTGACTGCGATGTCCTGTAAAGGATATGGAACTAACTTTTAACACACTACTTATAGTGCACTGGACTGATCTTTGCATGTGGATTTGTTTCCCTATTATCAGTGTCATTCGCTTTTAGCAGAATCCACTCCGAATTCAGAGGTAATTATACTTTATGTCCCCAAGTCAAGGATGAGATGTCAACATTTTAGTCCAACTGGACTGGTATAGGGATTGAACATGCTACCTTATCATTAGCAGACTGGATGTTTAAGAATGAGAACTTGTATCCATTCAGCCATTCTGAACTACGGCAGATGTAAGCCTCTTTTTGGGGTTCAGACAAACTGAGTGCAAATGAATTAGATGTAAGAGTTAAAACACAGTCTTCCAGAGAATTCATGAACAAGAACAACTACAAATACAATAACACTATCCAGAATATACTTACGGCATATTACTGAGCTTTACACAGCTGATTTATTGACTTTGTTGACCACTGGGAGTGTACTGTATTTTCATGCAGTTCTGTTCTCTTTCTTTTATTGACAGACATCTGCTTTGACAAGCCTACAACTGCAGCACCTGAACCAACTCCCTCATGTGATTTAACATCACAACCACCATCACCACCAACAACAGTTAAAGATGCAACAACACAACCGACAACATCTTTCTCAACGGCTGTTACAAAATTTACAACACAACCGTCATCACCATCATCGGCTATTACACACTCAACATCACAAGCATCATCATCAACAAATAGAGAATCGACTATTACACACAGCACACCAGTAGCAACAACAAAACCACCATGTCCATTGCCAACTGCATGTCCAAATCTACCAACAAATAGACCATCAATACCACCAACAACAGTTACAGCATCAACAACTCTGCAACAACCATCATCATCATCAGCCCCTGAAAAATCAACAACACCAAAATGTACTTCCTCAACTTCATGTCCAACTTCAGCAACATCTAGTCCCTCAACACCACAAACAACAACAGTGACAGATACATCAACACCACAGACAACAGCACCACAAACACCAAAGACAACAGCACCACAGACAACAGGACCACAAACAACAGCACCACAAACAACAGCACAGCAGACAACACCACCACAGACAACAGGACCACATACAACAGCACCACAAACGACAGCACAACAGACAACAGCACCACAAACAACAGCACAACAGACAACAGCACCACAGACAACAGCACCACAGACAACACCAAATACAACAGCACCACCAACAGTTAGAGATTCAACAACATCACAAACATCAAGTCCACCCATAGTAACAGAGTCTACAACAGAACAACCCCCATTATCATCAACATCTGAAAGACCAACCACACCAAAATGTACATCTTCATCATCATGCCCAACTTTAGCAACATCTAGCCCATCACCAGGACCAACAACACCCAAGACAACAGTAGCACAGACAACAGGACCACAGACAACAGCACCACAAACAACAGCACAGCAGACAACAGTACAACAAACTACTGCACCACAGACAACAGCACCACAAACAACAGCACCACAGACAACAGCACCACAAACAACAGCACAGCAGACAACAGTACAACAAACTACTGCACCACAGACAACAGCACCACAGACAACAGCACCACAAACAACAGCACCACAAACAACAGCACCTCAGACAACAGCACCACAGACACCAAGACCACCCATAGTAACAGATTCTACAACAGAACAACCCCCATTATCATCAACATCTGAAAGACCAACTACACCAAAATGTACATCTTCATCATCATGCCCAACCTCAGCAACATCTAGCCCATCACAAGGACCAACAACACCCCAGACAACAGTAGCACAGACAACAGTACCAGAAACAACAGCACCACAAACAACAGTGCCACAAACAACAGCACCACAGACAACAGCACCACAGACAACAGCACCACAGACAACAGTGCCACAAACAACAGCACCACAGACAACAGCACCACAGACAACAGCACCACAGACAACAGCACCACAGACAACAGAACCACAGACAACAGCACCTCAGATAACAGCACCTCAGACAACAGCACCACAGACAACAGCACCACAGACACCAAGACCACCCATAGTAACAGATTCTACAACAGAACAACCCCCATTATCATCAACATCTGAAAGACCAACTACACCAAAATGTACATCTTCATCATCATGCCCAACCTCAGCAACATCTAGCCCATCACCAGGACCAACAACACCCCAGACAACAGTAGTACAGACAACAGCATCCCAGACAACAGTAGCAAAGACAACAGCACCCCAGACAACAGCACCACAGACAACAGCACCACAGACAACAGCACCACAGACAACAGCACCACAGACAACAGCACCACAGACAACAGCACCACAGACAACAGCACCACAGACAACAGCACCACAGACACCAAGACCACCCATAGTAACAGATTCTACAACAGAACAACCCCCATTATCATCAACATCTGAAAGACCAACTACACCAAAATGTACATCTTCATCATCATGCCCAACCTCAGCAACATCTAGCCCATCACAAGGACCAACAACACCCCAGACAACAGTAGTACAGACAACAGCACCCCAGACAACAGTAGCACAGACAACAGCACCCCAGACAACGGCACCACAGACAACAGCACCACAGACAACAGCACCACAGACAACAGCACCACAGACAACAGCACCACAGACAACAGCACCACAGACACCAAGACCACCCATAGTAACAGATTCTACAACAGAACAACCCCCATTATCATCAACATCTGAAAGACCAACTACACCAAAATGTACATCTTCATCATCATGCCCAACCTCAGCAACATCTAGCCCATCACAAGGACCAACAACACCCCAGACAACAGTACCACAGACAACAGCACCCCAGACAACAGTAGCACAGACAACAGTACCACAAACAACAGCGCCAAAAACAACAGCACCACAGACAACAGCACCACAGACAACAGCACCACAGACAACAGCACCACAGACAACAGCACCACAAACAACACCAAATACAACAGCACCGCAGACAACAGCACCGCAGACAACAGTACCAGAAACAACAGCGCCACAAACAACAGTGCCACAAACAACAGCACCACAGACAACAGCACCACAGACAACAGCACCACAGACAACAGCACCACAGACACCAAGACCACCCATAGTAACAGATTCTACAACAGAACAACCCCCATTATCATCAACATCTGAAAGACCAACTACACCAAAATGTACATCTTCATCATCATGCCCAACCTCAGCAACATCTAGCCCATCACAAGGACCAACAACACCCCAGACAACAGTAGTACAGACAACAGCACCCCAGACAACAGTAGCACAGACAACAGCACCACAGACAACAGCACCACAGACAACAGCACCACAGACAACAGCACCACAGACAACAGCACCACAGACAACAGCACCACAGACAACAGCACCACAGACACCAAGACCACCCATAGTAACAGATTCTACAACAGAACAACCCCCATTATCATCAACATCTGAAAGACCAACTACACCAAAATGTACATCTTCATCATCATGCCCAACCTCAGCAACATCTAGCCCATCACAAGGACCAACAACACCCCAGACAACAGTACCACAGACAACAGCACCCCAGACAACAGTAGCACAGACAACAGTACCACAAACAACAGCGCCAAAAACAACAGCACCACAGACAACAGCACCACAGACAACAGCACCACAGACAACAGCACCACAGACAACAGCACCACAGACAACAGCACCACAAACAGCACCGCAGACAACAGCACCGCAGACAACAGTACCAGAAACAACAGCGCCACAAACAACAGTGCCACAAACAACAGCACCACAGACAACAGCACCACAGACAACAGCACCACAGACAACAGCACCACAGACACCAAGACCACCCATAGTAACAGATTCTACAACAGAACAACCCCCATTATCATCAACATCTGAAAGACCAACTACACCAAAATGTACATCTTCATCATCATGCCCAACCTCAGCAACATCTAGCCCATCACCAGGACCAACAACACCCCAGACAACAGTACCAGAAACAACAGTGCCACAAACAACAGCACCACAGACAACAGCACCACAGACAACAGCACCACAAACAACACCAAATACAACAGCACCACAGACAACACTAAATACAACAGCACCACAAACAACAGTGCCACAGACACCAGCACCACAGACAACAGCACCACAGACAACAGCACCACAGACAACAGTACCACAGACACCAAGACCACCCATAGTAACAGATTCTACAACAGAACAACCCCCATTATCATCAACATCTGAAAGACCAACTACACCAAAATGTACATCTTCATCATCATGCCCAACCTCAGCAACATCTAGCCCATCACAAGGACCAACAACACCCCAGACAACAGTAGCACAGACAACAGCACCCCAGACAACAGTAGCACAGACAACAGCACCCCAGACAACAGCACCACAGACAACAGCACCACAGACAACAGCACCACAGACAACAGCACCACAGACAACAGCACCACAGACAACAGTACCAGAAACAACAACACCACAAACAACAGCACCACAAACAACAGCACCACATACAACAGCACCACAGACAACAGCACCACAGACAACAGCACCACAGACAACAGCACCACAGACAACACCAAATACAACAGCACCACAGACATCACCAGATACAACAGCACCACAGACAACAGCACCTCAGACAACAGCACCACAGACACCAAGACCACCCATAGTAACAGATTCTACAACAGAACAACCCCCATTATCATCAACATCTGAACGACCAACTACACCAAAATGTACATCTTCATCATCATGCCCAACCTCAGCAACATCTAGCCCATCACCAGGACCAACAACACCCCAGACAACAGTACCACAGACAACAGCACCACAAACAACAGCACCACAGACAACAGCACCACAGACAGCAGTGCCACAGACAACAGCACCACAGACAACAGCACCACAGACAACACCAGATACAACAGTACCACAGACAACAGCACCACCAACAGTTAGAGATTCAACAACATCACAGACATCAAGACCACCCACAGTAACAGATTCTACAACAGAACAACCCCCATTATCATCAACATCTGAAAGAACAACTACACCAAAATGTACATCTTCATCATCATGCCCAACCTCAGCAACATCTAGCCCATCACCATCAAACCCATCAACAGCATCAGTTACAAATACTACACCACCACCAACAACAACAGTTACAGATTCAACAACACCACAACCATCATCTCCAACAACACCACAACCATCATCTCCAACAACAGCTAGGACAACAATCACTACAACAAACACAACAGCAACAACTAAACCACCATGTCCCCCACCACCATCGTCTGTGACCCTGATCCCAGAGGTGAATTCTAGTGGTCAAGGCCAATTGACATGCTCAGTGGCTGTTGCACCAGAACTTGGCATTAGAATTAAATTTACCTGGAAAATTGAAGGTTCTAATTTCCAGTGGAGCAAAGAGATAGAAGCACCAGACAAATCTGCATCAATATCTGTTACAGAGATTAATGTATCAATACTGAACAAAACAGTAAGTAACATTTTTATATACTGCAATTTTCTCTGGACACTGGTTTGGAGTTTATTGGCTATTTTTGTGTTTGTTCGCTCACTTTGAGGTCAAGCATAGTTTAAACATGTGCTACTACTACTAGTGCACTGGACTGGTCTTAGCTTTCCCTATTACCAGTGTCCTTCACCATCAGGCGAACCCACTCCAACTTCTGAGGTACTTGTAATTTATGTCACCAAGTCAAAGACGAGAAGTCAACGTTTTAGTCCAACTGACCATTGTAAGGGTTGAACCCGCCACCTCAGGATCAGCACACTGGATGTTATTTTTAAGAACAAGTGCTTTTATCCTTTCAGCCATGCTGACCTCTTCTATTGACTGTGAAACACCTAATCCGTGTAGAGGATATATTGCTAACCAAGACCTAATCTCAGCCAATCCATATGTGCTGTGTCCATATGTGCTGTGTCCATATGTGCTGTGTCCATATGTGCTGTGTCCATATGTGCTGTGTCCATATATGCTGTGTCCATTTGGGCTATGCCCTTAGGTCCTATGTCCATATAAGCTATGCTGAATCATGACCTGGTAATATCCTAATATGCCTCTCTGCAGATGTGAAGTTCTAGTACCGGTCTTGTACACCCCACACATTCTGAGCTCATAGGTGGGAAGGAGGGTTCTGCAACACAGGTTCTGGAGATGATACTTTGGCTCCAGGTCAGGAGAAAAACCTCTACACAGCCTCATTCTGGTAGAAGCAAGTCCATGGGATGGCTCTGATGTCCTGAATGTTTATGCACTGGACTGAAAAGAGAGTTGAAATTCTAAATCTTCCAGAGGATTAATAACCAACCAACCATATAGCAGGTGTCTTCTCCTCCCCCAGCAGTATACTTTCTTGCTGCTGTAATGATAAAGTAATTAAACTGCTTTGCTAAATGTTAACATCCATATTTTATTGTTATTGCTATTATCTGTCCAGTGGAAAGTGGACTCCTGCCCAATGTTAATACACGCAAGTATTTATAAAGTGTAGATTTGTTCCATATATAGTGTTCCTTGTATCTAGTTTTAAAGTTTTCTGTTGAGTTCAAAATCTGCAGCCACTAAAATTAAAATTCACATAAAAATGGTAAAGTATAACATCTTGTCTTAATGCATAAATTATGTTGATCACAAAAGATCCTTTGCTTTTTATTTGTGTGTACAGGAACAGTTTTGACCTATTCACATACAATGAAGAAAACTAAATGTTAATTTAAATGGGATTATTGAAAAAGAAGAGAGGAATAAAATGAAATATTAATTACTTTATAAGGAAATGTCTTTCCATTTTTTGAATCTCATGCACACAAATAAATAACATATTTTCCTGCTCATGCATATATAAGCTGAAAACACATTGTGTTGTTTTCACTTGAACCCATTTTTGTTTACTTGTTGTTTGTTTGTTTCCATTCCAATAAGCAAATAGCATCCTCATTTCAGTCATAATTGAGGCCTGCAAGCGTTAGTGTAAGGCTTTTGTTCTGCCTGTCTGCCATCACCATTCTGATTTTCTGTGACTCTCTTTTAGACTCAAAGCATGCAAGATTTATGGCCCTCAACAGGCTCCATCACACCAGAGACCATGATAAATGGGTTAGCCACCCCAGGCAGTTTTCTAGAACGTTCAACTGTCGCATGGGTTCAACACCATCTTTGTCATTCCACCTACAAATGGTGCATCCCAGCAGGCCCTTCTAGGACAGCTGTAAGCATGTCACTTGGGCCTCAAGGATAGGCAGAGACTCAACATGAGCATCACCCACCATCCAAGGAACCCACCATAAATACAGAGCCAATACATTGTGCACTGGTTTGGGCACACTCAAGGAATCACCACATCATGTAAATAGTTGTTTTGCCTCACCTCCATTTCATCACAGGCAGTGCTCTTAGAGACCACAAGAATGCAGTTCATAGCCTTGGAGTTTTGATCACTTCTGTACAATAAGTGACTAGACCTAGTGAAATATTCTTGCCACATTTGCATACGTCATTGTATAATGTGTGACAGGTTTATAGCATTCCGGATCCTACTAGTGGAAAGTGAAAACCTGCACATACAGCAACGTTCTGTCACGTAACACCCACTCTCTGTTTGGTAGGAGGTTTACGGACATTTAAGGTGATTTATCATTTAGTAAGACTCTCAGTTGCTGACATTTGAACTAATTGGTCATTCAATAGGAAACACACTCAGTGGGCATTTGTACCAATTTGTAATTTAGTACTGCATCCTTTTATCAAACACCAGTGGCCCTTGTTTTGGGAGTGGGCTGATGTGTGCCAGATGTTTTTCTAACTATTGTTTCTGGTCACTGCAACTCTGAGTGTCCACTATCTTTGAGACCATGTGTAAGGTTCTGTTAAGATTTGTAATGATTATACATCCATGGCATACACCGAGGACATATGGCAGAAGTCTTGTATGGTTTCTGTAGTAAACCCAGCACAGAGGTTGGCACCTGAAGTGGGGAACAGGATATCATCCCTTTACATGCAGCACAAAAACCTTAACTTTCCGACTTGCCCGTGACTGAAGTCACCACACCATGCTTGAACACGTAAAACATTCACAATGTGTTCTGCAGATATCATGTCTTGAATTATCTTCCTTAGCAAAAAAAAACAACAAGAAAATGACTTTGTGGGGCCAAGAAAATAATATAATAAACGTGCTCATCACAATTATAAGCAAAATTATATATGTTAAGTAGACCTACTATAAATGAGATCCGAGATCCCAATGAGAGAATGTGACGGAAATCATCGTGCAAACAGAATTATCCAAAACTATGTATCCTGTTTACTGCAAGTTCAAAAATGAAAGAATTATAGGCATGACTAAGGTTAAGTTAAAGTAGGGAGAAAAACAAATGTGTATATTTTTTATGAATGAACATTCTTAATTGATTTCATGTGCTTCATCAGTTATTAACAATCAGCGTGTAATTTTTTACTTATGCAGATTACTTGCACTGCTGAAGTTAGATACTTGGCTCCAAATGCAGAATGGTGCTGGCCTGAGAGAAGCAATGTAGTAGTTCCTTCAATTAAGGTATATCTGAGAAGCACTGGTTCACTCTTTTGACCTTCTCTCTCACAACCTGTATTTATAATAATTTCTTGATCATGTTTATTTAGTGCTGTGCATATATATATACTGAAATCTACAGCAGCGCACTGGATAGCATGTGCAGTGGTAATGAGATTACATCCACTTTGAGACAGAAATTGTTTTCGTTATCACCTGGACTTCCAGGTCAGCCCAGTCTAAAATGTTTACCAGAAAATGTCCTGGAAAATAAAGATGGCCGGCATGATATTGGCACATAATAATTCATTGAGTGCTGCTCTGTCTAAATATATGCGACCAGAACCAATACCCTGTAAACCTTATGACATGGAAAGCGATTCCTTATTTAACCTTTGCTTACACATAAACATTGCAGATTAAGAACATGTCATATCTTCAGAAAGAGTTTATTCAGCATTATCTTCCTATCACCATTAAGTTATTAGTTTTGGGACTGGACACTGACAGCAAAAGAATTGTAGTAGCAGAGATGAAGTGTCTCTGAAGAATAAATATTGTAACAAGAAGAGACAGAATCAGAATGATGGTGTCTTGAAGCAAATGGGCACAATGTTAAAATAATATCACCATGGAACAAAAGGAATGAAAAGTTAACTCCTTGGTTAAAGAGGATTAGTCTAATGTCTGGGATAAAAGTAATGCTAAATATTTGGAGAGAGTTAGCTCATGTAACAACTGGTAAGGATAAAAGGATTTAAAGCTTACTATTATTACTGTTATTAGAGTGAGTTAATGTAACAACTGATGGGGATACATGGAGTGAAAGGTAACTATTCATTAAACAGGGATTAATATAACAGATATCTGGGATAAAAGGAATACAAGTGGAATATTTGAAGAGAGTGAGTTATTGTAACAACTCTCAGGGACACAAACAATGAAAGCTAACTATTTAGAGAGAGATGGGGTTAATGTTACAACAGACTGGGAGTAATGGAATTGCAAAAGTGTATCATGTTTGGCATACCTAATAAATGCATGTGGAGTTTCTTGGTACAAAATGAGTTAATCATAGTCATTTCTTTCTTCTTCTTCTTTTGACTTTCAACTCTGAATGGAGTACAGGCCCTTGTGACAAGCCCTTTGTAGACTTGTTCCTGATTTGTTGGATTGTGCAGCTACAGTTGTCTATGACATGAGGTAGCCAGCCTCAAGCCAAACCTCCTTAGCCACATTATATGACATGCATGGTTGGTTAAAAAAGGCCCAGATAACACACAAGTGATAGTTATTTCACTTGAAAGGCATTTGTCTGGAATCTGCAGGGCAAAAGAATTAGAGGAAGACCTAAAACCTCTTAAAGATAAATAGAGTCATAAATGAATGATATGGAGAAAACATGGACAGGGCTGCAAGAGACAGCTAAGGATATTTGACTTAGAGTGAGAATGTAGAAGACTTATGCCCCATTTGGGGATAAAGGCAACAGAAAAAGAAGATAATTTCATTCATAAATACACATCCGACAGTGCTGAACAGCACATGTATAACATATTTGTACTGTGTAACCATTTCCAGGTCAACATCTGCACATGTCTGTTATATTGTTTCTGTGTTAAACAGCTTGAGACTTTGTCTTCACATTCATGTTCATCTCTTCCACAGTGTCCACCTGTAAATGGCACAATTAAAGTCATAGAAGGGAAAGACGAGCAGTCCCTGCAGATACAAGTGACAGTTCCACCATCTTTACTCTGTAGACCTGAAGATAATGGTCAGTGCAGGGTGGAAGTATCAACTACAATCACAACAGAGTCTAATGAGCTCAAGTAAGTGACCATTGAGTACCGTACCGAACTATGGGTATATTTTGTAGAAAATATGCTTCGGTGTTTCTTTTATGGTTTGTTTTTTTGTAGGTGAAACTAATAAAATTCAAACAATGGTTTGACGTAATTTGAGCAGTTAAAATGTAAAAGTAGTTTTATGCAATTATAAACTAGTTTGATGTGTTTTAAAAAAAATGTCATTTCTCGATAAAAAATCTTGCCATGTGACTAGCCATAAACTAACTCATGAAAAATTACAGGGTTATTTCCCCCTTGATTTCACATCCATTGAAGAGGTTTACGGCCTATTAATAATATTTCGCGAAAAACTTTTCTAGCTTTTGGAATTTTTTATATTAGTTTTAGCTAGTTAACACATTATTTAAAATTGTGAACTAACAAACAGCAAGAATATATGATACGAAGTAAATGTGTAGAACCCATGACACATGATAGCTTAAAATATAACAAACTATACAGCGCGTGATAGATTTAACTATCTAAGTCAAACGTTAGCAAAAGATGACGGATGCGACACAGACATTAGAAGCAGAAATGTAGTGGCAAAGATGACATTTAGAGAAAGATGTAAAAATCTTAAATTTAAAGATTATATGTGTATGTGCGTGCGCACATGCGTGTGTGCGCTTGAGTGCACACGTGTGTGTGTGTGTGTGTGTGTGTGGGTGGGAGGGAGGGAGGGAGGGAGATTCTCTTCATATACCAATTTGTCTTAGATATTTATACAGAAAAGCCATTACACAAATGGGGATAAACTATAGATAGAATACACAAAGTCAGTGCCCATATGAGGGTAGGTAATAGGTAGAATGCACAAAGTCATTGTCCATTTGAGGACAGGTAATACACAATGCCGGTCTCTCTGGCCGAGGGGTTACAACACTTTCTCCGTAATCCCGTTTATCACGCAGAGTCTCGTAGCAGGCGAGAGCTGGGAGCGGTTCGACCCCCGCTGGTGACTTGCGGGATAACTGAGCTGGCCGCTTAGAAAGCAATGGCAAACTACTGAGTGTAATCTTGCCAAGAAATCAACATACAGCTGAAAGATGCTGCTGTTGACAGCGATGTCCTGTAAAGGATATGCGAATTTAAAAAAAAAAAATACACAGAATATTAAATGTCATCGCCCATGTAAGGATGGACAAAGACAGAATACTGCACTGAATTCACCATATTTCTCTGTTTATCTATTGATATTTCAATCATATTCTCAGATGTTCTGTGAAAGAAATTATACCTCAAGCAGTTCTGGGTGTGTCCACTGTTGGACAGAGTGGAGCATTATCTTGTGGTGTAGCCATTACTTCAGTCAACTGGAAAGATGCTGTGACAATCCCCATCAAGGCAACAGTGGATGGTGTTAAAGATGGCGATCGCATCAGAAAACTACAAATTTCTGTTAGAATAATTGGTCAAGTAAGTTGTTGATTATATAAAAAGCAATCTTTATCACACAGTGAAACTATTCATTAGTTCTCCAAGCTTGCTCTCTTCGTATTCCTATAATCGCATAATTGACGATTACATGATCAGGCAAGCTCTCATGGTAAGCAGGACTGATTTTAAAATATTTTTTTTTGGGGTATTACCTCTTTAGTTCAATACAGCCTGTAGCTTAGGGGTGTTGAAAGGGCAGTATATGTTTCCTAAAATGCTGAACACAGGACAATCCTCCAGAACATGTTCAGCAGTTTGATTGTATAGTTGACCTGCATAGTATTGAGGCAGACATGTGAAGCCTATTCAATGTTTATACAGTCTGTTATGTCTTTATGAGATGAAGAATTTTTATCATGCACATATAAAAACAAGAAGTTGTATTTTTTCAATTCATTCCCATTCCTGTATCCCTACAGGCAGCTAACAATTAGTTTATTCTATTGTGATTGAATTAGCCAAGACTTTCCCATAAATATAAAACAGTAAAACATCACATCTTGGGCTTAGGTTTACATGTGTGGAAAATAAGGAAGAAACAATTTAGAATATATTGTAACAACTTTGGGTAATGCACCAAGGCCAATAAATATTAGCTTTTTGCATGGTGACCAACTCTTGATAGAACTTTTTTAAATTATGGCTGATGTATGGAATCAAGTGAAGAACTATTGACTTGCAACTAAGGAACTAGGGACTGGCAATTATGGAACTAGGGACTGGCAAGTATAAACCTAGGGACTATCACTGACATTTACGTCACCAGAGACTGGCAACTGTGGCACTAAGGATTGGTAATTGTGAATGGAACCAAGGACTGGCAAGTATAAACCTAGGGACTATCACTGACATTTAAGTCACCAGACTGGCAACTGTGGCACTAAGGATTGGTAATTGTGAATGGAACCAAGGACTGGCAAGTATAAACCTAGGGACTATCACTGGCATTTAAGTCACCAGACTGGCAACTGTGGCACTAAGGATTGGTAATTTTGAATGGAACCAAGGACTGGCAAGTATAAACCTAGGGACTATCACTGACATTTAAGTCACCAGACTGGCAACTGTGGCACTAAGAATTGGTAATTTTGAATGGAACCAGGGACTGGCAAGTATAAACCTAGGGACTATCACTGACATTTAAGTCACCAGACTGGCAACTGTGGCACTAAGGATTGGTAATTTTGAATGGAACCAGGGACTGGCAAGTATAAACCTAGGGACTATCACTGACATTTAAGTCACCAGACTGGCAACTGTGGCACTAAGGATTGGTAATTGTGAATGGAACCAAGGACTGGCAAGTATAAACCTAGGGACTATCACTGACATTTAAGTCACCAGACTGGCAACTGTGGCACTAAGAATTGGTAATTTTGAATGGAACCAGGGACTGGCAAGTATAAACCTAGGGACTATCACTGACATTTAAGTCACCAGACTTGCAACTGTGGCACTAAGGATTGGTAATTTTGAATGGAACCAGGGACTGGCAAGTATAAACCTAGGGACTATCACTGACATTTAAGTCACCAGACTGGCAACTGTGGCACTAAGGATTGGTAATTGTGAATGGAACCAAGGACTGGCAAGTATAAACCTAGGGACTATCACTGACATTTAAGTCACCAGACTGGCAACTGTGGCACTAAGAATTGGTAATTTTGAATGGAACCAGGGACTGGCAAGTATAAACCTAGGGACTATCACTGACATTTAAGTCACCAGACTGGCAACTGTGGCACTAAGGATTGGTAATTTTGAATGGAACCAGGGACTGGCAAATATAAACCTAGGGACTATCACTGACATTTAAGTCACCAGACTGGCAACTGTGGCACTAAGGATTGGTAATTGTGAATGGAACCAAGGACTGGCAAGTATAAACCTAGGGACTATCACTGACATTTAAGTCACCAGACTGGCAACTGTGGCACTAAGGATTGGTAATTGTGAATGGAACCAAGGACTGGCAAGTATAAACCTAGGGACTATCACTGACATTTAAGTCACCAGACTGGCAACTGTGACACTAAGAATTGGTAATTTTGAATGGAACCAGGGACTGGCAAGTATAAACCTAGGGACTATCACTGACATTTAAGTCACCAGACTGGCAACTGTGGCACTAAGGATTGGTAATTGTGAATGGAACCAAGGACTGGCAAGTATAAACCTAGGGACTATCACTGACATTTAAGTCACCAGACTGGCAACTGTGGCACTAAGGATTGGTAATTTTGAATGGAACCAGGGACTGGCAAGTATAAACCTAGGGACTATCACTGACATTTAAGTCACCAGACTGGCAACTGTGGCACTAAGAATTGGTAATTTTGAATGGAACCAGGGACTGGCAAGTATAAACCTAGGGACTATCACTGACATTTAAGTCACCAGACTGGCAACTGTGGCACTAAGGATTGGTAATTTTGAATGGAACCAGGGACTGGCAATAATGGAATTAGGGACCAGCAATTTTAGCACCTGGGACTGGCAATTACCATGTTAATGTAATGGCCACCTGTCATATATTTTTGAAGGGAGTGGGAGATCACTGTAGTGCATGCCCCATCTCTAACAAAAGAAGTAGAGCCCCATCCTCTTCTATCTTCAATAACCCCAGAATATGAACCTTGAGTTATCTGCAGGCCTCGTTCTATTAAGTATGTCTAGGAGATATAGATTATGGCCCTGGTGAGAATAATGATTACTAACTGGGAATCTGCCCCTTCTCCAATGATTCTGATAGCTCTGGAGCCCCCTTATTGGTTATCAAATCTGAGGAAAGTCTGGAGAATTTTCTCAGTCTGATTTAGATGAAGAAAACATGGATGTTGAGCAGTTGATAGATCTAGAGTCTTCTCTCCCCCATTTTTTAGTAAGTCATTATGAGTTAATTTATTTTTAAACAATCAAACACATAATCAATCACATTAGATTCTGACAACATGATGTACACAGAAGTTGTTGACTCACAGATAGGTTTGAACTGATAAATTAACAGAAGGTCAATTCATGTTAATCATTTATTGACTGGGCCTGAGCCTTCTGGCCAGTACATACATCTCTATTGTGATTTACACAAGATAATAGAAAAGTTGCACATTGGACCAGTTTCACACAGAGACCATCAATAAACAAGCATCAATACATGAGAGGTCAACAAGTGTGAAAACATAGTAAACATTTTTGTTGTTGCACATGTTAAGTGTGATGGTGATTCAACAATTAAATATCAGTTTCCTGAAATTGGGTGTGGTGTGTACCAATGAGAAAAGTAACCTGGTGACTGGAAGATTAAGTAAGCCAGGGTCCATTGACTGATGGATCCACTTCAGGTATGCCCGTATAGCTCCACTGAAGGCCTCCCCATACTCTGCTCATGGCCAAGTCATCCTCCATCTCACTTGTGGTTCATCTCTTTCTCTCGGCTTCCCTCTTTCAGGTCTGATTTAGGTGGTTAGTTTGCTGATGTGTTGGGTGGTTGTTGGTATGTAGCCACCAAGATCACTGATGAATATTCACATAAATATATACAATCTTCCCAATACAATAATAAGAAGTAGGTCGGAAGAATCTAAATTCCTGAAGTAGGAACTAGTCCCCCTCCCCTCCTTTTCTCTCTAAGCTAGTGTTGGGTTAATTTGGGGTGGTCAGAGTTTATCACACGGTGTACGCCTTGTCTCAGTTGGTACCTGCTGTATGTAAGTTCTCATTTGACCTGGGGTCAGTGAACGTGTACAGTAAGACAGTGACAAGAGTGAGAATATGTCAAGATGCATGTAAATAAATGACATACATTTATAACATTTCTTCCACTAAATGGTGTTTATAATATGTATAAATAATTATCTGTGTTTTCCCAATTAACCAACTTCTTCTTCTTCTTCTTCTGTGTCTAATAACTCTCTCCCATTATCTGTTGTTGTTGTGATGTTGAGTGTTGGGTTGTGTGGGGATGAGTGGTGTTGAGTGGTGTTGTGTTTTAAGTTATGTTGAGTAATGAGTTAAGTTCACTGCGCGTGATGGTGTTCCGCGAAGCACAACTTTCTCATGTAATGCAGTTCATGTGTGCCCTTATCTAATTAAAATTTGACATAAATATAAATATTTATTCCGTCAAACCCTATTGATTCAATAGATGAAGGAGAAAGGAAAGATTGATTTCTCTTTCAGCTTTCTAGATTGTAAATAGGCATAGATAAGTCTGTTGTAGAACAAGGCACTTGTTCTAGTACACGAACTGTCATTTCAGCTGTAGGTAGTGATAGCATCTTTTATCAGTGTTTCTGGTGAAATGCACAAGATTGCTTTAGAATCATCACTCCTCACAGTTGTTTAGAATAGAATGTAGTAGTATAATGCACTTCTTAAAGTTAATAATTATCTCTAAGAATATCAGAGATTGCAATCGAAGAGAGTATTGGAGAGTCATTTTGCCCGGGAACGGCTCTGCGTCGTTAGAATCTACAGTCGAGCATTTTTATAATTCAGAGGTTTTAATTAATAATAATACATTTCAATTGACATTACAAACACGGTTTACCATTACTTGATACTTGATACATCGGGTTCTTAGTCTAATCTCGGGACTAACAAGCTCACCTGGAATTCAGACATTCTGCCTCCTCTATTTGAAAATTTGGTCACACAATTTTTGACATCTGTTCGCCAGGCATGTTTTTGCAAGAGTGCGCTGCTTATCATAATCTATACCGGCGTTGGCGCGAAAGCCGTGTCACGTGTCTGTTTCGTCCAATGGTCTTCCGAGCTTCGTCTGATGAAATCTTTCTAAGAATCCACGTCATCTGTCACTTATTCAGTTCCAGTTTCGATGTTAAGTTTTAAGTCCTAGTCTCCGTTTGCGGTTGTGAAGTCAATTTCTTTTAATGTTGTTTCCTCTTTTTACGGCAGGTGTTGGTAAATGATTAATGGTGGTTAGCGTTATGCTACACCACCTGACACTGTATATAATATTTGTTTATCGCTAATGAGAATAACTGAATGTTGGCTGACTTTATTTGCAGATCACATCAGAAACATCAGTTGAGACCTGCGGAGAAATTGATGTTATAGTTGTTGACAGAGATGAAGTAGCTACTTGTTCATCAGTCAATGATCCGCACATAAAATCATTTGATGATGTGTAAGTTTAGTCCAAGATTGTTTGAACTTCACTACAGTTTTGTTATTTTGATCACAAATTGCAAAGAGTGTGAGTCTAAATTTTAAATAATTGCTCTGTTTTATCATCTACTATATCATCTGAACGTAAACTTGCCTGGTAAATCACAAACAGCTAATAAATGCTGGGGTTGATTGCAACATCCTGTAAAGGACATGCAATTCAGTTTCTTATAACTTTACCTGTCAAAGGAAAACTATTACAGTTCTATTTAATTAGTATTCATCAGTGGAGTATCATTATTATTACTCCATTCTAACATTACTAACAAAGGGAAAAGTTATTATTTTATTAATCATTTGTGGGAAAACAATACAGCTTTCACAATCATTGTAGTGCAGTAAGTTCATTGGGATATGTATACAATATTACATTTGTAATATTTTATGAGCAGATACACTATTATGAGATACATTTAAAATAGCAAGTATTGACATTTATAAAATATTATGTGAAAGAAAAGTATCTTTGTAATGTAAGATATTAGTTAATTAGTTAGTTGACATTGCTCATCAAAACATTCAATCCATTAGTACTCGGATCACCTCCTCAGTAATTCCTGCAGTTCTGTGTTGGTTTATTAATCTTCTTTGGCTTCCCGCGTATTGTTCTTGTTTGGCCACACCTCTTTTAATTTGCTGTTCTCGCATCCTGACCATGGTTGTAGATTCACAGTCATCACTTGGTTCATGCAAACTACTTACTTCTCGTAGAGCATTCAGAATATCAGCCTGGTCCATGGCTCATTCGCCTTCCACAGTAGCCTTACCTGCGAGCTTGTCAGCCTACTCATTTCCTTGTACATCTGCATGTCCTGGCACAAAAATGAAGCTAATCTTTGCCAGCTGAGACAGCTCCAGAGACAGCAACCACTCTCTTCGGATCCATCCCATCTCTGTCTTCTTGAGCATACTCATTGAGTCACTAAGTTGTATGCTCAAGAAGATAGAGATGGGGTGAATCTGAAGAGAGTGGTTGCTGTCTCTGGTGCGGTCTCAGCTGGAAAAGATTAGCTTCATTTTCTCTTGTACAGTTCGAAGTATTGGGGATTGGTGAGCTTCTATCCTGGTAGGCACGCAACTTATGCATTTTGTGCAAATTCGTGAGCTCTTAATCCAGTGAGTGCATGATGTGGGTGCTGACTGTCTACCATCATTGTGGGGAATCATTGCGACTCATGCAATCTATCAGCGTGGAATATGTGTAGTTCTTGACAGGTTTTATCACAATGCAGAACAGGGTCAATTCTTCTTTTGTTATAAACATAGATAACCTTTACAGCAGAACCCGTGAGGCAATTGAAATGAGACAAAATTTATCACCATTCATTGAAGCAAAGGGAAGAAATTGAGATCAGATGACACTAGACAAAACAAAAGTTAAAAATAATGGGCACACCAGGATTTGAACCTGCTGCCTCCAACAATGACATCACTCACTGAAAGATCATGTGTACTTCAACACGTGACCAACTAGACATCCTAAAAGAGGTGTTATCATTAGCCAGATCTCTAATCCACCATAATCCACAAAAATCGATATAATTCATGCCCAGTCATCTGCTGGCTCAATGGTGAAGGGGTTACTAATGCAGTAAGTAATCCTGCATACCAGGTTCGAAACACAGCTGTGGGTGATTTGGCAGCAGACCGCCTTGAGTTGGATTTTTATGAAAATGGTAATCAGAAAGCAATGGGAAACTATTGAACATAAACTTGATAAGAGATTACAAACAGCAAAAAAATGCTGGAGTTGACTGCTACTTCCTGTAAAGGTATATGCAACTAACTAACCAGTTATTTGTATAGCATCAATCAATCAATCAATCATGTGCCATGCCGGAAAGCATGGGCGGTCATGACTCACCATTTCACTCGATCACCAGCGTCATGGATCAGCTCAGTGTTCTTGTCTCGACCATGCCATGTGGCCAAGCCATCCAAGTATTTTCCTCTCGGTCTTCTTCTTGGTCTGTTCCCTTCGATCTAGCCAATTGTCACTAAGTTCTCCAATTCATTTCTTCTGATATCATGTCCAAAAAATGTTGACTGTCTACGTCTAATTTCTCTAATCAATTTACGATTTTCATTTGTCTCCTGTATTACTTGGTCATTGGTTTTTCTGTCATGGTATTCTTTGCATTTTCCTCAGAAACCACATTTCTGCAGCCATCAGATGTTTTTCAGTTTGACTGCACATTGTCCAAGTTTCACATCCATACAAAAGAACAGGCTCTATGTAACCCCTCAACACTCTTTTTCTCGTTTCAATTGACATCTTTTTATTGGTCAGAATGTTTTTCATCTTGCTAAAGGCTGCTTTCACCATGGCGATTCTTGTTCTAATATCTTCAAGGCATCTCCCATCAGATGTTATGACTGTTCCAAGATAATTCTACTGATTCACTTGTTGAAGAATATTCCCATTTACTTGTATATTACATTGTGATACTTTGTTCTTCCTAGTGATGACCATAACCTGTGTCTTCTTACAATTTAATTCCAACCCCAGCTGCTCACTGTGTAAAACAACCGCGTCTACTAATTACTGTATAGCATCACAGGTCTAAAAATGTATACTAACTAATTATAGATCAAATAACAAAAACACAAAGACATTGGACCATTATGTTGGGCCTTGCATCTTCTTCTTCAGCTTTCCGAGCCATTGAGGTTCTTTGCTGCAAATACAATCCGTCTCCATTCGTCTCTCTGGTGGACCTTCTCTTGCCAGTTGTTGATTCCAAGTGCTTGTAGGTCTGTACATGTATTATCTCTCCACCGTCTTCTTGGTCTACCTCGGGGTCTACGGTCATTTATTTCCTGAGTGTAAGCGAGTTTTGTTTCCCTATTATCTTCCATTCTTTCTATATGCCCCAGCCATTGTAGTCTATTAGCCTTCATGATACCAGTGATTAGCGGGGACTTCAACAGATCATAAATGTCTTTGTTGCTTCTTCTTTTCCACTCTCCACTTTGTGTATCCCTAATGGGTCCAAAGATGCGTCTTAAAATTTTGTTCTCAAAGGTTTGTACCAAGGCTTTGTCTCCTTCGTCTCCTTTCGGGCCTTGCATATTATAACTATATAGAGAAAAGACATAATTTGCCTGTTCCATTGTTAGGTAACTTTGGAGACCATTAAATGAACATTTCTAATGTCTTTTGTTCCCTCACTTTTAACTCTAACATAGTCCACACATATGCTGCTACTTCTAGTGCAATGGACTGATCTTTGTGTGGTGACTTGCTTTCACCATTACCAGAGTCCCTTGCCATTAGGCAAACCCACTCCGTCTTCAGAGGTACTTGTAATTTATATTCCCAAATCAAAAACGAGAAGTCAACATTTTAGTCCAACTGACTGGTGTAAGGGTTGAAGCTGCTACCTCGGCATCAGCACACTGGATGATTAAAACGAGCGTTCTTATCCATTCAGCCATGCTGACCTCCATTGAATTAACATGACAAGCAATTGTACAAATATTGTTGGACACCCATACACGTCAAGAAACAGACAAATTATTGCACATTTAAACAGTAATAAACACTGAAATAATTTACAAAAACTGTCTTTATTGTATTTTATGTTGACATGTGACACAATACAAAATATAATATCTGTAATTGTTTCTATATTTCAGTCGCTTTAACAATTTCTTAATTGGAGAGTTTGTAATGTACAATCACAGATATTTGGAATATGAGGTAGGAAAGTATATTTCACTTTCTGAACAATTGATTACTGTTATAATGAGGCAATGGTTAAAAGATCATTTTGTACTATAGTAGTATTTGTTTCATTTGAACTCATTTTACAATTGAATGAGTGTAATATCTTCATCCTCCTTGTCTGTATGCTGATATGAAAAGATTTATACATTCATTTCATATGCTGAGCGGTCTCGAGGTATGGTGTCCACTTCGAGTGCTGGAGGTTCCGGGTTCAAGTCCCGGTGAGGGCCGGGATTTTTTCACATGGACTTCCAGTAACAAAATTTCCCCTGGTCTCTGAGTAGTGAGATCGGACACCCGTGTGTATTGTTGCGCACATGAAAAATCCCTTGGCAGTTGGTAATCGAAAAAGAGTAGCCTAATGGCGCTGCCCGGGCAAAATTTCCAGTTAAAAATCTACCCAAAGTATTTCAGGATCCTCTCCGGTGCTACGAAGTTCGTGCATTGAGCTGAGATTCTCTGGACTCAGGCTTGAGTTAGGAGTAGAATGGAGCACTTATGGGTTACATCCATGTGCCATGATGATGATCCGTCGACTAAACTAAACTAAACTTTAAATGTCATTGTTCATATACATGTCTACTCATTTCACAGTTGAATGGATTGACTATATGCCTCCTTTCTCTTCCATATGCTTATATAAAATGTCATATATCATTCTGTATGTCATTGTTCACGTGTGTTTCTGCATGCAATGAAGAATTTGGGCTTGTTCTTGCACTTGAGTATAATTAATACTTAAAGATAATCTAATGAAAGACACTCAAAGACTTATGAAGTGAAAAGCTACACATTTACAAGGCCACTGCATTGTGGAGTAAACCAACCAGTTCCATTCCTTACAACATTTTTCCTTCCTGAAATCTTCAAGATCTGGATGTTTTTACCTCAAGGCATTTGAGGTCAGAAAACAATCTCTCTTCATTTGGATTGTGTCAAAGCCACAGTCACAGCTCAAAGAATTAATAGTACCCAAATAGTATAGTATTTGAGAAGCTTACAGAGAGATCTAGACATATTTCTGTGACTCAAGAGGTGGGGGAAAGACTTTGGCTCTGGACAGGACATGCAGTGAGAAAACCTGAGAATAGTATTACCAGAATGTTCTTTGTCTGGAAGGCGAACAAAATAGAGGAGATCTAAAATATATGGAAGAAAAGACAGAGATCAATATAGAATAAGCTACACTAGAAATTAAATAATAGGCCAGCTTGGAATGTATTGTTTGAAGGTTTATCCTCATTTAGGGGATATTTTTTGCATATCCTTTTTACAGGACATCACTGTCAACACTACAACAAGCAATGATATACAGACCAGTTGGAAACAGAGGAAGAGACCGACCACATAAACGTTGGATGGAGGGAATAGCAGAGTCCCCGGGAATATCGATACTTGAAGCCCATAATCGGGCACTCTCACGATGTTTATACTTCACCTCGACACCGCAAGGTACAAAAGGAACATGATGAGATGAGATGAGACTGTCAACACCAGCATTTTACTGCTGTTGTTGATGTCTTGGAAAGTTTTTACGTTCAGTAGTTTGCCACTGCTTTCTGAATAACCAGCTCCCATACCAACTCATTAAAACTGAGCGCAACGCGGCCTGCTGCCAAATCGGTCGCAGCTGTGTTTCAAAAGTAGGTAAGCATCCATAAGCCCTTCGCCATGGAGACCGGCATACAGGGGATAAAAGACAGAATGAGAAGATATAGTATGGTATATTTTGTTACTGGTGTTTAACCCCATCAAAATGAGTTCACTTTGAGTGGGGTGGATCAGATTTTATGATACCCCTCTCTGACTCGTGCAATCCTGGTTCATTTGACAGTATGGACTGTGCAATTTTACCAATCTCAAAAGGCTGAAAACGCTCTAACATGATCCTGTGGTAGGGTTTCAGATGTCTAGCAAACTCAGAAAAGGGCAAAATCTTGAAGGACATGTGTGTATATAGCGCACATTAAAAATACATCACCAGCTGGAGATGGAAAAGAACCTAATTGAAACCTGACAGAGATTGAAAAGAACCTAACTGAAACCTGAAGGAGATTGAAAAGAACCTAATTGAAACCTGATGGCAACAGAATGAATATAATTAAAACCTGGAGGAGATTGAAAAGATTAGGCTGAATAGACAACTACCCAGGCTAAATTAGAAAGCATACACCCGAATGAATATCTGTGGCGTGTGTGAATCTGGTATACACACATCTGGATAATCACCTACACTAGAGAGTTCGTGCACTGTGCTGAGATTTGTCTTGAATTAACTATTTGAGGAGAGTGTGGAGAAATTCTTGTGCAGTGAACATGATCCTTAACCACATATCAAAATCAAGATGGCAGAATCATGGACTGATGTTGACAAAGTTTCATACTTTTGGAGAAGAAGCACACTCAGCCTGATCGCCTTTCATAAGTTCCTACAGAGAGTGTCAAATGAGTGTTGCCCATCTACCATTGTCATGGACAATTACTGTGGGTATTTTACAAACTCATTAAATTTAAAAAGTTGTGTCTCTTGTCAGCTTCATCACAGCAGAGATTATTGTCAATTCTTCATTCGTATCTGTTCCTAGAATTCAAAATCTAAGCAAATTAAATTAAAGAACCCTTTTACATGTCTTAAGGCGCATAGGTCATACGGTCCTATAACCATATTTGCATATACAGGGTGTATTTTTAATGACTGTGCAGTGTTTGAAAATATTGCCTGTCCAAATTTTGTATTTACCTATTATGTTGCATGAACTTTAGAGAGGGTGAATACAAAACTTGGACTGGCAATATTTTCAAACATTGCGGTCATTAAAAATACACCCTGTATATACCAGTCAGCACTTGGAGGGTGACGTGGTCAGTATCAAGCGTGCAACCTTTACAAGACATTTCCTGGTACACATTTTAGGCTGAGATGACCTGGGATTCTAGGTCAATGTTAAAAATTTTAATCCATGTTTAACATTTGGCAGGTGAAAAAGATTCTTGGTCAGTATCATTTGTAACTTTGATTCATCAGTGTCTGTGTATCCATTGTGATTTATGAAAAATGTTAAAATTTTAAGAAATAATCATCTGCTCTTTAACATGCCGTTACATTACTTATAATATTATTGTTGTCCTTGCTAAGGTACGGGCATTGTATTCACCTTGTGATCCCAAAAGACCAAGGGGAGCTACATGCAACTGTGGGGCAGCAGTAAGATCAGGAGATGATGTGATAACATTTGAGTAAGTTTCAGTATTTGTGATATTATTATTATATATTACAGTGATATGTTAGCTTGATCTGTATCAAGTAAACTCATGTTTTAAGCAGTGCTCACAAAGAGATAATAGTTTAATGATACAGGTGATGTATTTTATGTGTCACTATTTGATCTATCAAATTAGGCATAATGTGTTGGATAGTGCCTGTAATTAGATGATAGTAGATACAGGTGATGGGTTGCTGGTGTCACTACTTGTTCTATAGCTAGTAAGGTGGAGCAATGAATACAAAGAGTTGATAGCCTAATGACACAGATGATGATTGTCTTGTGGCACTACTTATCTTGATTGATTGATTGATTGATTGATCTAGGAACCGACATCACAGCATTCGGGACATTCCCATCTTATCTTGATCTAATATATCATCATGTGTTGAGCAGTGGGTACAATGAAATAACTGGGAGTCTCCGTGGCTAAGTGGTTAAGCCATCTGACTTGGGCTCTGAAGGTTGTGGGTTCGTTTCCATGCCGCATCCTTCTGTTCACTAGTACATTGTTTTGGAGACTACTGTGGGTCATCGCTGGAGCTACCGAGTTCGTGCTTTGTGCGACGCTTTCCGCACTGCGGAAAGAGACTGAGCCATATGGGATAAAATCCTGGTGCAATGAAGTCGACCCTGTCGACTTTTAAGCGGTATCAATAGGTTCATTATGAAATCTCTTAGTGGTTATTTAAAACATAGTGGTTAGTTTACTTCTTTACCCATATAGTGGTTAGTTTGCTTGTTTACCCACATAGTGGTTAGTTTGCTTGTTTACCCACATAGTGGTTACTTTGATTATTTACCCACATAGTGGTTAGTTTGCTTGTTTACACACATAGTGGTTAGTTTGCTTGTTTACCCACATAGTGGTTACTTTGATTATTTACCCACATAGTGGTTAGTTTGCTTGTTTACCCACATAGTGGTTAGTTTGCTTGTTTACCCACATAGTGGTTAGTTTGCTTGTTTACCCACATAGTGGTTACTTTGATTATTTACCCACATAGTGGTTAGTTTGCTTGTTTACCTACATAGTGGTTAGTTTGCTTGTTTACCCACATAGTGGTTAGTTTAATTATTTACCCACATAGTGGTTAGTTTGCTTGTTTACCCACATAGTGGTTAGTTTGCTTGTTTACCCTCATAGTGGTTACTTTGATTATTTACCCATATTATGGTTAGTTTTCTTGTTTACTGACATAGTGGTTATTATGTTTGTTTGTCAACATAGTGGAATAGTTTAATTCAATGTTTGAGATAAAATGTCATGGTCTTGTGAGTGTAAACAATATCATTGCGTTATAAGATGTATAATTTCAACTCAAAATACAAATTAAAAATTATGAGTTGTCTACAAATAAAACCTATCTATGTTCTTTTAGAAAGATGATTGAAGCAACTGAAAACAAGCTTACAAGTAATTTTAATAACAAATATTCATTGTTCAATTTCACTACGAGAAAACATTGTTTTGAATACAAATAAGTATATATTTGGATAGATAACATGTCACTGGAAATTAAAAGCCATGTGTATATTGTGTTCCAAAATGAAAACTTGTATTGAAAGTATATGTAATTAGTCTGAGATGACAGGCAAACCTCTTTGACAGGATTGTGATCTCTGCATTTGTTCTTCATTTTATTTTATGGTGCAGAAACATGAATAATGAATTAAAAATGTGAAGGTGAAAATTGAAGCTCTTGAAATGTCGATATATGGACAAGATAGGATGCATATTATGGCAGGAGAAGAAAGCAAACAAAGAAATAGCTTTAAAAAATACTGGAATTGAAGAAAACATTACTAAATGAGATCAAAGTCAGACAATTAAAGTTCTTTAGCAACATGAGAAGGGTGGTTTAGAAGGAAGGGTGGAGGAGCAGCATACAGGAGATTGTGACATGTAAGTTAAATAAGTTAAGAGTGGAGGGGAAGCATGCAGGAGATTGGCAGTGTGATATGTAAAATAAGTAAGTTAAGAGTGGAGCAGAAGCATGCAAGAAATTGGCAATGTGACATGTAAGTTAAGAGTAGAGGGGAAGCATGCAGGAGATTGTGACATGTAAGTTAAATAAGTTAAGAGTGGAGGGGAAGCATGCAGCAGATTGGCAATGTGATATGTAAGTTAAGTAAGTTAAGAGTGGAGCAGAAGCATGCAAGAGATTGGCAATGTGACATGTAAGTTAAGTAAGTTAAGAGTAGAGGGGAAGCATGCAGGAGATTGTGACATGTAAGTTAAATAAGTTAAGAGTGGAGGGGAAGCATGTAGGAGATTGGCAATGTGATATGTAAGTTAAGAGTGGAGGGGAAGCATGCAGCAGATTGGCAATGTGCCATGTAAGTTAAGAGTGGAGGGGAAGCATGCAAGAGATTGTGACATGTAAGTTAAGTAAGTTAAGAGTAGAGGGGTAGCATGCAGGAGATTGGCAATGTGACATGTAAGTTAAGTAAATTAAGAGTGGAGGGGAAGCATGCAGGAGGAGCATGCAGGAGATTGGCAATGTGACATGTAAGTTAAGTAAGTTAAGAGTGGAAGGGGAGCATGTAGGAGATTGGCAATGTGACATGTAAGTTAAGTAAGTTAAGAGTGGAAGGGGAGCATGTAGGATATTGGCAATGTGACATGTAAGTTAAGTAAGTTAAGAGTGGAAGGGGAGCATGTAGGAGATTGGCAATGTGATATGTAAGTTAAGTAAGTTAAGAGTGGAGGGGGAGCATGCAGGAGATTGGCAATGTGACATGTAAGTTAAGTAAGTTAAGAGTGGAGGAGAAGCATGCAGGAGGAATATGCAGGAGATTGGCAATGTGACATGTAAGTTAAGTAAGTTAAGAGTGGAGGGGAAGCATGCAGGAGATTGGCAATGTGACATGTAAGTTAAGTAAGTTAAGAGTGGAGGGGAAGCATGCAGGAGGAGCATGCAGTAGATTGGCAATGTGACATGTAAGTTAAGTAAGTTAAGAGTGGAAGGGGAGCATGTAGGAGATTGGCAATGTGACATGTAAGTTAAGTAAGTTAAGAGTGGAAGGGGAGCATGTAGGGGAACGAATGAATGAACGAACGAACGAACGAACGAACAGACTTTATTTTCAAAGGGTAACAAATTGGGCACGCAGGCCCATCTTACATTCGGCCCTTCCAATCATTCATCTTTCTTTCATCAACAGTGCATAGGAAAAAAACATTGTCACATGAATTTTGTAAACATAAACAATGCATATTACTATGTTATGGGACACATCCACCACCAACCCACACATCCCCCATTCACTCCAACTTCCCCACCCAACCACACACACATACAATACATTCCCCCACCCATCCACCACATCCCTACACCTACACATCTCCCCACCCACACACACCTCTCACCCACCACACATCCCATCCACCCACACCCCAAGCACAAATACATTCAATAACCCACACATCCCCCACCTACACACATCTCCCAACCCACTCACATATCCTCTACCCGTCCCATTTCCCACCAACAATCACTCACCCAATATCCTCCTCCACCCACACACCTCCAACCACCCAACCAAACACACATTCCTCAGCCACACACATGTCTCCCCGTGAACTCACATATTCCGCACCTACCCACACACAAATTCCGCACTCACCCACATAATCTCCCATCTCCCCCAGCCCACTCACAGATCCCGAGCCCGCACCTACAAACATCCCCCACCATCTCCTAACCTGCACACACTCACCCACCCACATATCCTCTACCCACCCACACATCCTCTACCCACCCATCCCCCAACCAAACATCCCTTAACCACACACCCTTACTCATATACAATCACCCACCCACACATCCTCTATCCAACCACACATCATCCACCCAACCACACATCCTCCATCCACCCATTCCCCCAGCCACACATCCCTTAACCACACACCCCTACCCATATACACACACATCCCCACCCACGCACAATCTCCCCACCCATACAAATATCCCTCACACACATCCCCACCCACCAACACATTCCCCATTCACAAACACACACCTCCCATCCACGCACACACAACCCATACATTCATCCCCTCACACATCCCTAGACACACGTACTTATCCCGCAACCACTAACACCCACACATCCCTTACCCACTCATCAACACATACATCTCCTATCTAACCACCCACACTCACACATCCCAACCACCCATCTAAGCACACATCCCCCACCCTCACACACATCCTTCACCCACCCACAAACCCAACCACACCTTCACCCACCCACACAAACATCATTTAACCACATCCAGCTCCCCTCCCACACAATACCACACCCACACACATCCCAAAGACACACCCCTCACCCACACACACATCTATCCACACATCTCCTACCCATCCACACATCCCCCAACTACAATCACCCTCACTATCCACACATACATCCTTCATTCAGCCACACACACCCCCACCCAGCCAGACATATCCCCCACCCACACACACATCTCCAAATCCATCACCCACACCCATCTCGCACCCCTCCCCCAACCCACACACCCCCCACAGAGATTGGCAATGTGACATGTAAGTTAAGTAAGTTAAGAGTGGAAGGGGAGTATGTAGGAGATTGGCAATGTGACATGTAAGTTAAGTAAGTTAAGAGTGGAAGTGGAGCATGTAGGAGATTGGCAATGTGACATGTAAGTTAAGTAAGTTAAGAGTGGAAGGGGAGCATGTAGGAGATTGGCAATGTGACATGTAAGTTAAGAGTGGAAGGGGAGCATGTAGGAGATTGGCAATGTGATGTGTAAGTTAAGTAAGTTAAGAGTGGAAGGGGAGCATGTAGGAGATTGGCAATGTGACATGTAAGTTGAGAGTGGAAGGGGAGCATGTAGGAGATTGGCAATGTGACATGTAAGTTAAGTAAGTTAAGAGTGGAAGGGGAGCATGTAGGTGGCAATGTGACATGTAAGTTAAGTAAGTTAAGGGTGGAGCAGAAGCATGCAGGAGATTGTGACATGTAAGTTAAGTGAGTTAAGAGTGGAGGGGAAGCATGTAGGAGATTTGCAATGTGTCATGTAAGTTAAGTGAGTTAAGAGTGGAGAGGAAGCATATAGGAGATTGGCAATGTGACGTGTAAGTTAAGTAAGTTAAGAGTGGAGGGGAAGCATGCAGGAGATTGGCAATGTGACATGTAAGTTAAGTAAGTTAAGAGTGGAGGGGAAGCATGCAGGAGGAGCATGCAGGAGATTGGCAATGTGACATGTAAGTTAAGTAAGTTAAGAGTGGAAGGGGAGCATGTAGGAGATTGGCAATGTGACATGTAAGTTAAGAGTGGAAGGGGAGCATGTAGGAGATTGGCAATGTGACATGTAAGTTAAGTAAGTTAAGAGTGGAGTGGAAGCATGCAGGAGATTGGCAATGTGATATGTAAGTTAAGTAAGTTAAGAGTGGAGGGGAAGCGTGCAGGAGATTGTGACATGTAAGTTAAGTAGGTTAAGAGTGGGGGGGGGGGAGCATGCAGGAGATTGGCAATGTGATATGTAAGTTAAGTAAGTTAAGAGTTGAGGAGGAGCGTGCAGGAGACAGGCAATGTCACATGTAAGTTAAGTAAGTTAAGAGTGGAGGTGAAGCATGTAGGAGATTGTGACATGTAAGTTAAGTAAGTTAAGAGTGGAGGGGAAGCATGCAGGAGATAGGCAATATGACACGTAAGTTAAGTAAATTAAGAGTGGAGGGGAAGCATGCAGGAGATAGGCAATGTGACATGTAAGTTAAGTAAGTTAAGATTGGAGGGGGAGCATGCAGGAGATAGGCAATGTGACATGTAAGTTAAGTAAGTTAAGAGTGGAAGGGGAGCATGTAGGAGAACGAATGAACGAACGAACGAACGAACGAACGAACGAACAGACTTTATTTTCAAAGGGTAACAAATTGGGCACGCAGGCCCGTCTTACATTCCTCCCTTCCAATCATTCATCTTTCTTTCATCAACAGTGCATAGGAAAAAAACATTGTCACATGAATTTTGTAAACATAAACAATGCATATTACTATGTTATGAGACACATCCACCACCAACCCACACATCCCCCATTCACTCCAACTTCCCCACCCAACCACACACACATACAATACATTCCCCCACCCATCCACCACATCCCTACACCTACACATCTCCCCACCCACACACACCTCTCACCCACCACACATCCCATCCACCCACACCCCAAGCACAAATACATTCAATAACCCACACATCCCCCACCTACACACATCTCCCAACCCACTCACATATCCTCTACCCGTCCCATTTCCCACCAACAATCACTCACCCAAAATCCTCCTCCACCCACACACCTCCAACCACCCAACCAAACACACATTCCTCAGCCACACACATGTCTCCCCGTGAACTCACATATTCCGCACCTACCCACACACAAATTCCGCACTCACCCACATAATCTCCCATCTCCCCCAGCCCACTCACAGATCCCGAGCCCGCACCTACAAACATCCCCCACCATCTCCTAACCTGCACACACCCACCCACCCACATATCCTCTACCCACCCACACATCCTCTACCCACCCATCCCCCAACCAAACATCCCTTAACCACACACCCTTACTCATATACAATCACCCACCCACACATCCTCTATCCAACCACACATCATCCACCCAACCACACATCCTCCATCCACCCATTCCCCCAGCCACACATCCCTTAACCACACACCCCTACCCATATACACACACATCCCCACCCATGCACAATCTCCCCACCCATACAAACATCCCTCACACACATCCCCACCCACCAACACATTCCCCATTCACAAACACACAGCTCCCATCCACGCACATACAACCCATACATTCATCCCCTCACACATCCCTAGACACACGTACTTATCCCACAACCACTAACACCCACACATCCCTTACCCACTCATCAACACATACATCTCCTATCTAACCACCCACACTCACACATCCCAACCACCCATCTAAGCACACATCCCCCACCCTCACACACATCCTTCACCCACCCACAAACCCAACCACACCTTCACCCACCCACACAAACATCATTTAACCACATCCAGCTCCCCTCCCACACAATACCACACCCACACACATCCCAAAGACACATCCCTCACCCACACACACATCTATCCACACATCTCCTACCCATCCACACATCCCCCAACTACAATCACCCTCACTATCCACACATACATCCTTCATTCAGCCACACACACCCCCACCCAGCCAGACATATCCCCCACCCACACACACATCTCCAAATCCATCACTCACACCCATCTCGCACCCCTCCCCCAACCCACACACCCCCCACAGAGATTGGCAATGTGACATGTAAGTTAAGTAAGTTAAGAGTGGAAGGGGAGTATGTAGGAGATTGGCAATGTGACATGTAAGTTAAGTAAGTTAAGAGTGGAAGTGGAGCATGTAGGAGATTGGCAATGTGACATGTAAGTTAAGTAAGTTAAGAGTGGAAGGGGAGCATGTAGGAGATTGGCAATGTGACATGTAAGTTAAGAGTGGAAGGGGAGCATGTAGGAGATTGGCAATGTGACATGTAAGTTAAGTAAGTTAAGAGTGGAAGGGGAGCATGTAGGAGATTGGCAATGTGACATGTAAGTTGAGAGTGGAAGGGGAGCATGTAGGAGATTGGCAATGTGACATGTAAGTTAAGTAAGTTAAGAGTGGAAGGGGAGCATGTAGGTGGCAATGTGACATGTAAGTTAAGTAAGTTAAGGGTGGAGCAGAAGCATGCAGGAGATTGTGACATGTAAGTTAAGTGAGTTAAGAGTGGAGGGGAAGCATGTAGGAGATTTGCAATGTGTCATGTAAGTTAAGTGAGTTAAGAGTGGAGAGGAAGCATATAGGAGATTGGCAATGTGACGTGTAAGTTAAGTAAGTTAAGAGTGGAGGGGAAGCATGCAGGAGATTGGCAATGTGACATGTAAGTTAAGTAAGTTAAGAGTGGAGGGGAAGCATGCAGGAGGAGCATGCAGGAGATTGGCAATGTGACATGTAAGTTAAGTAAGTTAAGAGTGGAAGGGGAGCATGTAGGAGATTGGCAATGTGACATGTAAGTTAAGAGTGGAAGGGGAGCATGTAGGAGATTGGCAATGTGACATGTAAGTTAAGTAAGTTAAGAGTGGAGGGGAAGCGTGCAGGAGATAGGCAATGTGACATGTAAGTTAAGTAAGTTAAGAGTGGAGTGGAAGCATGCAGGAGATTGGCAATGTGATATGTAAGTTAAGTAAGTTAAGAGTGGAGGGGAAGCGTGCAGGAGATTGTGACATGTAAGTTAAGTAGGTTAAGAGTGGGGGGGGGGGGGGGAGCATGCAGGAGATTGGCAATGTGATATGTAAGTTAAGTAAGTTAAGAGTTGAGGAGGAGCGTGCAGGAGATAGGCAATGTCACATATAAGTTAAGTAAGTTAAGAGTGGAGGTGAAGCATGTAGGAGATTGTGACATGTAAGTTAAGTAAGTTAAGAGTGGAGGGGAAGCATGCAGTAGATAGGCAATATGACATGTAAGTTAAGTAAATTAAGAGTGGAGGGGAAGCATGCAGGAGATAGGCAATGTGACATGTAAGTTAAGTAAGTTAAGATTGGAGGGGGAGCATGCAGGAGATAGGCAATGTGACATGTAAGTTAAGTGAGTTAAGAGTGGCGGGGAAGCATGCAGGAGATTGTGACATGTAAGTTAAGTGAGTTAAGAGTGGAGGGGAAGCATACAGGAGATAGGCAATGTGACGTGTAAGTAAAGTGAGTTAAGAGTGGAGGGGAAGCATGCTGGAGATTGTGACATGTAAGTTAAGTGAGTTAAGAGTGGAGGGGAAGCATGCAGGAGATAGGCAATATGACACGTAAGTTAAGTAAATTAAGAGTGGAGCGGAAGCATGTAGGAGATTGGCAATGTGATATGTAAGTTAAGTAAGTTAAGAGTGGAGGAGGAGCGTGCAGAAGATAGGCAATGTGACATCTAAGTTAAGTAAGTTAAGAGTGGAGGTGAAGCATATAGGAGATTGTGACATGTAAGTTAAGTAAGTTAAGAGTGGAGGGGAAGCATACAGGAGATAGGCAATGTGACATGTAAGTTAAGTAAGTTAAGACTGGAGGGGAAGCATGCAGGAGATAGGCAATGTGATATGTAAGTTAAGTAAGTTAAGAGTGGAGGGGAAGCATACAGGAGATAGGCAATGTGACATGTGAGTTAAGTAAGTTAAGAGTGGAGGGGAAGCATGCAGGAGATTGGCAATGTGACATGTAAGTTAAGTAAGTTAAGAGTGGAGGGGAAGCGTGCAGGAGATTGTGACATGTAAGTTAAGTAAGTTAAGATTGGAGGGGAAGCATGCAGGAGATTGGCAATGTGACATGTAAGTTTAGTAAGTTAAGAGTGGAGGGGAAGCGTGCAGGAGATTGTGACATGTAAGTTAAGTAAGTTAAGATTGGAGAGGAAGCATGCAGGAGATTGGCAATGTTACATGTAAGTTAAGTAAGTTAAGAGTGGCGGGGAAGCGTGCAGAAGATTGTGACATGTAAGTTAAGTAAGTTAAGAGTGGAGGTGAAGCATGTAGGAAATTGTGACATGTAAGTTAAGTAAGTTAAGAGTGGAGGGGGAGCGTGCAGGAGATAGGCAATGTGACATGTAAGTTAATTAAGTTAAGAGTGGAGGGGAAGCATACAGGAGATTGGCAATGTGATGTGTAAGTTAAGGACCCTTGTACATACTTAAGGCACATCACACATACAGTTATAGACCCATGTTTCTATAGAGCAATCGGTACTTGGTGGGTGATGTGATCTGTATCAAGCTAGCCACTTTTACTTCCCAAGATATTCTTTGTACCCTTTTATTCTCAGTCAACCTGGGAACCTGTGTTCATGTTAAAAATAAACTCCAATGCAAATTCAAACCCATGACTATTGGGCCAGCAGTCTAATGTCTAGCAACTACGCTACTGTGGCTACCATTGTTCATACTATATTTTATCTGTTTATCATTTTACATCTATCACAGCACCTGCAAGGCAAGACAGAACCAGATTATAACAGTTGGTAACAGCGTTATCACTGTGGACATGTACAAGAATGGGGAACTTACACCTGGAACTAGGGTTATACGGCATGGCTGTGGTCAGAAGTATGAGGTCAGAATACAACACACTTGCATCATTAGTTAATTAATTTAATTAAATGCATCTTACCTGGCATAAACTATTTTTAAAAATTACTATCCCAGCATATTACAGAAACATTCTTAACTACAGTGGACTTGGAAGAAAAATAATAATGGCAAAAGAAAAATAATACTGACAAAAGAAAAATAATACTGACTAAAGAAAAATAATACTGACAAAAGAAAAATAATACTGACAAAAGAAACATAATACTGACAATCTACAAGATCTGAACATGAAATAAAACTGGCTCGTAAACAGTACCATGCCTCGGAAATTGATATACTTGACCATGTTAAACATCACAGTGGTTTGGTTCTACGAGAAGTGAGACTTTTGCGAGAACCAAGTGATGACTGTGAATCTACAACAATGGCCAGACTGCGAGAGCAGCAAATTAAAAGAGGGGTGGCCAAACAAGAACACTACGCAGGAAGCCAAAGAAGATTGATAAACCAACACAGAACTGGCGTTGTTAGCCGCTACACGCTGCGGGATTTGCTGAGGAGGGGATCCGAGCACTTATGGACTGAATGGTTCGATGTGCAATGAGGATGATCTGTCGACTAACTAACTAACTAACAGTGGTTTGGAAATAACAGTGGTAGAAAGTATAGTTCCTGGAAGAATAGACAAGTGTTAACCAGGACAAAGATGGACACAAGATATTAAAGACACCTTCTGTATGAACATGAATGAGGCAGGAGAACCTGGCAAAGGATTGAGTATTTTTGGTGGGCCATGATCAAAGCAACATTTTGCAAAGGATGATGATGATGGCTATCACAGCAGTTTAATTGGTTTCTACTTTGGTTATAAAATTTACTTTTTGTCTTGTTTGAATGTGGCATAACTTTGATTCAGTGGTGGCTTATTTCTCCAATACTGTGTAGGCGCAGGCCCTTTGTGTGTCACAACACTTACCTTTGTCTAGTGATCATGTAGAGGATAGATGTGCTTGTGTGCATGCATGCATTATTCATAGAAGGGCGCATGATTTTATTGTTTTTGACACTTTGCAGGCGATTAGTAATGAAATTACAATTAATTTGATTTTAATTACATACAAAAACTACACAGTATTAATTTTAAACAGTGTAACAAATAACTTTACTTACTTTAATCACATTTATTGCTTTCATATTTGAAGAAAACAAATATTAGGAGGTTTTGGAGAACAGTTATTTAAAAGCAAGAAATGCAGTAGTTTTTATTACACATAAAGATCGTTTCAACATCAGAAAATATTGCTACATATTAAATTTAGAAATCTAGATCCTCACATATAAAGATGCCTGCTAACTCACAGTTTTATTTCAGGTACTCTTGCCAACGAGAACAAAAGTGGTCATTACCGCCAGTCTAAAACCATTCATGAATATCAACATACAGGCATCTGCCTATGACTTTGAGAGTACAGAGGGTAATAACTGAGTATAGCCACTGTGAAATGAGTTGATAATTGTTGTTTTATAGATAACTAGCTGACCCTGTCCGGCTTCGCCCAGACCCTGGTGGGGAGCATCTCATTTAATTCATATAAGTAGTCATATAAGTTCTCGTTCCCGTTACCGACTGACTGTCTGTCTGTCTGTCTGTCTGTCTGCCTGTCTGTCTGTCTGTCTGTCTGTCTGTCTGACCCGGCCCCGCCCAGCTCCTGGTGTGAAGCATCTCATTTAATTTATATGAGTAGTCATATAAGTTCCCGTTCCCGACTGTCTATCTGTCTGTCTGTCTGTCTATCTGTCTGCCTGACCCTGCCCGGCTTCGCCCAGTCCCTGGTGGGGAGCATCTCATTTAATTCATATAAGTAGTCATATAAGTTCTCATTAAATTCATACAACAAAAAAAGTAACTTAAAAGAATGTCCTTCCACACACCATCCATTATTTTTAATGAAAACTCTTTCTAATCACCTGCATGACTACAGTAACTTCTTAAGCAAAAAAAGATGAGTTACAATGTTATGCATTGTGCATTATTTTTATGAAAACTTTGAAAATGCCTTACAGATTGTATCATTATTTATTATAACTCATATGCCGGTACATAACTATGGACAAAGAGTTTATAAATCTATGAAAACGATGCCACAATATGACTATAAGTTATACAGAAAAGTTATGCCCCTTGAAATAACTTTTACAGAGTTAAGTCCCCTGAGATATATGAAATTATGATGAAAAATGAAATAATACTGAGTAAGCAGGCGATTTCACACTAACAAAATATCACAGTTGGCAGCGCTGGATTGAAAGGAAGGCGTGTAGAAAATTTCATCTCAATCGGATGGGCCGTTCGCGAACGCATAAAGGACATACATTTGGACGGAGATCCTTTTTTATATATAAGATAATTTATTGTACAAAAGTTTACAATTTCTAAAATTTCTACATTTTAGCAATGTTTGGCTGTCAGTCCATCAAATATCCAGGTAAAGGCAGAAAACAGAACTGTAGATTAAAACTGGATTATAGTTCAATTATTTTTGAACTAAGTGTCTTGAATGAGGAAAATGTGTAGTCATTGCAGTTGGATGTGTTGGTCCCTGAAATTCACATTGGAATGGGTTAGAAAACAAACCAGAAACAGACTACTGAAGCAGAGTAAGAAGGAGGTAAAACTTTGCACTATCAGTACAGGTAACTTTGCACTATCAGTACAGGTAGTTTGCAGTCCATAAAAGTAAAGACCCTTTTACATGCCTTAAGGCACATGTAGCATTTGGTGCTCTGCCCACATTTATATAGACCAGCCGGCACTCAGTGGGTTATGTGGTCAGTATCACACCGGCCACCTTTACCTCCACAGACATTTCCTGGAACCCATTTTAGGCTGAGTCAACCTGCAGCCCAAGTCAATCTGAAAATATGCCCAGTGTGGTTTTGGACTCATGACAGCAGGTCACCGTCTAGCTCCAATGGCTCTCTGCAGTCGAGACGGCTGATGATGCTGACATTAGTGATGAGAATTATAGTACTTTCTGCTAATGTCCACATTAATCCAATATTTCCTTTCAGCATATGTTTATTGTGGTTATCTCTTCAATAATTTACTCTGCTTCCCTCATAAATGACTTACCTTGCTTCCCTCATAAATGACTTACCTTCTTTAATCAGGTTGTGTTGATATATATAGCTATCCAATGCCACCCATCGGGCACTGGAACATCAACTATTCATCCCCCATTACACTTGACTGCAATAGTCAAAGATGATGATGATATATATAGTCTAGATGCAAATACAAGAGATGTTAACTTATGCAAATCTGCATCTCTAACTGAAAACATATATTTATATATTTTGTTTATATTTTTCAGCATTATAATATTTATAACCAAATGTTTAATTGAATGACAAGGTTTGAAATCAGCTTTATAATTGTGTTGTGTCATCAGGTTTATGTGGTAACTTCAACAACAAGGGTTCAGATGACCTTGGAGGTCTCAGGAATCCAGATGAATTCAACAAACAGTGGCTGTAAGTTGTTTAATTCTTCTTCCTCTTTTATCCTATTGCTTTTGCCGTGAAGTGTCACAGACGGGAGACGGGTGTAATTTTCTGTGTTTTGCTTGTACTAACATTCTATTTGATTCCTTCAGTGTCTCTTTTATTCCATTTAACTAACTCCTTTTGAATCATCTTCTCATCTTGTATCATTATGTTCTCATGTAGAACGCTCTAGCCACTGGCTGATCTTGTTCCATTTTAACTTAATGTTTGAACCATTTAATTCTTTGTTGTTCTATAAAGTCGGTAATAAGTGTTATTCCTACATTTGTTTTTAGTTTTTCATTTGTCTCTCTATGTCTTCTTGTTTTTTCCAGCTGCAGTTCTTATGCATCTCATCTGACATGATTTTTGTTTGTTTGCACTCACTCGCTTTAAACTCAAGGGCAGTCTGTACACACTACTTCTAGAAGTGCTGGACTTAATTTTGCATGTGGATTAGCTTTCCCTATTAACAGTGTCCCTCGCCATTAGGTGAACCCACTACAACTTCAGAGGTACTTGTAATTTATGTCCCCAAATCAAGGACGATAGGTCATTTTAATTCAACTGTGTAGGAGTTGAACCCCTTACCTCGGCATCAGCACACTGGATATTTAATAACACATGTTCTTATCCATTTCAGCCATGCTGACCTCCTCTCACATGATATTATTGTTATGTGTTTCTAGATCTGTCCATGTTTGGCTTTGGTAAAACATCAATCAGAGAAATAAAACATCTATCAGCTTTTATTGTACGTTGTTTAGCAGGCAGAAAAACAAATAGTGCCTGGAGACAATAAATTAAAGGACCTTTTCCATGCCTTGGGGTGCACTGGGTCTATGGTGTGTCAATAGTCCACCTTTACAAACATAAAGGAAACCGCCAATCCTGTGACAACCACTGAGGCATCTCCTTGCTCTCAATCGCAGGGAAGATACTCGCCAGAATACTTCTCAATCACCTCATGGTCCATCTCGATCAAGGTCTTCTTCCTGAGAGTCAATGTGGCTTCAGAAAAGAACAAGGAACTGTTGACATGATTTTCACTGCAAGGTAGCTGCAAGAGAAATGTCAGCAACAGAACTGCAAAATGTTCTCCACGTTCATTGACCTTACCAAGGCTTTTGATACAGTCAGCAGAAAAGGACTGTGGAAGATTATGGCAAAATATGGCTGTCCACAAAAGTTTGTCCAAATAGTGCAGCTATTTCATTATGGTATGCAGGCAAGAGTACAGGAAAATGGTGAACTGTCTGAGCCCTTTTCTGTCACCAATGGAGTGAAGCAAGGATGTGTACTGGCAGCAACACTGCTCAGCCTGATGTTTTCAGCTATGCTAATGAATGCCTTCAAGAACAATGACATTGAAATAGATATCAACTACCGCATGGATGGAAAGTTGTTCAATCTCAGAAGACTGACAGCCAAAACCAAAACTAACAGCGGTACAATCAGAGAACTGCTGTTTGCTGACGATTGCGCTCTATATGCCAACTCAGCGGCAGACATGCAACAAAATGTTTCAGCTTTCTCATATGCCTGTGCCAACTTTGGGCTCAATATCAACTTAGAGAAGACTGTAGTTATGTACCAGCCAGCTTTAGGGAATAATCACACTGTGCCGAATATCAAGGTGAACAGTCATAGGCTAAATGTTGTGGACAAATTCACCTATCTCGGCAGCACTGTGTCACAAGCTGCCACAATTGATGATGAAGTGAATGCAGGAATCTCCAAGGCCAGCGTGGCCTTTGGCAGACAAGAATGTATGGGCAGAAATGGAATAAGCCTGCAAACAAAGCTGAAAGTTTATAAAGCAGCTGTATTATCCACACTGCTATATGCTTGTGAAACATGGATTGTTTATCAGCGACATTCTAGGAAATTAAACCACTTCCACACAGTCTGCCTTAGGAAGCTATTGAAGATTAAATGGCAAGACAAGATCCCAGACACTGAAGTTCTAGAAAGAGCGTCTATGCCCAGTATCCACACTCTACTAATGAAAAATCAGATTCACTGGGCTGGTCACTTAACTCGTATGCCATATCACAGGCTCCCTAAACAAATTTTTTACGGCGAGTTGCGTTGTGGTAAACGCTCCCAAGGCAGCCAGAGGAAACCTTTAAAGACACTCTGAAAATCTCACTTAAAGCTTTTGGAATTCATCTTGACACCTGGGAGACTGCTGCTAAAGACAGTAATTCGTGGCGTACATCATTACATAAGGGTGCAGTCACTTGTGAAGCAACCAGGACTGCAAGAGCTGTGAAGAACAGGCTGGACAGAAAAACCACTGCAGGAGATCCTCCTCCTGGAACGTCAAGCATTCTTTGCCCACATTGTCAATGAACATTTCAAGCCAAAATAGGCTTTATCAGCCTCCATACTTTCAACCCCACTAGATGAAATGAATGGTCATCATCATTCTTGATGGACAAACAACAGACTAACTGGCACTCAATGGGTGATGTAGTCAATGTCACGCTACTTCCTTTACTTCCCAGAACATTGTCTGGTACCCAAATAAGGCTACGTCAATTTTTGGTCAGTAGGTTTTGCTTGTAGGTTGCTGTCATCTGCTCTAAGTTATAAGATGGAATTTAATCTTGTTTCACATATCAATCTTAACACATAAAACATTCCCCTGGCAATGACATTCATTTATGACCAAAACATATATTTGCAGTTCACTCATGAATCCTACAATGTATTCTACTTTAACACACTTACTGAAATTATTAATTAACCTACTCATAACTTAAAGACATTAACAATTGCATACATTGTAGACAATGTTATCAATCAATTGTGAATGAAAGATGGTACAAGGCTTTTTGAAATGTCTATTTCCAGTCGAAACGTAACCATATTCAAGGGTGTTCCAGCATTAACTACTCCTGCCAGGCCCACATTCTGTTCTTGTCAAAGTGGACAGCAGCCAGTCTGCCAACCTGGCCTCGATGTTTACATATGTAACACTGCAACTACATCTGGTAAGTTTGACTGATCATAGTGTTGTTGACTGAAGTAGATTACAAAAGCTCTGTTCACTATTACTTGTATAGTTAAATATTTACATATGTAACACTGCAGCTACATTGGGTAAGGTCGATTGGTCATAGTGCTGTAGATAGAAGTAGAATACAAAAGCTATGTCATTGTTCAATCTTACTTGTATAGGAAAATGTGACATTTTTCACCTTGGACAGAAAATGTTAATAAATAAGCTTTGATGAAATTACTATCACCTTCTTGATTTGAAAAAGACAAATGACACAGCTTATGTCACTCTAGTGACCCTATGAACCATCAGTGAAATAATGTGGTGCTATTGATAGCATTTATTCTTCTTGTCAGTTCCTTAACAAACTATTTTTATGCCTAATGAAGATGATAGAATGTCATTAAAACGTGTTCATCTCTTTATGACTGGTTAGGCCAGATTTTTTCTACACATATGTTTGCAGAAGTTTCTCGGTTCACTGACTTTCATCTTATCAACTAAGGTGTAGAGAAAACTAACATTTTGCAGTCATATTTTCTTTGGTATGAATTGTGGTTATTAACTAATTCAGTTTATTTGTATTTTTTTTATTGTTTTTTGGGGGGTTTGTTTTGCATATCCTATTTACAGGATATCGCTGTCAACACCAGCATTGTACTGCTGTTGTTGTGTTGGCAAGTTTTACGTTCAGTAGTTTGCTATTGATTTCTGAACGACCGGCTCCCATACCAACACGTTAAAACCCCAGCGTGACACGGTCTGCTACTAAATTGGTCGCCGCTGTGTTTCGAATGCATGGTAAGCCGCTCATAAATTGCGTTCGCAGTCCTTTGGCCACGGAGAACGATTCAGTGCCGAAGGATAATATAACACCAAATGTGACTCCCCCTATTTGGACATATGGATGATATATCACCATACTAGGATCTACATGTTATTTGTTTTGTGGTGTGTTCTGCTATTTCCATGCTCAGTGAACTGAAATTTACATTATAATACTTTTGTTTTTCATTTGATTGTGTACCTTGTTTGGTCCAAACCTACTTGTTATTTGACACTGAATTAGTTAAGACAAATGAAACTGAGGACACTGAAATATTTTGGACATGTAAAAAGACTTTAAAGTCTAGAAATTATAATTAGGGATGGAAATATACTGTGGAGCTAGAGTAGTGGAAGACCACAAAACATGTAGATTCAAGATGTAATAAACAATGTGCAGATGAGAGCAACATAGGTGTACATGAGAGCAACAGAGGCAGATCATATAGCTTATGATTGAAAGACATTTTGCCTACCAATTATGGGGAAGTTCTCTACATGAAAAGCCACCGGATGATATGAAGACTGGTGTGGTGCACAGACAATTTCTGGTTTGGTATGGGTTGCTACTACTCTGTCAGAAATGTAAAGGCTTTTTTTAAAGTATCGATGTAATACACAAAATAACATCGTTATTATAATTTATAATTGTGATAAAGCAAATAAAAGATAAGCTTGTGTGAGAAACGTGTACAAAAAGTATATAAATAATTTAAATTATTTAAAACTTTCTTTCATTTTGAATAATTATTTCTGAAACAGAAATAGTGGTAGTCCCATGGCAGATATTGCCATTGGGTATAAAGTTTTATGCTGCCACATTAGTCCATGACTAATGTGGTTGAGTGGCCAGTACCCATTCTCATTACCTTTCCTTCCCAGATAATTGATAGACATTTCTGAAAATTGTCTGGCACCCATTTTATGAAGTTAGCTGAACTTCAAAAGGTTACTGGTAAAAAAAAAATATAATGCAACTCCTATAAATGAGCTTGGATCACAGTCTTGAAGCCATAGCCACACAGGGATAAGTCAATAAGTAAGCCATAAATGGCTGTAGAAAAATAGCTAAATATGATAACAATTTGAAACCAGTTTATTTTTATACATACATTGTCCCTTTATTTCTCAACATAATTTCCACCAACATTGATGCACTTATCCCATTTTTTAATCAGTCCTCCCAAACTGGCTGCATAAAACTGCTTGCTCTGTTTTCTAAACCATGCTTTCACTTCACATTCAACTTCGGCGTCATTCGCAAAATGTCTCCCACCAAGGTGGGTTTTCAGTGGACCAATAAGGTGGAAATCGCTAGGGGCTAAGTCAGGGCTGTAAGGTGGTTGTTCCAGAACTTCCCACCTCCGTTGGTTAATTTTCTCCTGAGTTAATCGAGCTGTATGTGGTCTGGCATTTTCATGAAGAAGCAACACTCCAACACTCCTCTAGTCAACAGTCCTGGACGTTTTCTTCGAATTGCATCATGAAGCATCAATAGAACTTCACAGTACGATTCAGAATTCACATTGTCACTTTTCTTCTTGAAATTGGTTAAAAGCACTCCTTGACAATCACAGAACACTGTCAGCATAAACTTCCTTGCTGATGGCGTAACCTTGAATTTTTGGCCACAAGGTGAAGGAGGATGTTTTTTACCCAGCTATGCACCGCTTTACGGGACAGACATTTGTAAGCATTAACAGGAAGCATTTCCTCATGAATGTCCTTTGAAGGCCGTCCTTTTGCCCACAAAAAATGCACAACAGCATGTTGCGCTTTGGTTGCACACTACATAAGTACAGTCGCCACTTTGTTTATGTGCTGCACATGAGACACCTAGCACCACCTGACGAATGGGAATATAAAGTTCGATGTTGCTATCACGTAATGACACCTGTAGAAAACACCAACTACATTTACCTGCCATCCCACAGAACTGTGTGATTTACTTATTGACTTGCCCTCGTACACCTAGAAAACTATTTGTATCATAACGATTATTATATTTTCACAGCCAATGATATAACAGCAGCACTTGTCAGTCAAGCAAAAACTCCAGTAATTTTTAGTAAAGTCAGAACTCTGGTGAACCAGGTTCAGAACAGAGGAAGAAGAGCAGTCAATGCAATAAATTCCCAGGTAATTGACAAGATTTAAAACAATCATACATTTGAGTCTTCCTCATTACATACATCTGTGTCTTCCTCATTACATACATCTGTGTCTTCCTCATTACATACATCTGTGTCTTCCTCATTACATACATTTGAGTCTTCCTCATTACATACATTTGTGTCTTCCTCATTACATACATATGTGTCTTCCTCATTACATACATATGTGTCTTCCTCATAACATACATCTGTGTCTTCCTCATTACATACATCTGTGTCTTCCTCATTACATACATATGTGTCTTCCTCATTACATACATATGTGTCTTCCTCATTACATACATTTGAGTCTTCCTCATAACATACATCTGTGTCTTCCTCATTACATACATTTGTGTCTTCCTCATTACATACATATGTGTCTTCCTCATTACATACATCTGTGTCTTCCTCATTACATACATCTGTGTCTTCCTCATTACATACATTTGAGTCTTCCTCATTACATACATCTGTGTCTTCCTCATAACATACATCTGTGTCTTCCTCATTACATACATCTGTGTCTTCCTCATTACATACATCTGTGTCTTCCTCATTACATACATATGTGTCTTCCTCATTACATACATATGTGTCTTCCTCATTACATACATTTGAGTCTTCCTCATAACATACATCTGTGTCTTCCTCATTACATACATTTGAGTCTTCCTCATTACATACATCTGTGTCTTCCTCATAACATACATCTGTGTCTTCCTCATTACATACATCTGTGTCTTCCTCATTACATACATATGTGTCTTCCTCATTACATACATTTGTGTCTTCCTCATTACATACATCTGTGTCTTCCTCATTACATACATCTGTGTCTTCCTCATTACATACATCTGTGTCTTCCTCATTACATACATCTGTGTCTTCCTCATTACATACATCTGTGTCTTCCTCATTACATACATATGTGTCTTCCTCATTACATACATATGTGTCTTCCTCATTACATACATATGTGTCTTCCTCATTACATACATATGTGTCTTCCTCATTACATACATTTGAGTCTTCCTCATAACATACATCTGTGTCTTCCTCATTACATACATTTGAGTCTTCCTCATTACATACATCTGTGTCTTCCTCATAACATACATCTGTGTCTTCCTCATAACATACATCTGTGTCTTCCTCATTACATACATCTGTGTCTTCCTCATTACATACATTTGTGTCTTCCACATTACATACATCTGTGTCTTCCTCATTACATACATTTGTGTCTTCCTCATTACATACATCTGTGTCTTCCTCATTACATACATTTGTGTCTTCCACATTACATACATCTGTGTCTTCCACATTACATACATCTGTGTCTTCCTCATTACATACATTTGTGTCTTCCACATTACATACATCTGTGTCTTCCTCATTACATACATCTGTGTCTTCCTCATTACATACATTTGTGTCTTCCACATTACATACATTTGTGTCTTCCACATTACATACATCTGTGTCTTCCACATTACATACATCTGTGTCTTCCACATTACATACATCTGTGTCTTCCTCATTACATACATCTGTGTCTTCCTCATTACATACATCTGTGTCTTCCTCATTACATACATCTGTGTCTTCCTCATTACATACATCTGTGTCTTCCTCATTACATACATCTTTGTCTTCCACATTACATACATTTGTGTCTTCCTCATTACATACATCTGTGTCTTCCTCATTATGTCAATCCATCAACTATTTCAACTTTTTAAAATTCAGTGGGAAGGTGTTGCATTTTGATATTGTTGGGAAATTATTTTAAATTTCATATACCTCTCTGTTCGGTTGTGTGATGTAAGTTTTCTATTATAATGTTTTGTTATGATTCCATGCATGCACAAATGTCCATTGAGCATATACATACTGGTGTATTCGAGTGAAACAGACACATCTGCATGCAATCTTCATAAATGTTAAAGTAAAAACATGAGCTGTGCTGGTACTGCTATGAGCATGATTAGACGTGGGTGTAATGCCTGGATTTGTCGCTTGTCAAAGTAAACACAAACACATTTTATTTTCAAAGGGTTAAGAATTGGGCACGCAGGCCCGTCTAATATTCTGCCCTTCTATCTAAGGGAAAGACTGGCCACCTATTCTTTCTTGCTCTCAGGCCTCCAAAATGTGATACAGCTATTACATCACACACTCATAGCAGAAAGCAAAAACATCTGTGGTTTAGATGTTGTCCACACAGTTTCGATATCAGCCACATGTGATTCAGGAGCAGATCATTTTTCATTGATGTTTCAAGAAGGTATGAATTCGGCCAGTCATAAATCAATGGCAAACTACTGAACGTAAAAATTGCCTAGAAATTTAAATATAGCCAATAAATGCTGGGAATTATTGTGACATCCCGTAAAGGGCAAGCAATTAACTAACCAAAAATAGAGGACTGATATGCTTGTGTGCATGTATGGGGAGGCGTACTTGCAATCACAGTGTAATGCCTTTATGTGAATCTGACTACATTTATCGAAGAAATAAGAACATTAATCACTGTTTGATTCTACCCAATCAGAATGCTGCTGCCTTTGATGATGCGACTGGATTTACTGAAGACTTTTCACTACAGTTTTGCCAAGAATATATAGAAAACAGTTCGGTCATCCAACTCTGTCAGAATAATCTAAAATATGATGCTGTCAATGGAAGCATTCGTAACTGTGTTGAAGACTTGATGGTAAGATTTATGTTTGTCATGTCATCTTTGTGCGGCATACAAGTATACCCTGTAGTTGTAGAAGGTATATAGTTGCAAGTATTTTTGCAATATGTAACTCTTCAACGATAAAGGGTAGTTATTTGCAAGTCAGTATTTCCAGAGAGGCCATTCTTCATGGCTAGCAGTAACTATTAACAGGTTACAATGTGCGGTATGTCATGCTTATAATTTATTAAATATTCCCCTTCATGGGACTTTGCTATCAACATCACATCATTGATCAAATGCCCATAAATATTGCTTTTTTAAGGCTATTTCAAAGAGTCTAGATATGTATAGTTCCATGAACAGTTGTTGTGCATGGATCTACTTCATCCTCAACCACATTCCTTCCTGTTAGTGTCATAATGCATCTCTGATTCTGTCAGCCAATGGCACAGGTGCATCAGTTTGTTACTTCTCATTTAACATTATCAATAAACAGTGTATGTCTCTCTTATTTAACCCAAATGTTTGATCTAGAGTTCGGACAATTAACTCTTTCATTCTCATATGCACAGGCATGATTTGGACAGTATAGGCACTTATCTCTTGTTGGTGTGATCACTCTTTGAAATAGGACTTTGTCATTTGGTTCACAAGTTCGATTTTCCTGGAGACTACTAGGTGTTGTGGCTGGAGCTACATTGTTACTGGAGCTTCGATTTTCATGCTCTTTGCAATGTTTTTGGTAGTCCACTTTATGGAAAGCAACCGAGTCAAATGGGATAAAATTGGGTGCAATGAAGTTGATCCTTTTGTCTTTAAACCCTCCTTACAGTTTCTTAAAATAGCTCCATTATAAAATACATTAAAAACATATCACAACAAAACAATGCAGTTTTCTTAGAAGCATTAGTAGAACAGAAGGTCTGGCGAACATGTTAACAACTGGGAGGATTAGGGATATTAGGGGAAAAGAACAACAATCTGAAAAGTGGGATGGATTATAATAGTAATAAAAGAAGACAATAGTTTGCCTTAATTATGAAGAAAATATGTTAACAACTGGGAAGATTAGGGGTATTAGGGGAAAAGAAACAATCTGAAAAAGTGGGATGGATTATAATAGTAATAAAAGAAGACAATAGTTTACCTTAATTACGAAGAGAACATGTTAACAACTGGGAAGATTAGGGGTATTAGGGGAAAAGAACAACAATCTGTAAAAGTGGGATGGATTATAATAGTAATAAAAGAAGACAATAGTTTGCCTTAATTACGAAGAAAACAGACGACCTATGATTTCTTAAAAATGGTAACATTAACATCATGAAAAAGGTTTGGAAGATTGGTATGAAGTTTCTGAATATGTGACTCCTCCGTTCCAAACTTGTTATCTGGTCACAAACTTATTCATGGGAAGTCAGTGTAGTTGTTTCCCCTTGACGTCCACCAGCAATTTATGGCTGTCAGTCAAGTGAATGCCTTGCCTGCTCAGGTGCATAGTAGTTCAATTATTAAAGTTGCTACTTGGTCCCCCATATTACATTATCCACATTTGTGTGTGTTGCCCACTCTCTATCACAAGAAGGTTCATTTGGGAGTTTCTCTTCATTGAGCTGAGACCACAGTGGCATTTCTCATTCTCTTCAGTATTTCAGCAGATGCATAATTTGCACTCTTTAAAGATATGCTTTTGTTATATGATATTATAGTGTTGGTGATTCCACCAACTCAAGTAGTTTAATGCATTCTTTCTTAAACTAAAGCATTTGATTATGTATGTGCTCCATAAAGCACCATAATCCATCAGCTCCTCCAGTGGTCCATTCTATTTAGTGCTCCGTCACCATAGATCTTTCAAAATTTCTGTCATAAGCAAGACATCCTGTCTCTGTTGCTGTCATGTAAATTATCAATCATATCTTGAGTCCATCTATGTTATCTTGATTAGCCTTTATTTGATTGCCTTTTCTCAATTCCTGTTGTTCCAGACTATTTCTTGAAATCCACTGAATCCAACCCAATACTTTAACTTCTATCCTATGGCTTAAAAAAACAAAACAAAAACAAATTTCACTGCTTTAGACCCAAGCATTAATTACCTTAAAGTAAGCTTTTTGGGATAGAAATATAGTAAGTAACAAAATGCTGGGGCTGAAATTGTTACTTTATTTAATTTTTTTTCTACTTTGAAGTTTGTCTATAATAGCAACTGTAGTTTATCAATGTCCAAAACATTTTTCTTTTGTGATATTTCGAAAATAGACAACTATAGAACATCATACAATAAAAGTTATTTTGGCTTGGTCACAATATGAGACATGGATTTCTATTACTGAAAATACTGGAGGGCAAGAGAAACATAGGACATGCTAGGAAAAATTACATCACATAAGCATACAAGTAAGTTGCGACATAGACATTACGCAGAGCTGAAGAGAGTTGCTGAGAATATGAGAGTTGATACCAATCTTCTTCTGACTGTTTGATCTGATGATATCTAGAAAACATGACAGGGTTAATGTTTATTTTTAATTTTTCCCCCAAGAGCATGATGATAAGCACTGGTAGCTATGCGGCTATGTTTACCTTACTTTATGCATACGTAAGTATACAATAATCTAGTACCTTGCGATGTGCAGTTTATGATCAGTATTTCCTCTTTCTGCCATGAACATACATTGGCCATTGCAATAGCCAACAGACTTAATAAAATACTGTAAGTAAAGGACTCTTCTCCATGCCTTGAGGCATGTTTATATGATGCTAGCCTCCTGTGTTTTAATAGACCAATCAGCACTCAATGTGTGATGAGGTTAAAATGACACCAGCGATCTTTACTTCCCAGAATTCCTGGCATCCATTTTAGGCTGGGTTGATCTAGGAGTCTAGGTTAATTTTAAAAGCAATTCTTGAACTAATTTAATGGTAAGTTATTTCATATATCTCATAAAATTAGTATTGGAGATTATTTTAGTTAAGTGAAAATGGTTGACGTAATACTGACCAACCAATATATCAAATGTGTGTCATTCATTGACCACAAACTATAGGAGTACTAAGTAGATGATTTGATATCTGAACTAACTGCAGTGATAATTGTATGCATCAAAAGCATTATGATTTGTTGGTAAGCAAATGTTTGTAAATTTAAACCTGTTCTGGCATCATTACCATCACATGCTATCTCCACATTGAAGGTTGGCTGACACTCTTGTCTTTTCAGGCTTCAAATGATACACAGTGGGTAACCTCACAGATTGATGACTTGGTTTTAGAATGTTTAGCAGATGTGCAGACAAATGTCACTACATGGGAGAACAACACGAATGCTGATGGTCCCAATCTACCAGAGTATATTGCCTCCTCTCTGTGTACACACAATTGCAGTGAACATGGTTCTTGTGTAAACAGTGAGTACAGTTGGCAGCTAAGAGTTATGCCACAAGAAAATAAACAATCATGTGTGCATTGTTTGTTAAAGTTTAAAAGTGAGATTATTGACTTCGTGACGCTGGGTTTGATTCAGCCTGGCTTGTTGTCTCTCCATCAGCATAATGGCCAGCCGGTTGTCAGAAGTATTGCACAAACTTTGTAGCTCCACCAGTGACATACCTCCACTTCATTCCCTCCTACCCCAAGGGTGTCTATATATATATATATATATATATATATATATATATATATATATATATATATATATATATATATATATATATATAAGATATATAATATATATATATGTGGCGAATGATCTCCAGATGGGTGTATCGGACGCTGGACATCTTGCTTATGATCAAGAAGTTTTCTGAAAGGTTGTTATGAGAGTGAGGTTCTGCAAAGGACATGCTACTGAATGAATACTAACTATGTTTCTTGTATGTATGCTTCTTCTCACTACATTTCTTGTGTACAGTAGTCATACATATACACATCTGCACCCCCTGTAGATGGCCAGCCCATGGATCGTGCCGATGTTATTAACGTCCTTAAAGATATGGCGAGAACAGAGGACTTTGACGTCAGTGAATCCACATCGCTGTCCAGGATGAAAGACCTGGGAGTAAGAATCGGCACAGCCAGACGCGAGAGGTACATCAGGAAAACAAAGCGCCTCGTCAACCAACACAGAACTGGCACTATTAGCCACCGGACGCTGATGCATATGCTGGGGGGAGGATCTGAGCACCTATGGACATGTCCGGAGTGCAATGAAGATACCCCAACTGATAACTGATAACATATACACATCTACAGGAAAGTGTCATATTGGCAATGATAAACTTTGGATAGAACATCTAGCAGGCAGTGTAACTTCTTCAGTCCCAAGCAATGCATGATGTGTGGGGTAGGAGCCTGTCCTACTACTAGGCACGTCCACAGGGTAACAGATGGTGTTTGTCTTCTAGATATTTTGTCTAGGTGTTAACAGTGGAAATGTTGAATAAGCAGCCATAGACCAACACAGGCGGTGGTCACTGAGAGTAGGCGAGTTAGTTTGTGGGGTAGATATCTCTATAAAATACCTCTAAACTCTGTGACGTGCCCATTGCATTAAGAGGTGCCATATGTAACCTCTTTTTCCTGCTGCCTGGCAGGGTCTGTCTCTGTAGACAAAGGCTAGTTGAGTCAACTATAAACAAACAGGCGGAAGTAAAGGGGAAACCACCTCTATATTTTCCCAATATAATCATGCTTCAAAATAAAATTGATCAAGATAACGACATTAATGGGGATTCCAGTGGAGTCTCTTCGTCTGGTGGGGAGCATCATATACTACAGGTGATGCCCAATCATCATCAAGCAACTGTATGCAAAGTAAATGCTAATAATATACTAAATGTAGGTACGTGGAATGTCAGAACACTTAGCCAGAATGGAAAATTATATAATATCAAGAAAGAAATGGAAAGAATGAAGATAAATATATTAGGAATTAGTGAAATGCCATGGCCAGGCGTGGAGAAAAAATATTTTGATAAGTATATAATTATTTACTCAGGAGGAAAGGACTACAAAAGGAGAGTTGGCATAATTTTGGATCAAATGATTGATAAGACAGTTAAAGAATTGTGAACAATCTCAGATAGAGTATTATTAGTGACACCTGTGGCAAACCTCTGAATATTAACATAATACAAGTATAAGCACCAACAGCAGATTGTAAAGAAGAATACATCTGTAAACATATATTCATAAGGTAATGGAAGCAATAAGAATAGTATTGTAATGTAATGATATCATAAAAAGGAACTAATGATAATAATCATGTTGTGCTAATACATATTAATTTTGTGTTTTCTTGAAACAAACAGAAAAAAAATGAAATCATGTGAACTAAGTTATGATGACAGGAAAAAAAAAGAAAGAAAGAAATTCACTGTTGGAGGTGTTTATATAATATAATAAATGATGACAGAGACGTTAATGTCACATTACCTTTACATATCTTTAAATTAATTAGTTCATCATTTTCAATTCAAAATAGCCTTATTTTTCACATGCAGGCATTTGTGAGTGTCAGAATGGCTGGACTGGTGAAACATGCCAGATTGGATCAACAACCACACCCACAGTGCTACCGGCCATAGAAACGTGTGATTTGATTACATCTTCTTGTAGCGGAATACTTGTCGAGGGAAATAACTTTGTGTCCACTGATAAACTGACCTGCAGAATTAGATACATCACAGTAAGTATATGCAGTCAGAAGTGTAACCAAGGGCTAACATATTTAGCTGATGGGGTTGATGTTTAAAGTCTTAGCTTTATTTATAAACTGTAATCTTCTACAAACAAAATAAATTATGCTGGATGGATTGAATTGATAGCATGAAGAATATTAACAATAGAAGTAATTCGTAATACCAAGGAATGGGATATGTAAAGATGCATAAATGCTTGCTATTTTGTCAATAGGTTTCTTTAACATACACATATATTTTAAACATCAGTAGCATTTATTCCTCATTTGCTGATCTCTACTAATTATTTATGTTTCAATTTCAGATTGGTGATAAGGTTTCAGTAACAGCGGAGGAATATACTGTTCAAGCAGACTTGATTAACATGGTACAAGTTGTCTGCCCAGAGAATATCGCATCATCATCACAAAGTCGCAGTGCCCTGGTTGCTATTAGCAATGATGGTGTAACATACAGTAACAACACTTACATCCATGTTGTCCAGAAGTCAACATGCCAGACTTGCACTTTGTCTGATGATGTGAATGGTGTTTCATGCACTTGGAAAGTGAGACCATTTTTTCAGAGACCTGTTCCTTCCTCTTCTCATTGTTATGTTTACCATCAGGGTTTGAATAGAATTTTGGAATGATCTTTGTTTGCTGTGTATCCATAGCATATTTGGGAGTCTCTGTTATATAGTGGTTAAGCAAGCTGCCTTACACTGCACAAGTCGCAGGTTTGTATTCAGAATGAATCATTCAGTTAATAATTGCAATTTATTTAGACCCCTGGTGGTTGTCACTGGTGCTCTGTCAACGCTTTCGACAGGCCACTCTGTGGAAAGAAGTATGAATCGTATGGGATAGAAGCCAGTGCAATGAAGTTGATCTTCTTGCCTTTGACCCCTTTATCCATATTTTGCACAGATAGTCATTTTCTTCCCCCTCACTCTATCAAATTGAAGATTAACGTGATAGCTGTTCTACCAACTATTAAGTACATCTGTGGAACCTAGAATGTGTACATCTGACATGTGAGATGACGCAATCACTTCCATCTGGAATGCCTAAGGAAATTTCTAAACGTAAAATGGCAAGACAAGTTCAGAGATAAGGTTGTCTCTCACTCTGGCATAATGAGCATCCACATTATGCTGTGAAAATGTCAGCTCTGATGGACCAGTTATGTTACTTTTGTGTCACATGCAGTATTCACAGATAATAATCTATATCTAACTTAATTCTGCAAGCGAACTCACGGTGAACTGAAAACATGACATAAAGACACCATGAAAGTCTAAGTGAAAAACTATGTATTGATATTGACTATAATATCATTACTGCTTATAGCACTCCTTGGCATAATCAAACATTTGCTGGAGCAATAACATTGAAACAGTTTAGAATTCAGGAAGTTACATGAAGGCGTACCATTCGAAAATAGAAAATGTGAGTTACTTTCATATGATCAACGATCGACATTCCTCTACCCTCATTGTAACAGGCTAGCGAAGTTGATAGCGAACAGCACTAGTAATGTCATGAGCATGGTCGGATGCGAGTTCGATGCCTGGGCTCGTCACTTGCCAAATAGAAGGAAAGATTGACCACCTAGTCCTCATTGCTCTCAGGTCTATAGAATGTAACAGCCCTGTCACATCACAGACCCATAGCAATAAACTGCTTTGGAATACATTCTGTTTAAACCAGGGGTGTCCAACCTTTTCAGCAGGTGGGCCAAATTTCAGAAATAATATTTCCTGCCGGGCCACGCACCAAATTTGTTGTTGTTGTTGTTGTTGTTGTTGTTGTTAATTAACGTAAACAAGCAAGTGTGCTACAGCTTCGGCCACATTCTGGGGTCATCAAACTTAAGTGCTTTGTTTGGTGGAGGATCAAACAATAAAATATATTTATATTTAAAAAACTATAAATAAATAAAGAAAAAAGAAGGTTAAAAAACTTTAAAAGAGGAAAAAATAAATAATTAAGGGTAGCTCTGACGTAGGTCAAATTGCTATGACTTGGCTACTGTCCCATGGGAAATACAAATGTGTGCTGTCCCATCCCATCCCATCCCACCCCATGGGACCTTTACCAAGGGATTCCCATGGGAATGTTATTCCCATGGCCAAGCCTGAGTACTACCGACTTTGGAGGCCTCATTTTCAATCAATTTTACTAAACCTTCGTGTTTCCTAACCATTTCTGGAGCACCATCCATTGTGAAGCTCTATAAGTTATTAAGTTGTAACGAAAAGCAATTCAATGTCTAACAAATCTTGTGACTTAATAGCGTCTTTAAGTGGATACAGTGTCGCTAATTCCTCTGTCGTTTAATAAAAATGGACATCAACACCCCTGATAAAAATTGCCAGTTGGGCAGTATCTGCCATATCTGTGCTTTCATCCAATGCTAGAGCATAAAATATAAACTCGGATGCTTGACTTTTCAAATAATCATTTAAATTATGTTTTCTGATTGTCGCCCACACACCTAGTAATAGTCTGATGAGACAGACTTATTTTTTTTAGAAATCCTTCTTTTCTGGACACAGAATTTAAATGATGCTCTCCAAACATTCCTTAACCATTTCACCATCTGAATATGGCTTCGATTTTTTTGCTAGTATCATGGCTACAGCATAACTAGCTTTTACATAGCATGTTGACTCTGAACCCGCTCTAGTAAATATCTTTTGTTGTGGAGAAATTTTTTTTAAAAAGTCATTTACTTGGTCTTGCCAAAATTGCCCTTTGTACTTATTAAAATTATTTGCATGTTTAGTCTCGTAGTGCCGTTTGATGTTTTACTCTTTCCAAACAGAAACAGATTCGTTGCATATCAAGTATATGGGCTTTGTTTTAATTTCAACGAAAAAATAGTTTATAGTCCACCTGTCTTGAAAATTTCTTAATTCTTCTGTGATTCTTCCCTTCTTTGGTCCAATGTCTTTACTAGTTGACACCATGGTAGGTCTTCGTTTTTAACTGGAAAAAAAATAATAAAACACCACGGATAATTTTAAATAATAATGAATTACTTTAATTTGCATAAATAACACGTTTCATTGTTTACTTAGCTATAGAATCGATATGGTAGACAGGATACTTGGTTAAAGTAGTTTGAACTCTTATTATAAGTATGATAAATATGTATTTTAACACTGATCGCAAAATCTCTCCAGACGCAATAGAACGAAACTACAGAATAACACAGAACTTTGTCAAGCTGGACTGAAAGTAGTTATGAGTATGAGCCCGATAGCGTTGCTAGCTTCCCGAAGACGCCGAAGACCACAGAACATATATATCAGATGTTGAAGTCTCATATTAAATTTCATCAACACCTAGCGTTGGACATAAAAAACTAAGTAACCTTGAGTGTCAAAAAGATATTTGAAATAGCTAAATTCTATGAATTTTCCCGAAAATGCGGAATATTTAAAATAGCTTAAAACCAATGAATTTTTCCAAAAGTGCGAGATATTTCAAATTTCTCTTAGCTATAATTTTAAAATATATGATACAAACGACTATAATGTTCTTATGGTGATATGTACAATAATGTTAACATTTATGTTCATTTGACCTGGCATGCGGCTCGCGGGCCTCGTGTTGGCCACCCTTGGTTTAAACTGTTTATAATTATCTCTTGCCCAATTATTGTATACCTGTTGTAGTTACTAGTTTGTTTTTCGTCATTTGTTACCTTTAGACTAAACAAGGACATGCTAATTTATGATGCTAATTTATGATGCTAATTTGTAGATTCTAGCAATTGGACACTGGTATTGTCTTACTATGGGAGCCACAGTAGTCTAGTGGCTAGATGCTGGCCTGCCAGCCCGATGGTCATGGGCTCAATCTGCATCAGGCGGATTTGATTGTTTTAAATTGACCAGGGCTTCCAGGTCCACCCAGCCTTACATGGGTGCCTGGAAATGTCTGGGGAAGTAAAGGCAGCCGGCGTGATACTGACCCTATCAACTACAAGTACCAATCGGAATAATAATACAACTATGGCTCCCACTGTTCGTTCAGGCATATACATGGGACCTTTTCTTCGCTGTGGTGAAGGTGTTATGGGCGCAATTTGCAAATCCCACATACCAAGTCTGAAACACAGCTGCAGGCGATTTAGAAGCAGATCACCTTGCGGTGGTTTCATACAGGTATAAGTGCCGGTCATTCAGAAAGCAATGGCAAACTACTGAAAGTAAACTTGCCAAGAAATCAGAAACAGCCAAAAAATGCTTGGGTTGACTGCGACGCCCATTAAAGGATATGCAACTAACTTACTTTACTTGTTCTCTTGCCTGCAGAATGAACTCTTATTGAGTAAAATGTGCTCAGTGTTTACAGTTTTGAATCAGTTTGAATCCCTCGTCTTGCTTGTTGAACCAATCCATTTTCCAGTGTCTCATTTGGTGAATCTGTTTTTCAGTCTTGTTGAATTTAATAATTATGTTATTTTTACTGAGTACATTATTTAATTTCAGCCTGGCTCCTGTGTAATAGACAATCAGTGTTATGCTCGCTTTGAACCTTTCGAGGCTAATGCATGCTATAGATGTGATCCAGATGTTAGTTTAGACAAATGGACCAAAATATCAGGTAAATCATCATTATGTGCATTGCTAGCTCATATAAATTAAAAACACCCAATTCTGCACTAAACTATCAGCTGGAGATTAAACAAGTGATACATGAGAAATACAGAAACAGTTACTTAAGAATTGAATACTAATTATGTTTCATCGTGAACTAGGTCATAATGTAACAACAAAGAGAAATAGGTTATATTTGATATAAATATTATATTTTAAATTATTTTAACTTATTCAAAATTTTATTTTTAATTCTTCAGATCCCAATTGCACAATTGCTGAACCAGAAGTCGGACAAGCTGCTGCCTCAACTTCTGATAACACAGCGACCATAGTTTTAGGTGTGGTATGTGGTATCCTGGCCTTGGTAACTGTGGGAGTCACCATTGTTATAGTCAGGTCTAGGATGAGAAAAAACACGTAAGCACCCTCTTATTACATTTATTTCCTTTGTTGAGCTTTTTCCAATTCAGGGTGTTGTCATATTGAGAATTTCCAGAACTCTGTCAGTGAATTTCAGTGCTGTTTTTACTTCAAGTTTAGTCCTTTGTTTATGAATGAGTGCTCACTTTTGTCACTCACTAGGAGTGGAGTAGATCAGAGGTTAAGGCGTCCGTCTCTGGCTAAAACAGATCAGATTCTTCTCATGGTGTTGATTGTTTGGATTTTCGCAAAAATAGAAAAAGGATAGCACCCCCCCCCCCCCCCCCCCTTCTTTCCTTGATCCTAAGGTAGTTGATTGGCTGAATGGCCTTCTTGGACATGGGCAACAAACTCAGAGGACCTCTGTGCATGTTGCTCAGCAAGTGAAAAATCCCTCTTCAGTTAGAAATCAAAATGAGTTGTGTGAATAATTCACTGACCAGGAAACATTTCCAAAGCAGAAAAGAGATCCACAACAATATGTACAACATTTGTGATTCTGCTGTACACATGTGGATCTTCGCCAGTGCTTCAGATTTCATGCACAGTGGTAAAATTCTCCTTGTGATGTATGGAAGGAAGCTGGAGCATTTATGGAGATATCTGTGTAAATTGAAAGTGATCTTTTTCAAATCAAACCAAATCCTGTTGTATGTCCATGTGGGAAACTCTTGACTGTTCAAGGGGTTATGATCTTTTTTGGCTTGTAGTTTTATATATTAGACATATATTTAATGACATTAAGAAATGCTGGAATGGTTGGCATATTGGCATGGAAAATAATCAGCAGTCAGACTAATCAAGAACACAGATGATTGTGAAAGAATATGATTGTCTCTGCCACCAGACAGATATTTTCATGCTGTTGATCGTCTCACATACTGCAGAAATGATTAAACCACCTCAATTGAGCCTGCTTCCCTCAAGTCTTCAAATGTTGGATCTGTGAGCTGTAATATGGTGTTAAGATGTGTCATAGTCCTTTTTGTCACCTTCAATACCTTTCTCAAGTATTTGTTTTAAAGGAAGCTCAGGGTGTAGCCTGAAAAAAGTCTTCCAGTGGCTGATTGATCCCTTCCATCAGTTTATTACAGCTGTACAATATTTGAACTGGTCAACCTGCTTTAAAAATGTGTTCTACCAGCTTGATCTGATGCCACTTCTTCAATCTGAAAATAATACAGTTTCTGGTTTTTTTTTATACATTTCTGACTATTTCAGTCTTCTTCGCTACTTGTTCCCTCCTCACTATCCAGGCTAGTACATTAAACTTTACATGTGCTGAATTAAGCTTGAGGGTCACGTTATCAGCAAATGGCAGCTCCGAAAAACTGATCAATACCCAACTGCATACTTGTCCCTCTTTTTCCAGGTCAAGATGTATCATCAACATGTCTTATCCCATTGTTATGAGCTCTGCAGACTTGTGACTTGCTCTCCTTACATAATGTGCAGTTTCTTTACAAGCTCTGAAATGAAATGATCAAGGTTTCTGGAATATTCTTTCTTTAGCAGTCCCATAACTTGACACTGGTGTCAGAGTCTTGCATAACACAAGACTAGTAGCTCGTTTTCTGGCAAGTGTGAAGTAATATCAAACTATCAAATCACACGAAGTGAATATCCGAAAGTATTATTCACACGCTTTATTGACGCGTTGCATTAATTATCGCACAAACATCGCGCACTGACAATCTATAGCAATCATTTCAACATGAACAAGATCACTACAATACATAATAATACATGCAAGCAATAAACATCTCACTTACAGTTAAACTTATACAAGCATTCGACTCAGTCTCCCACTGTCGTACAGGCTAGCTCTCAAGGCAGATTCAAACTCGACTCGCATTCCCTTGCGACCTGTCCCTTCAACGATCTCAGCCCGTCTGCCAGTTCCTACACGCTTACACGCACACGTCAGCTGGTGTCCCCTGCACGGTTCACGGGGTGAACTCAATTGCTGTGCGTGGCTACCTATCCGGGCGTCGGTAACGACGCCGCGTTCTCTCTGCCGTGTTTCACATTACTCAGGGTTGCGTGTTGTTATGTTGTCTGGCGTTGGTACAGACAACGCGTCGCAACCTCGGGTGTGAGACCTTGACACTCTCCACACCCCTTTTTCATGAAAGGATTTCCTTTCATGTACAATCTATATCTAGGTGTTATTAAACATGTCAAAGTCGAACATTATACATTAACAATTATAATAAATATATACAGGTGAATAGTCAACAATATGTATACACCACTTATGTTGCACTATGAAGTACAACAGTCAAGTACAATCTATTTAATGGGCATTACCTCGCTGTGACCCAGCTAGTCCGGTAGGTATCGGCTAAACTGGCCCCTACCTCACAACCAAGAACAAAAATACTAAAATAATCAGGTCAAGCCGTGAGCATCTCCCTCTGAGATGACTCCTCCATCAGACCTCTATTTAGAGTTTCTAATGAAGGTCAACAGTTTTGGCAATATACTGTCCATATCTAAACGATGTTACATTGACATGTTATTTATCAAGCACACATGTTAATGGTTACAATACATATTTACATATCACCAACAATTTAGAATAATGTCCCATGGTTATTATACAGAAAATTTTGGGAACAATAATTTATTGTCGTTTACAAGACATAAATTACAATTGCAAACTCATTTCTTAGTGTCATAATTTGATCCTTATTGACAAATGTGCACAAAAAGTCACGTTTGTAAAGAAGCAATCAAGTTACGATGCTGAGATTACATCCTATACAAATCAACATATACAATTCCGTATATGGAAATATTTTAAATTGCATTTTAATACAACGTCATACATTTATATACTTTTAATATTACTATGCAAAAACTCGGAAGTATACAGCTGTACTATTACATGTGTTGTGATGTCCTTCAAACAAAGCTGGTCCGTTCTTGTTGGATCTTCTATAAACGGAGTAGTAGTTGTTACTATCAGCTGTTGGATCATCTCTTCCGTCTTCTGCTCGGATTGTACTGTCGCAGTCATCTTTCGTACCTTGTTAAAACGTCTTGGGCACCTCGGTCTGGATACTTTAGGATTACCTCACGTTTTAGTGGCTTGGTAACTTCTTGGATCCTCTAATGTTGTCCCGTGACACTTCTCCATAGTGTCTGGTTGTTAAAATATTTATGTATTTACAATAATAATTACATTCTTTCTCATATCTCACAGTTATACAACACATTAGTTTACATAATACTGATTTCATTCTTTCACATATCTCACAATTATATACGCATTCATTCGCATGATAATAATAAGAATTACAATATGTACATAAGTTATATACATTGGGAGATACAATCTTCCCCATCACAATGGTGTACACAGCGTTACTGACAAATTGTCACAATTGGCTGTGGTACTGAGCACTATCTACGTTGCAGTTTTCTACACCCTCTGCACTGTGCTCTGGTGTCGACTGGGTATTAGGTTTGTTGTATGGACGTCTCGACAAAAGGTCTGCAAGACAGTTTTGTGAACCTTTTATGTGGTTAACCTCATAGCTATAGTCCTGCAGAAGAAGGGACCATCTTGCCACCCTGCTGTTACTAGGCGTTCCTCTGGTAACAATTGTCAGCGGAGTATTATCTGTTTCAATAATGAAATGTTTGCCTAACAGAAATCTAGAAAGTTTACGTACCGAAAATACCATGGCAAGAGCCTCGAGTTCCGGTGTACTGTAATTTCGTTCGCTGGTGTTCAGTTTTCGAGAGACGTAGTATACTGGGTACAAGATTTGGTCGTGTTCTTGGAGAAGCACACCTCCAATGGCTACGGAGCTCGCATCACATCTTAATCTAAAAGTAATATTCAAATTTGGCAATTTCAAAAAAGGTGATTTAGAAAAATAAGAAAGAATTTTCGTAAATGCTGGCCTTAAACATTCACTGTTTACAATCACATTGGGGTGTTTATTTGTTAGTAGATCAGTGAAACATTTGGTCAATTCAGCAAAATGAGGAATAAACTGTCTATAATAGTTTAACAGACCTAACACACTTCGCAACTGTTTCTTAGTTGTCGGAAGCGACAATTTCAAAATTCTGGACATGATGTTATCGTCAGTTGATATAAAGCCATTTGAGATCTTATAGCCCAAAAAAGAAATTTCCTGAAAGGCTATATCCACTTTGGAAGGTTTTACAGTCAGTCCATGATGTCTAATTCTGTCAAATGTCTGCTGTAGTGCTGTTATGTGCTCTGTCATGTCCTTTGTGTGTATGCAAATGTCGTCCATGTACCAAATGATGTTAGCAATGTCTGTCAAAAGAATTCTTGTCATTCTGACGAAGGTAGCTGGTGCATTGACTAATCCGAAAGGTAGTTTACACCATTCGTATAAACCCCAAGGTGTGGCAAATGCAGTCAGATGTATACTATCAGGATGTACAGCTATCTGCCAGTAGCCTTTTGTCATGTCAAGTTTAGTAAAATAACGTGAGTCAGATAGTTCAGTCAAGATGTCTTCACAGTTGCTCATCGGTTCTAAATCCAACTGTGTAATACTGTTGAGTTTACGATAGTCCACACAAAGTCTAATAGTGTTGTCCTTTTTGCGTACCAAAACTATTGGTGAACAGAAATGAGATTGTGAACGTCGAATGATTTGATTTGTTTCTAAATCAATGATTTCTTGATGAAGTTTTTCTTTATAGTGTATAGGGATGGAATATGGTCTACCCTTAATAGGGACGTCAGATGTTAAGATGATTTGGTGTTGCACTAAATCTGTCTGTCCTGGGCTGTCAGAAAAGATCGTCCTGTAGTCTTGTATCAGTTGTCTGCAACTGTCAGTTTGTGTCTGAGTCAGTTTAGGATTTACCTTAATGTCTTGTAAGTTGGTCGTCGTGTCAAGACCTGGTGTCGGTATCTCGTCAGTGTCGTTGTCGTCCGTCTGGTCCACTATGGAGGTGCTTGCTGCAGTCTCTACTTGTTCGTCTTGCCTGTGGTGATATGGTTTGAGCATGTTAATATGAAAAATCTTATGTTTGTCCCTAACTGCAATCTCGTAATCTACCGTCGAAATTTGTCGTAGCACTTTGAACGGTCCTTGCCATGAGTCAGTTAGGAGATGTCTATCACTTGGCAAAAGAAGAAGCACGTCCTGTCCTGGCATCAGTGTAATAGTTCTATTTCCTCTGTTGGCATATTGTCGGTAAATAGCTCCTGATTTTTGGAGAGCTTCTTTGGCTAATATACATGATTTCATAATTCTATCACGCAATGATGTTACATTCACACAATTACATGTATATTCTGGCATAGCCAGGCTGGTATTTGTACATTCATTTACAGGTGGTAATACATCATGAATGGTGATTGGTGATGAAGGTGAAGTGGTAGTATCGATATTACAACTGACAGATGATGTATTGATGTCATGTGGTATGTCATTCACTTCAGGAAGGTTCCAATGATAATATCACAGCAAGGATTGGTTAATGCTGCGCATTTAACCTTTCCTGTAAGGAATGGTGTCGTTATATATGCCCATGCAAGTGGATATTTCTCTATGTTCCCTGAGAATGTCCTGCATGTTACATATTTACCACTATATTGTGTTGGTAAAATATAATCTCTCTTTACACCAATGAGAGTACTTCCGCTATCACGTAAAACTGTGGCAGGTTTACCATTAACATACCCCTGGTGGATGTTCAGTCTACCTTTGGAGTTTACTACAGAATTGGCCTCCTCACTGGTAATAGGTATAGAATGGCCGCATGTTAACACGCCATCCTCATGAAATTGATCACAAATGGTACATTTTTCCTGATGGAATACCTCAATGGAATGTGCTGAGTTTACTGGGTGATCTTGTACACTTTCATCTTCTGACGAAGAAATGTCAAACATGGCTGCATTAGCCTTTTTGGTCATTGACTTGGCTTTACAATCCTTACGCCAGTGACCAAAAGCCTTACAAAGGTAACATTTTGTAAGTTTTTTGTAGTTCTTCCTCTCTTTCTCTTGCTTAGAACTGTAATTATGCAAGTAAGCAGTGTACCCAGGATGTTGGTCGCACATATCATGCTCATTGTGTGCATAATTGCAATATTTACACTGATATAATTTCTCTGCAGTTTGCTTATAAGGTCTTTGTTTGCTATTTGACCCTGCCTGATATTTGCCATATGTAGCTGCTGCTACAAAGTCTGTGCTGGTCAGACCACTAGAGAAACAATGCTTATTGGCTGCAAAATAACCAGAGCCACGACTTTCAATCTGTTGAACACTTTCACACTGACATTCCAACAAAAATTTAGAAAAGGGAGCTGGGAGAGATGCAATAATCTTATCTCTCAACATAAGGTCAACCAATTTATCATAACTTCCATTTACTTTAGCTGCTGACAGCCATTTAGAAAAAATATTTTGAATTTCTGAGATGTAATCAGAGAACGTGTGTGTTGGCTTAGGAGACAACTTCCTAAACTGTTCTCTATAACCTGATTCATCTAGCAAAAAATGTGACATAATTTTTGCTTTAATGTAAAGATAATCTTCTTTCAGGTCATTTGGGATAGACTCTATGACTTTAAGAGGTTCCCCAGAAAGACTTCTTACATATACTATCCCCCATTCAGGTTTTGGGATTTTGTAATGATCCATAACAAATTCAAAATTTTGGGTGAATGCTGCTATGCAATCACCTGTGTTGTAACTTTTGATCAGACCTTGGTACTTCTTATGAGGTTGATCTTTGTCTGTTTCTCTATTCACTTTCTCTTTAGAACATTCAGCTTTAAGTTGTTCAATTTTCATTTGTGTTTCTTGCTCTTCTTTCTTACTTTGTGCTAAGATCTCAGCTTGCCTCACTGCAGCTTCTGATTGTGCTTGTTGAAGCTTTAGAGCAGCTTCTGATTGTGCCCGTTGAAGCTTTAAAGCAGCTTCTGAGTCTGCCTCTTTATTTTTCAGAGCAGCTTCTGATTGCTTTAGAGCAGCTTCTGCTTGTGCCTGTTGAAGCTTTAAAGCAGCTTCTGCTTCCTTTAGAGCAGCTTCTGATTGTGCCCGTTGAAGCTTTAAAGCAGCTTCTGAGTCTGCCTCTTTACTTTTCAGAGCAACTTCTGATTGCTTTAATGCCCTTTCGGCCGCTCTCTCATCCCTCTCACTAATTTGCTCTTGTTTCAACAGATATTCTGCATATTTATTTTCACTCCAGGCTCTCAATTCCTCACCGGACATATTCAATTTTAAACCCATTTCAATGAACTCGTTTAAAGAAGACATGATGAACAATAGATATGATGGAATAAATATAAACAAAATTACTTATGATGTTAGTAAGTTACAAATATTTATAGCACAGTTAATGTCTAAAGCCAGACTAACGAAAGTATAAAGAAAGCTGGAAAAAAATTTTATACTCAAGTAATCCTTGGGTACTGTGCTGTTCAGTGGTGCTCGAAATCACACTGGAACGTCTTTCGGGTTGACGCACAAAAATTTTTTTGAAGTTCACCAGACTCAGGTAAAGTTGTCACAAAAACCCTGTACTTTTTAAACTAAACGAAATTTAGAACGTTTGTAAATGTATGGTGTGTGTAATGTCACTAAAGTCTGTAAAGGTTTGTATGCTGTCAAGTATTATTGTTAGTCGTTACCACTTTCAACAACTTTCACGCTCACACTACCTCTACTCAATGACATTCAAGGGCACGGCCGCCATTTTGGATTTTAGGTACACAATTTGTTGAATTTAGTGCTAAGTCTGAAGACGCCTCGGTTGGCTTCAACTAATATCTTCACACTTATAATTTAATTAAATCAACTCTATTAATTCGTTACTTTACCTTAATCTATGACTTGCGCACTTCTATCGGCATGTTCACATTCGCTTCAAACTCGGACAAAAAAATTTATACGTTCGCATTTGATTCAAAACCCGGACGAAAGCCACCACATTCGCACTTGTCAGAGTCTTGCATAACACAAGACTAGTAGCTCGTTTTCTGGCAAGTGTGAAGTAATATCAAACTATCAAATCACACGAAGTGAATATCCGAAAGTATTATTCACACGCTTTATTGACGCGTTGCATTAATTATCGCACAAACATCGCGCACTGACAATCTATAGCAATCATTTCAACATGAACAAGATCACTACAATACATAATAATACATGCAAGCAATAAACATCTCACTTACAGTTAAACTTATACAAGCATTCGACTCAGTCTCCCACTGTCGTACAGGCTAGCTCTCAAGGCAGATTCAAACTCGACTCGCATTCCCTTGCGACCTGTCCCTTCAACGATCTCAGCCCGTCTGCCAGTTCCTACACGCTTACACGCACACGTCAGCTGGTGTCCCCTGCACGGTTCACGGGGTGAACTCAATTGCTGTGCGTGGCTACCTATCCGGGCGTCGGTAACGACGCCGCGTTCTCTCTGCCGTGTTTCACATTACTCAGGGTTGCGTGTTGTTATGTTGTCTGGCGTTGGTACAGACAACGCGTCGCAACCTCGGGTGTGAGACCTTGACAACTGGGAATATTATTGAAAGCCTTTTCAATTTTCTAGATTTAAGATGTAAAGATGAGTCTGACTATGATGCTCAAGTGCTGCCATTTCACTCATGTGAATTTTTTAAAAAGTTTTTCATCATCATTGGCACCTTTCCGTCTTGACAGACAATAGTTTGGTACATTGTGCTTCAAAAAGGCTTAATAACTACGATCTATGGTGGTGACGAGTGTGGCTGGTAAGGCCAATTCTTGCTGCAAATGTTTGCCCACAGTAGGTGCATGTGAAAACATGGTCATTTCCACCATTTTGCACCATCTTACGTCTCTCACGCTCTGTGTGTGCTTTATCTGCAATCATTTTCTCCTTTGTCTTTATTCCATTTCTGATAGTTGCCCTCCATGCAACACGTTCAGTGGCGACATGCTCCCAATGTGCATTATCAATGCCTGTATCAATCATATCCCGCTTACACACATCTTTGTATCGTAGTAGAGGCCTACCCTGAGATCTCCTACCCGTCTCTAATTCACCAAAAAAGATGTCCTTTGGTATTCTACCATCATCCATCCTCCTAACGTGTCCTATCCATCTAAGTCTACGAAGACTGAGCATGGAATACACCGTCACACAACCTGATCTTTCCAATACTTCAGTATTTGTGATTTTGTCTTGCCACTTAATACCAAGTATTCTTCGCAGACTACTGCATATGAAAGCTGTTTAAACGTTTCTCTTGGCGTGAGTAAGTTGTCCAGGTTTCACTGCCATAAAGAAGAGTACTAAGGACACAGGCTTGGTAGACCAGGACTTTTGTTTTGGCAGTAAGCTTCCTGTTCTCCCAGACTCTTTTTGCTAACATATTCATTGTTGTTGCTGCCTTGCCAATCCTGATGTTGATTTCCTGATCGAGGGATAATTTGCTATTTACCTCTGATCCTAGATATGTAAAATGGTCTACTATCTCCAGTTCGGCGTCGTCAATAAAGATTGATGGTACACCATGTGCACCTTGTGACATAATCTGTGTCTTATTTTTGTTAATTGTTAAACCAAATTCAGAACAAGCATTGGAGAATGCAGATAGTAGATGTTGTAATTCTTCCTCAGAGTGGGTCGTAATTGCAGCATCATCCGCAAAAAGCAACTCTCTGATTAGTACCCTGCTAATTTTGGTCTTGGCCTTCAATCTCTGAGCATTATAGAGGCCACCATCTGAGCGTGAGTGAATGTATATACCGTCATCCTGATCACGAAAGGCATATTTCAGTAGAAGTGAAAAGTATATCCCAAAGAGGGTGGGGGCTAGTACACAACCTTGCTTAACTCCACTCTTGATTTCAAACTCTTCTGAAGTTGAGCCATCAAACTTGATTATACCCTTCATGCCTGTGTGGAACGATTCCACAATGGACAGAAGAGTTGGTGGGCAGCCAATCTTCTTTAGTGCTTTGAACAGACCCTCACTACTGACCAAATCGAATGCCTTTGTGAGGTCGATGAAGGCAATAAAAAGTGGCTGATTTTGTTCCCTGCATTTTTCTTGCATCTGTCGCAATGAGAATATCATATCAATGGTAGACCGGTTCTGACGGAAGCCGCACTGTGATTCAGGGTAGACTTGATCTCCCAGGACTTGAAGTCTGTGCAGGACAATTCTGGCAAATACTTTCCCAACAATACACAGAAGTGAGATACCCCTATAGTTGTTACAGTCGCTCCGATCTCCCTTGTTCTTGTACAGCGTTATGATGTTTGAATCTTTGAAATCCTGTGGGACTTGTCCTTCTCGCCAGCATAGCTCTATTAGCTGGTGGATCTGTAGAGCGAGTGTGTCTTGCCCACTCCTGATCACCTCTATTGGAATCCCATCTTTACCTGGAGCCTTGCCAGATGCAAGCTCATTTATAGCACACTTAACTTCTGTTATAGTGGGAAGTGTGTCCAGGTGGTCAAGAGTTGGCAGGGCCTCTATGGCGTTGAGGGCATCATCCGCTAGCTTGGTCTCACTTGAGTAAAACTCTAAATAGTGCTCGACCCATCTATCCATCTGCTGTTTCTTATCAGTGATGATTTCTCCAGTCAAGGTTTTCAGCGGTGCACTTCTTTTGATCATTGGACCACAGGCTTTCTTTATCCCTTCATACATGCTTCTGATGTTTCCCTTATCACTTGCGATTTGAATGGACTCACTTAACTTGATCCAATAGTCATTCGCACACTGCCTGGCAGCCTTTTGTACATCCTTCCTCGCTTGCTTCAGCTCACTCAGAGTGTTACGCGTTGGTCTTTCCTTGTTTCTTAAGAGAGCTATCTTCTTTTTATCAATCAAGGGCTGCAGTATCTGGCTGTTTGCCGCAAACCAGTCCTGCCTCTTATGATCCACAGTGCCGTAAACCCCTACCGCTGTTTTATAAATAGTTTCCTTAAGTTTACTCCATTTATCATTTACTATACAATTTTCTGATGTATCATTGAAAGCGTCTTCAAGTTGCTGTTGAAATTCAAAGCACTTTCCAGGATCGTGAGTGTTAGTAATATTAATCCTGGGGCTAGACTTGTGTTTAGCTGTGTAGATTCTCTTTGGTCTCAGTCTAACCCTTGCAACAACCAAAGAATGATCTGTATCACAGTCAGCACTGTGGTAACTTCGAGTTAATGATTTATGGTTCAGATGTTGTCTCCGTGTGATAATGAAGTCCAGCTGATGCCAATGGCTGGATCTTGGATGTTTCCATGTGACCTTATGCATCTCTTTTGTTTTAAAAAAGGAGTTTGTAATACATAGGTCATTTCTAGTGCAATGCTCCAGCAGCCTTTGCCCATTATCATTCATGTGACCGATGTTGTATTTTCCAAGGCACACTGGTCATGAACTCGAGTCCTTGCCCACACGAGCATTGAAATCACCAAGCATATAAATGTAGTCGGATTTTGGAACTGCCTTGATCGCAGGGTCTAGCTGCTCATAGAACGTATCCTTCATATCATCAGAGGAAGCGAGTGTCGGTGCATATGCAGTGAGAATGGTGGCAAATCCACAAGAGGTTGCCAAGCGCAGTGATAATAATCTTTCATTACCTCCAGCTGGGATATCAATCATTCCCAGTAGCGAATTCTTCACTGCAAAGCCCACACCATGTTGCCTTTTTTCTGCCTGCCCTCTTCCCTTCCCAAAAAAGGTGTAATTGTTTTCCCTAAGTGACCCTTCCTCAGCGAGGTGAGTCTCCTGCAGGTCAGCAATATCAATGTTAAGACGATTGAGTTCAGCATCAATCACAGCCGTTTTTCTCACATCGTCAATATTTGTCAAGTCAGTGGAAAATCCTGGACACATGGTTCTCACGTTCCAGGTTGCAAGCCGTAGGTTGAGGTTTCTATTCTTTTTATTAGTACCTGGTGCATTGGTTTTACAGCCTGCGATTCAGATTTTGTCCTAGCCCCAAGCACCCATTGAAGCAGGCAGGCTGTGGCGGATCAGCACCCAATTGGCTGGGGGCTGCCCAATTTGAGGCGGGCGGTAGCTGATCAGTGACACCTGTAGGTGTCTCCCACCGTCAGAGGCAACGTGTGGCGCCCCATGTCTACTCCAACTGACAAGGACTTATAACCCGTAACAGTTGCCTCTCGCTTTGATTCCGAGACCGGTTAAGACCAGGGATGGAGTTATTGCCTCTCCATAGCACAAAGCCTGGGCTAAAATAAAGAAACCATGTGTTGCCCATGCAGCATGATCCCTCTCTCGGCCTGCCTAGTTCACTCCAGAGGAAAGTTGACACCTATAATCTGGAACAAGACAAGCTGCAGAAGCTGCCGGATCAGCAAAGCAATGCTCTAACTGTCCGCCTGTCGGAGCTTCGATCCTAGACCAGCTGCCAACCAAGGCTTAGGGCCTGGTCTGCCCTGCCATGACTTATTTTGTCTTTGGGTTGCATTTCCTCGAACCAGGATAAGGCTAGTACCCTCCCAATTGCGCTCTTCCGTCCGAAGCCTTTGGCACAATGTGGGGTGTCGGGTTTGGTAAGCGCCGCCCAACATTCGGCGCTGACAGAAAGCAGGTAGTACCGTCTACTGTCATACGGTAGCTCAGTCATATCTGACTAAGACCTGACCTATATATCTCATAGCATTTAGTATAATATACCACATATATCTCATAGCATTTAGTATAATATACCACATATATCTCATAGCATTTAGTATAATATACCACATATATCTCATAGCATTTAGTATCATATACCGCACCCACCTCATATCATGTAGTATGACATATCACATACATCTCATAGCATTTAGTATAATATACCACATATATCTCATAAAAGTTTTTCAGTATTTCTTTGAAATCCACACTTGGCCACATCTATCTATGGAAACATTAAACAAAAACACAGTGTCTTTGCTCCAGACCAGAATTCTAGAATAGTTTTTAACTAGGAATATTGAAAAGAGATTCTCCAGGTTTTAATCATTTCCTTCTACCCTTTATCCCCCATTGAAGGATATGCCCTTAACCAACTCATGCCATGTTGTATTGTCCTTTGCTATCTCTTTCATCTCCCTCAATTCATCATTTTAGTTTCAGTATAATGTGAAAATAGTCACAGAGAGGTAAGGAATGATTTACTGCTGTTTTAAGAAGACGAACCCATGCACTCATGGAGGAGATGCAGATGTTAGTTCATTCTCAGAACAATATGTTAACATGTATGTTTACTTATTATTTGTGAGGTTCATTGGCTTGATGCAACACAAAATTGTCATCTCATACTATTTGCCGTCCAGTGTTATGTTTCAGTGGATTATTAATTTCTTACTGCATTATTTTAATGCATCCTTGTTGTCCAATACATGACTAAGTCTAGTTGTAGATTTATTTTAATTCTGAAATATGTCTTATACTTTATGTATTCATTATTGCAGAAAATTGCAAGGTCTTCATGAAGGGGAGGGAAATTTTGACATCTACCATAGACGGGCAATACATTCAAGTGCAGATGTTTCAGGACAATCAGATGCTGCACGGTTAAATGCTTTCTACAACCCAGCATTGTCTAGCTCGTCAGATATAACAACAAACTGAAGTCCTCAGAACTATAGTAGTCAACATGGAATGTGTTAATGTTTGTTATCTTGCACGTCAGAGACAGTGTGGGATACACCAAGTATACTGTCATTTACTGCCTATAGTACCTTGCGGTGTAGGATAGGGGGAACTTGAGCCTGTGGAATTAAGGCTGCATGGCTAGTGCAGTGGCCATGAACTGTGCAGGTTAGAGTTTTCTTTTTGCCCCAGACAGAAAAATCTCCACGCCTTACCAAGGATTCTAAGTTAGAGTTTTCTTTTTGCCCCAGACAGAAAAATCTCCACGCATGGCATGGCATGTTTTCTGTCTCTATTTCTGCACGTCATGCTACAATATAACATTTAGCCCCTCTCCACATGCATGTCATTGTCATAATATATATAAATCCATTGGTAATATTTGACAATCATGTATACTTGTGGAGCAGCTGGCCGAGTGGCTAGAATGCCGGGCTCTCCTTCAGGAGACCCGGGTTTGAATCCTCAGTAAAGTGACTGGATTCTTTTCTGTCGGGGGCAAACAGAAAACCTGCACAAATTGCCGCAAGTGCACTAACCAGGCTGTTTTAATTTCTCAGGCTCAAGACCCCCCCCCCCCCCCCCCCCCCCCCCCCCCCCCCCGTCCTACTTGACAAGGTACTATAGGCAGTAATGACACATATAATCAGTGAAAAACGTCTAATATATTGACTGAAAGCTGCAAATATTGCAGCCCTGCTGTAAACAGGCACAACACACTTATGTCCAAAACAAACATTTCAGAGGAACAAACAAGAATATCTTTTCCATTTGGTCTGAGCATAATAACAGGGGGGCCCGAGAAGAATAGTCAACCAAGGCAGAACTAGTGTTGTTACATGCTGAGAGAGATACTAGAGAAAAGATCCAAGCACTTATGGATTAAATGATTCAATGTACAGTGAGACAATCTGATGACTTACTAACTCTACTAAAGTAATCTGGCCAGATATTAATACATGTCATGTAGCATGGTGTATGATGCCTCTTTGAAATAAATGATAAACCCATGCTTCTTTCATTGTGATTATGAACCCTCTTCTGTGTGAAAACTTGCACTGGACATGTTAATAAAGAGATACAATATGCAAACATACTGACACAACAAGCATCACAAACTTATATTTTGTTTAAGAATATTTGAAGTGAACAGACTATCAATTGTGGTTTATTTAAAGTGCCTTAATAATACATTGTCTGAAGTAGCCATTTTCTTTTTGGTGATCTGTATACTATATAACTAGCTCCCTTTTACATTTTAGAAATAAAATTATTATTATGTCGAACCAATTATATATTATATTTAGGGAATGTGCTGTTCAACAATTTTCCGTCCTCTATATATCATTTGGAGTATCAACTAGCATAGGCTTTAATGTTTTTCCACAGAGCTCAGTCCTTTGCGTTCTGGGTCAACTCTGCTGATGATATTCCTCCATGCCACCCTCTCAGCCATCTAACATCATTTCTCTCGGGTCTGCCTCTGCCTTTTCTCCCACTGATCTTTCCAGCTGTCATGATGTTTTCCAGTGCCTCTTTTCTCATTATGTGACCAAAGTACACTTTTTGTATCTTACTTATAGTTGTATATATTTTCATTAGCCTTTTCCAGGCAATGCCGGTCTCCCTGATTGAGAGGTTAGCAGCTTTCTCTGTAACCCTGAATACTCTCGTGGTTGACATGAGTGCACAAGAATTGGAAGCGGTTCGAGTCGCACCAGTGACTTATGAGAGTATGGAGCCGGTCGCTCAGAAAGCAATGGCAAACTACTGAGCGTAATCTTGCCAAGAAATCAACAATCAGCTGAAAGATGCTGATGTTGACAGCGATGTCCTGTAAAGGATATGCAAAACATTTTTTTTTTCTTCCAGGTAAAAGTTGTTAATTACTCTACCAGTCCAATGTATTCACAGTATTCGCCTCAGGAACCACATCTGCATTGCTTCCATGCTCTTTCCAATTTGCTTAATCACATTCCATGATTAACTGTCATACAGCAAAACAGATTGATTATAACATTTCAATACTTTATTTCTGACATTCAATTATAGTGGCTTATTGCATAAGACACTTTTTATTTTCCTGAAATACAGATTTTGCTTAATTTATTCTCTCACACAAATTCCACTTGATGTTAAGATTGCCCCTAGGTACTCTGTACTTGCCTCATTACCATTTCTTCTCATTGTAAATTTTGGCATGATCCATTTCTTTGACATTACCATTAGTTTTGTCTTCCTATTATTTAAGTTGAGGCACATTTTTACAACCACTGTATAATTTTCTGTAGTTCCTTCCGACTTATTGCTAACACATTGAGCCATCAGAGTAGTGTATGTTATTTATATTATGGAAACCAAGTATGATTACTGAAATATTTTCATTAGATCTCATTATATGCTTAACTATATTATGAAAACAAACCAAAGGACAATACACATCCTTGTCTGAAATTAAGTTTTATGCAAAGCAATATTGACCAACGTTAGTGTTAAATATACTATGTTAGGTAATAATTTGTGCTTTCACAAATTTTCTAGTGCTGTGAAAGTTCTTCTTGCCTTATTTTATTTTAATATCTCTATCTGTTCCCTCATCTTTGTCTATATTGTTACTTAAATAGTTATATGATTCTACCTCTTGAAGTGAAATTTTACCAAGGGAGATCAGATTGTTAGCTTGATTCATTCTCATTTGTTATTCCTTTATGAATTGTGTATACCTAATTATTATGACCACCCATCAAGAGTGATTAATTTACTCTGCATCTAATTTCATGAGTGGGACAGGAGAGAAATATCATTAGAAAAGTCCAGCTCATCAGGCTGCTCTTCATATGTTGCCTTCATTAAGTTAATGAATTTATGTGGGATCCCATTGTGCCTCATCAATTTCCAAAGAGAAATCAATGCTGCCGAAGAGCTTTTCATAGTCCACAAATCCAATATAAAATGGGGAGTTCACCTCATTTCATTGCTCTGTTATTATGCATAACCTTATGAGTGCAGGATGTGTTTGGTCAGAAGCCTGCCCATTCTTCAGTTGTTTGTCAATGGTGTCTCATAATTTCACCAGAATGATCATACTTAATATTTTCCCAAGGAACTGACAACAATATTCCTCTATAATTTTCACACGCTTGCAGGTCATTATTCTTGGCAGCTTCACCTGACATCCTTCTCTTCTATCTACTGGTGTTACTTCAGTCTCCCAGTCTTTGCTAAATAGTTTGTGCAGTAATTTAGTTAAACATCCAGTGCTTTTATACCTGTTTACTTCTTGGCATATGGAATGTGCAGTGTGTGAAATTGGGAGCAAGTCGCCGCTGAACGTGTTGCATGGAGGGCAAATATCAGAAATGGAATAAAGTCAAAGGAGAAAATTATTGCAGAAAAGTCACACACCAAGCGTTTGAGACATAAGATGGTGCATGATGGTGGAAATGACCACGTGTTCACATGCACCCACTGTGAACGGACATTTACAGCGCAAATTGGCCTTATCAGTCACACTCGCTACCGCCATAGTTAAAAGTTATTATGCCTTTTTAAAGCACAAACTATCGTCTGTCAAGACGGCAAGGTGCCAATGTATGTGTATATGGAATGTGTAACTGAATGTTTACAACAAGAGATCAAACTGATGTGCAGCTAGGGGTAGATAGAAGGGTTATGTGTATTCCTGATCATCAGCTTCTAAAGCTACAGATGGCAGCAACAAACATTAAAGAACCTGCTAAAACTACCCTAAGAGTGTGTGTTTACTGTATTACTGATGTATCTCATATTGTGATTAATGTCAAGCTGGATAATTTTGCCAATATCCAACACTGGTAGAAACAACTGGGTTAGTGAACACTGGTAGAAACAACTGGGTTAGTGAACATTGGTACAAACAACTGGGTTAGTGAACATTGGTAGAAACAACTGGGTAAGTGAACATTGGTACAAACAACTGGGTAAGTGAACATTGGTACAAACAACTGGGTAAGTGAACACTGGTAGAAACAACTGGGTTAGTGAACACTGGTAGAAACAACTGGGTTAGTGAACACTGGTACAAACAACTGGGTAAGTGAACACTGGTAGAAACAACTGGGTAAGTGAACACTGGTAGAAACAACTGGGTAAGTGAACACTGGTAGAAACAACTGGGTAAGTGAACACTGGTAGAAACAACTGGGTTAGTGAACACTGGTAGAAACAACTGGGTTAGTGAACACTGATAGAAACAACTGGGTAAGTGAACAATTGTAGAAACAACTGGGTAAATGAACATTGGTAGAAATAACTGGGTAAGTGAACATTGGTAGAAACAACTGGGTAAGTGAACATTGGTAGAAACAACTGGGTAAGTGAACATTGGTTGAAACGACTGCATAAGTGAACATTGGTAGAAACAACTGCATAAGTGAACATTGGTAGAAACAACTGAGTAAGTGAACATTGGTACAAACAACTGGGTAAGTGAATATTGGTAGAAACAACTGGGTAAGTGAACACTGATAGAAACAACTGGGTAAGTGAACATTGGTAGAAACAACTGGGTTAGTGAACATTGGTAGAAGCAACTGGGTTAGTGAACATTGGTAGAAACAACTGAGTAAGTGAATATTGGTAGAAACAACTGGGTTAGTGAACATTGGTAGAAACAACTGGGTAAGTGAACATTGGTAGGAACAACTGGGTTAGTGAACATTGGTAGAAACAACTGGGTTAGTGAACATTGGTAGAAACAACTGGGTAAGTGAACACAATTTCACAGTTCCCAGACATATCAGGTCCAGGGTTTGAAGTCAGCCCCATGTGATTTGGAAGCAGATCGCTTTGCAATGATTTTGATAGTATGAGCATTGGCTGTTGAGACGGCAATGGCAAACTATTGAACGCAAAATGGCTTAGTAAATCACAAAATGCCAATAACTACAGGAGTTAATTGCAACGTCTTGGAAAATTACATGCAACTAACTTAACTGAAGATCACAACAAAAGTGAATGCACCATGTCTTGACAATTGTACTTATCTTTGAATAGGCAGTTTCCTGTATGAATTATGTGGATAAACATAAGAAACACTTATGCCTAAGCTAGTCCATGGCAGATAATGTAGTTAGATTTTAGGAGTTCATGCATTTTAGGCCATAGCCCAATAGGGTTCTCCTCCGTGCTGCCTTTCCTTCTGAGACAATTCCCAGAACATTCTTAACATTTCATGGTGCCCATTTCATAAGTCTAGGTCAATTACAGAGACATACTCTTTGGGGAAAAAAACTAATCTTAGCATTGCTATGAATTGAATCTAGACCGTTGTCATGGTATGTATGCACACTAACCACTACATGTGGCATTAGTGTTGAAGCCATTAACTGTTAGCTAACAAAAACAATTTGAAGTGATAGCAGTTTGGCTAACAATACATTGCTCCCCTTTAATTGAACCACTCCTGTTGAGCTTTTGTATTGAGGATTAACCAAACTTTAATAGTTTTCATGGTATATTCTAATTATCATCAGTTTCAATTTGTTAAAACATATTTCAAGCAAAATTGCAAAGAGAAGTCTCAAAATGAGCATCACATGATTTGTGAGCACTTATACTAAGAGTGTATAGTATCATAGTGTGTGAGCACTTATACTAAGAGTGTATAGTATCATAGTGTGTGAACACTTATACTAAGAGTGTATAGTATCATAGTGTGTGAGCACTTATACTAAGAGTGTATAGTATCATAGTGTGTGAGCACTTATACTAAGAGTGTATAGTATCATAGTGTGTGAGCAATTATACTAAGAGTGTATAGTATCATAGTGTGTGAGCACTTATACTAAGAGTGTATAGTATCATAGTGTGTGAGCACTTATACTAAGAGTGTATAGTATCATAGTGTGTGAGCAATTATACTAAGAGTGTATAGTATCCTAGTGTGTGAGCACTTATACTTAGAGTGTATAGTATCTTAGTGTGTGAGCACTTATACTAAGAGTGTATAGTATCATAGTGTCTAGTCGCTCGCTTGCCAAGTTCTAGTGTAGTCCACACATGTGCTATTACTTCTGGTGCACTGGGCTGATTTTTGTGTGTGAGTGGCTTTACCTATTACTAGTGTCCCTAACCATCAGACAAACCTACTCTGACTACAGAGGTACTTGTAATATACATCCCAAGACTTATTTTGTTCACTGTTTTTAAAGCTAATAGAGCAGACAGTGAATCAGTGAAGATAATGATGTTCCGGACCAGTGAAGTATGAATACAATTAGTGGAACTGCAGTAAAGCTGTGGAAAAGTAAACAATATTTAAAAAATAATACGAAGCAATCTATATAGGACGCATTTATGGAAAACAAAGGATGTTGCGGAGACTAGCCTTCATCAGCAAACAAATACACAACACACAACATATAAACATGAGGAAGACACTACAGTGACTACATTAAGACATACTAACTGAATGAGAAGAATCTAAAGATGAAACATACATCAGAACAATGACAAGAAAATGAACAAAATATTCTACTTATCTCGGAATCTCTAGCTGTGAAACTACAATGAATCTTGACGTTGATAATCTAATACTAACAGCCGTGAGAATCTGTGGTGTAATGGGATACATCAATAACATTAGATATGCAGATGATACAGTCTTGATGCAGCTAATGAACAGAACCTGCAACATTTAGTAGATGCGGTTGTTGTACACAGTGAACAACTAGGGTTAAAACTGAAAAGTAAGAAGACACAGATTATGGTCATCACTGGGAAGAAGGAAATACCACAATGTGATATACGAGTAAATGGGCATATTCTTAAGCAAGTGAATCGATACAGTTATCTCGGAACAATCATAACATCTGATGGGAGATGTCTCGAAGAGATTAGAACAAGAATTGCCATTGTGAAGGTAGCCTTTTGCAAGATTGAAAACATACTGACCAATTAAAAGATATCAATTGAAACGAGAAAAAGAGTGTTGAAGTGCTACATAGAACTTATACATTTGTATGGATGTGAAGCGTGGACAATGAGCAGCCAAGCTGAAAAACATCTGATGGCTGTGGAAATGTGGTTTCTGAGGAAAATGCAAAGAATACCATGGACAGACAGAAAAACCAATGAACAAGTCCTTCAAGAAACAAATGAAGATCGTAAACTGATTAGAGTCATTAGACGTAGACAGTCAAACTTTTTTGGGCATGTTATGAGAAGAAATGACTTGGAGAACTTTGTGAAAACTGGCAAGAACGAAGGGAAGAGACCAAGGGGAAGACCGAGAAGTAAATACCTGGATGGCTTGGCCGCATGCCACGGTCGAGACAAGAACACGGAGCTGATCCACGACTCTGGTGATCGAGTGAGATGGCAGAACATGACCGCCCACGCTTTTCGGCATGGCACATGATGAATGGGATGGGAACAAGGGTAGGGGATGGTAACGATCCCGTGAATATCGGTAAATGCGTGAAAGTGGTACATGAAGACGGGGAGGGAGGTAAGGCTGGAAAAAGTTGAAACCATGGAGATATGATAATGGGTCTAGAGTGAAAACTAGGAAGGAGTGACCATGTAGGTGTCCATACAATGCATGCGTATTTGCCAGTAAAGGGCAGGAAAACGTAGGCTAATGAAGTTTGCACCTATATATATGATTGGATGATAATAAACAACATTATCTATGCTCCTGTATGTGTGTACTAAGGAAATACTAGAGTCTGAGTGGACTGATGTGTGTGAGCGCATATACATCCAACAAACACCCACACAACATGTGCTGATTTCCATTTTAATTTGTGCCGAAATATGGCGCGGGGGGGGGGGGGGGAGGGGGGAGACTTTACCCGTGGTATCTGCCGTACAAGAACATTAACAAATGAATAATCCGCACATTATCATTATCACGGTTGTCCCCCTTTATTCATTCATCGACAGTCTTGAGACCTATTCCTGAGACTAGTCTATTACTATTTGTGTAAAGTTAAAAAGTTAGTTGCATATCCTTTACAGGACGTCGCAGTCAACATCATCATTTTTTGCTGTTGTGATCTCTTGGCAAGTTTACGTTCAGTAGTTTGCCATTGCTTTCTGAACGACCGGCACCCAACCCATTTCGTACTTAAGACGATCTGCTGCCAAATCGCTCACAGCTGTGTTTCGAACGCGGGTATTCGGGATTACAAACTGCGTCCGTAACACCTTCATCACGGAGCCAGCATTTGTGTAAAGACACATGTTTAATCGGTGTAATATATGTTGTGAATATGGGCATATAATACGTTAATTTTGGCACAGTGTTCCGTATCAATAGTCTCAGGATTTGTTGCGATTAGTATGTTCCCCGGTCTACACAGGCCGAAAAATAGTTATCATAGACTTGCTTTGGAAGGGAAAGTGGGCAGAGAAATTGAGGTCTGTTCGTACCATATACCAGAATGCCATAGCTGGTATATGTGTAGGAACTCCATACCCTTACTCCTTACAGCAGTTCCTCGTATGGGTTTGATTGATTGATTGATTGATTTAGGAACCGACATGAGAGCATTCGGGACATTCCCATAAGCGCTCCGTCCCCATCCTCAGAAGCCAGCGAAGAGTTTCAACCCCAATAGTACCAGTAGCAATCTGATTATATGTGTGTCTCGCCTTTCCTCTAAGCGTCGAGCATCGGGCAGATCCCCTAGTCAATCCACGCTGTCGCATTCTTGCCAGACCATGGTGATCCATTTGCTCCTCCGAGGTGTACACGTAAAATATGGCCGATCCAAGTTTTGTATTTACCCTGTGTAAAGTTCATGCAACATAATAGGTGAATACAAAACTTGGACCGACAATATTTTCAACTGCACAGTCATTAAAAATACGCCCTGTATATGTGAAGGAACTCCATACTCTTACAGTAGTTCCTCGTATGGGTTTGTCTGTCTGCTTGTAGATCCACCTGTTTTATACTTACAAGCTTACCTACCCGCTCAATTACACAATTGCTACCTGTTCTCTGTCTGTATATGTCTCCACGCGCGCTCGCATGTGTGTGTTGTGTGCATATATGAGTATTTCATACTGCTATATGCTTGTGAAACCTGGATTGTTTATCAGCGACACGCTAGGAAATTAAATCGTTTCCTGCTTCCTATCAGTCTGCCTTAGGAAGCTATTGACGATTAAATGGCAAGACAAGATCCCAGACACTGAAGTTCTAGAAAGAGCGTCCATGCCCAGTATCCGCACTCTATTAATGAAGAATCAGATTCGCTGGGCTGGTCACTTAACTGGCATGCCAGATCACAGGTTCCCTAATTGAACTTTTTACGGCGAGCTGCGTTGTAGTAAACGCTCCCAAGGTGGCCAGAGGAAACGCTTTAAAGACACTCTGAAAATCTCACTGAAAGCTTTTGGAATTCATCTTGACACCTGGGAGACTGCTGGCAAAGACCGAAATTCGTGGCGTGCATCATTACATAAGGTTGCAGTCACTTGTGAAGCAACAAGGACTGCAAGAGCTGTGAAGAAGAGGCTGGACAGAAAAACCACTGCAGGAGATCCTCCTCCTGGAACGTCAAACTTTCTTTGCCCACATTGTCAAAGAACATTTCGAGCCACAATAGGCCTTGCCAGCCATCTTAGAACTCACGGCTCCATACTTTCAACAGCATTGGATGAAATGAATGGTCATCATCATTCTTGATGGACAAACAACAACATGTGAGTATGTCTGTTTATTGGCCTATTTTGTTGACTGTCCACATTTCTGCCTGTTCACTTCTTCAGTCCGTTGTAAAGACTGAATATTTATACGTATTTGTATGTGTGTGTTTGTGTGTGTGAAGAGGTGGGTGGAGGAGTGGTAAATTTGTCCTAGCGTAAAGATATTTTCGTTATCTTCTTCCTTTCTTTTCTTCGTTCGTCCAAATTGTTTGTTTTTGAACGCTAATGAGTTGTTCCTGTTTACACAAGAGCTGTGATATTTGCGTGTTTCTAACGACACATCCGACTTCTTCAGACATTTGTTGACCGGGTTATCCTTCCCTGGGTAATTTCATGTTAAACTCCACGACGCCAAATAATCTCACAAGTTATCGTTGCTGTTATTCAATCTGAGTTATTGACTTACGATAAAAATGCTTATTTGAATATGTTTACTTCTAATCTACAATATCAATGATTATGTCTTCGAATTCCTATCGATACTGAATTTTTCTAAATGTAAACCTGAGCTCAAATGTCGACACTGCCTGAAATGGGTACCAAAAATTGTCCTTGGAAGTAATGGACATTGCTCACGTCACCCATGGTCTATACAAATACGGGGCTAGCACCATATTCCCTATGCGTTTCGGGGTGTGTAAAATTGTCCTTTACTTACTTAATTTACTGATAAACGATTGAATGTTCTCTCCTAAAGACTGTTGTTGTTGTTGTTGTTGTTGTTGTTGTTGTTGTTGTTGTTGTTGTTGTTGTTGTTGTTGTTGTTGTTGTTGTTGTTGTTGTTGTTGTTGACATTAGAACTCCGTAGATTCAGATCGTTCATTCTTATAAAACTCTCACATTTTCTGGAATTTGTTTTGTCTGTCTATAAACTCTGGCTTAAGTATTCAGTTATACAATTTTAGTTCATTGATTCTGTATAGGCACAAGTTGATGAACGTGAGTAGTTTATTAATAATTTATTAGTAATTGGCATTGTCGTTTTCCTTGTTTCTGATCCAAACAGCAGTACTGACATTGTCGGTTAAATATTCTAAATTTGATACAAGATTTCTTAGTTCTACGAAAACTACTCTTAATTTGTGCATGCTTTTTAAAATGATTGGATTGATAATGAAGTGGGACAGTATCAGCCAATTAAAAGAGGTGTTAGGCATGGATGTGTGATGTCTCCAGATCTTTTTTCCCTATACAGTGAAAATATTTTCAGAAATGTAGAGGATATAAATGGAATCATCATTGGAGGACGAAACATCAATAACATTAGATATGCAGATGATACAGTATTAATTCAATTGCAGACAATGCGCAGGACCTGCAACAATTAGTAGATGCGGTTGTTGTACACAGTGAGCAACTGGGTTTAGAATTAAATTGTAAAAAGACTCAGGTTATGGTCGTCACTAGGAAGGAAGAAGTGCCACAATGTAATATACAAGTAAATGGAAATATTCTTCAACTAGTGAATCGGTACAATTATCTTTGAACAGTCATAACATCTGATGGGAGATGCCTTGAAGAGATTGGAACAAGAATCGCCATGGCGAAAGTAGCCTTTAGCAAGATGAAAAACATTCTGACCAATAAAAAGATGTCAATTGAAACGAGAAAAACAGTGTTGAGGGGATACATAGAGCCTGTTCTTTTGTATGGATGTGAAACTTGGACAATGGGCAGTCAAGCTGAAAAACATCTGATGGCTGCAGAAATGTGGTTTCTGAGGAAAATGCAAAGAATACCACAGTCAGACAGAAAAACCAATGACCAAGTACTACAGGAGACAAATGAACATCGTAAACTGATTAGAGAAATTAGACGTAGACAGTCAACATTTTTTGGACATGTTATGAGAAGAAATGGATTGGAGAACTTGGTGACAACTGGCAAGATCGAAGGAAACAGACCAAGAGGCAGACCGAGAGGAAAATACCTGGATGGATTGGCCACATGGCATGGACAAGACAGGAAAACTGAGCTGATCCACGACACTGGTGATCGAGTGAAATGGCGAGTCATGACCGCGCACGCTTTCCGGCATGGCACATGATTTATTGATTGATTTTAAAATGTATCAATCTATCCACACACACTCACACATCTTTTTCTACATTGCTATTTAAATGTATGTATGGAATCTAAATGTGTGTATGACTCCACTTCTTGAAGAGACCTTTCCCCGAAGAAGAACAGGTTATCGTCTGGTAGATTTATTCGCATTATCGTTGTGTTCCCCTATGAATATTTACACACTTTGGTTGTGACCTACAATTAAATGTGTTTCATGTATGTTGTATCTAATTTAGTGTGTGGGGCAAGAGGGCAGTAATGTCAACGAAGTCCAGATTATCCAGCTGCTTTGTGCAGTAATTCAATGGAGACTTTTATGGTGGTTTTAATAGCTTCTGATTGGATATCGTCTGGACCAGCATTTTCATCATCCTTCGGGAGTTTAGTAGCTTTTCTAATCTCTTCATTAGATGGTTTCTTACAGTTGATGTCTAGCTCGATTTCTGAGAGTGCATATTAAGGGCGTGGAGTCTTTTGCGATGGGTCTTCTCAAAATGTCCTCGAAGTATTCAGCCCATATGTTCATTTGAACATTAATGTTGTATAGAGCTTTCCCATGACTGTTTTGTGTGTGTGTGGGGGGGGGGGGGGGTTTGTTTATTGATACTATCCTCCTATTATTTTCCTTTGATGCTATAATGTCTCTAGGGTCCATGTCGCTGCTGCTACATCTTGCGCTTTCTCCTAGGCAATCTACATAGTCTTTTATCCGGCCATTTCCGCTTGTTAACTTCTTTACTAGCTTCTGTGCATTTTTTTTTATAAGGGGCGGTGACATCAGTAGATCTGGTTTTGCTATTGTTTAAATTTGTTTATTTTTTCTTTGCTTTCCTCCCCCTTTCCCAATGTCTTCTATACTCATCACCTCACCTCGTCTACTAACTGTTGCATGACCTGGTACCTATTATAAATTGAGACCATAAATTATTCTATAGTTGCTTGTTGTCTGTAATATTCCAGAGTGTATTGATTTCCATGTTTGTAATATTTTAAATATTTCGTGAATTTCAACTTAATTTTACATATCAGATTTCTTGTTAATACAGATAAGCTTAATTTGATATTATGTATTGTAATATGCTCGACGCTTAGAGGAAAGGCGAGACGCACATATAATCAGATTGCTACTGGGACTATTAGTGTTGGAACTCTTCGCTGGCTGCTGAGGATGGGGACGGAGCGCTTATGGGAATGCCCCGAATGCTGTGATGTCGGTTCCTAAATCAATCAATCAATCAATCAATCATATGTTGATACCCGCTTTGCTGTATGTATTCTTTTATGTGGAAAAACACTTCTTTGTGTGACATAATGATCTATTGAGTAAAAATCTAGTGAATAATTCTATTTACTTGTTCATTAACCAAATCCGCGTCATCCCCCCCCCCCCCCCCCAAGATCTCTTGATGACACGTCTTATCGGATCCAATCTTGGCATTCAAGTCACTCATTAAAACTGTTATATGGCCATTTTTTTTTTCTTTATTTTTTTTAACCTAAAGAACTCTGAGTCATGTAACATTTACCCCGAACTGATTCAGTCTTATAATTTATTGGTGCGTAGGATTGGATCACCTTCATGTTTACTTTCTTTTTGAGCTGCTCTAAATGTTACTGTTCCAGCTCTATCAATGCTTTCTTTGACTCATTAGATAGCATATACCGAGAGAAGTATTCTTGTGTTTTATCTATTTTTATTGTTCGATTTTTCTTGTTCGTTGATAAAGAATTCGGTCGAAACGTTCGGCTGTATAGGTGTGTGTGGTGTTTTAATTTTTTGGCGAGGTTTATAGTCATTTTATGTGTTTATATTCCGTGACGAAGGCATACGGACGCGATTCGTAATTCCGTGTACCCGGGTTCGAAACACAGCGGTGCTGTTTTTTTTTTCAAAAAGGGTATAGGTGCCGGTCGTTTAGAAAGCAATGGCAAACTATTGCACGTAACACTTGCCCAGGAATCACGAACATCCAAAATGCTGGGGTTGACTGCTACGTGAAGGACATGCAACCAAAAAAAAATATTAGGACAATCTGTCCTCGTATGATTTCTGCTTGTCGCTCTCTGGCACAATCTGGACAGTTTTGTAGAATGTTATGTGACGATTCCTTAACAGGGGGGAGCCGCTGTAGTACAGTGACTAGCAGGTTTGGATGACGGTCCGTAGACCATATTTACGAATGTCCATTGAGGCATATTTTACAAATTAACCTGGGCTCCCAGGTGCGCCATATGTGCCATGAGTTGAGTTGCGTTGAGGTGAGTTGAGTTGAGTTGAGTTGAGCTGAGCTGAGCTGAGTTGAGCTGAGTTGAGCTGAATTGAGTTGAGTTGAGTTGAGCTGAATTGAGTTGAGTTGAGTTGAGCTGAATTGAGTTGAGTTGAGATGAGTTGAGTTAAGAACCGACATCACTGCACTCAGGACATTCCCATATGTGCTCCGTCCCCTCATTCAACAGTCAGCGAAAAGTCATACTTACTAATCGTTCCCACCGCAATCTGATTTAGAGTCTCCTAGTCTTTCCTCTCAGTTTTGAAATTCTTCCAGAACCCCTGCCCATACCCCGCAATCACGGGAAGTAAATACGACCGGCCAGACATTGATCAGACCACCCACCTAGTGCCAGTTAGTCTACAAACTATGGGGACTTCCTCTTCTTATTCTGCGTTCAGCCGGAGTGTTTTTTTCCCCCCAGATGCAATTGCGTTGTAATTGCGGAGCTGGGCTCCCTGGCGAAGGTGTTAACGACTTTCTCCGTAATCCCGTATATCCACGTGAGGAACACAGCTGTGCTAGATTTGGCAGTGGATTCGCGTTGGTTACTTATGGGGTATGTGAGCCGGTCGCTCAGTAATGGCAAACTACTGAGCGTAATCTTGCCAAGAACATCAACATCAGCTGAGAAATGCTGGTATTGAGTGCAACGTCATGTAAGGGATGTGCAACTTTAAAAAAAAAATTGCATTGTGCTAAGTTTATTTGCGCCCTCAGTCCGAGACATCCGAGTTCTGCGGGTGTTTGTTGACCGGGTTAACCGCCCCGGGTAACTATGTGGCTAAACACCATATGCCCAATACAACTCAAGGCATATAAAAGGGCCATTTAAGTTAAATGTTCTACACCTGAAGGTGACAGTCTCTAAGACAGATTCGGTGAAAAGACACATTTCGGTGAAAAGACACATTTGGTGAAAAGACACAGTCGGTGAAAAGACGCATTTGTTGAAAAGACAAATTCGGCAAAAAGACATATTCCGTAAAAATACACATTCGGTGAAAAGACATATTCGGTGAAAAGACACATTTGGTGAAAAGACACATTCGGTGAAAAGACGCATTCAGTGAAGATGCGCTTTGGCCTTGAGTCTATCGTGCCCTGTTCTCTCAGTCATTGAGTCTCCAAGCATAATACCATACTTCTATCTAATGAATAATTCTAGTCTTTTTGTTTGTTTGTTTGTTTGTTTGTTTGTTTGTTTGTTTGTGAATGGTTTCTGCAACAGCTTCACATTTTTGTTTAGCTTTGATCATCTCTTTTAGCGGCTCTTTTCCTTTAATGTTACTCGAAGTTAAATCGGAACTGCGTTGATAATACTACCATCACGGTCACACGAGGGCACAACTCTTGGACTCTTCGCCTGCTAAGCGAGGGAGATATTGACCACTTATTCCTCAGTACATTCAGGCGTAGCAAATGTGATGAGTCCATCAGTTCAAAGAATAATAGCAGGAACTACTTCGGGACAATTTAAAAAAAAAATGTTTCGCACACCCGTCCATCGCCTAGATTATGATAAGCCTGGTTTGCTCGTTATCAATTCTTATAATTAGAAATACAGAATTGACAGGTGGCTAGCCTATAGTGCTCGTTTGAATTATGGACGGGTTGTCTTATTTCACCCTGTATGTCTTCTGTCTACTGCGTCACGGTTTTACCCGCTGCTTCCCCGGAATCCTATATCACTCATATCTAAACTGAAAACCTGCTATTTTCTCGGCGTGGAAGTTCATCTCAAGAGCTATATTTAGAATAAATAAGGAAATTAATAATAACCTTTATAGGCATTTATAATGACAGTGAGATACGGGTGACGACGTCTCCTCGGCGTTACTTTTTCAGACTATAAATAACACCCCTCCCCCCGCCACCTTCATCCCCCAAAAAGGCACACAATAACAAATAGACAAAAGCAACAACAACAAAAATCAGGCAAATGTTAAAATGAAGCAAACTAAAACAGTGTAACAACAATAATGAAAAGAATAACGAAGACACAAACCATATATAGTACGATTTATTGCCTGGCATATTTCGCTGCATCTCGTCAGGTACTTACAGATGTCACACAACATAGAGTAAAATAATTAGAATCATCGTTCAAGCTGAAATATACACATGTTCACACAGTAATATAAGTTGTTTACCATGGTAATTTTAAACTGACTACCACGTCTTTCTGTTTGCACAAAATTGGCTTGTGCAGGTGGATCATTATCGCTTCTGCAAACTTTAACAAACGACTATTTTGTGTATGAAACAACACGCGAAAAGCGCTGTCCCTTTCAATGACATGACCGGTTTCCAAGACATGACGTTCAATGGACGACGCCGGAAGTTTATAATAGTAGGAAACAAATAGCCGAACAACAGCTACTAAAATTCAGCAGATAAAGTGTCGGTGAAGGTTATTTATACATATCAAAGGTCAGTGTTCAAGGCGTAAGTATTATATTAAATATAGTTGGTTTGATGGCAAATTTTGCCACTGATTACTCACAATCTCCACCATTCGGCTGAGTTCAATATTATTGTTCGCCACTAGCGTTATGTATGGCAGACGCATGTGTTATTCTGTTTTCAGAACGTCGCACATGATAATGTTTGATCGTACATTTTGCCACTGACTACACAATGTTTCTACCATTCAGTTTGTGTTCATACTTGTAGCGTTATATGCCGCAGGCAAGCGCTACTCTGTTTTCAGTCGAACATGATGATGTTTGATCAGCGTTTCCTCTAATACTCACAAGATAACAGAACTCGCAACATAATTCTGGATTGTTAATATTCAAACCTTGTTTCAATAGTTCTGACCTTTGATATGTATTTTACGGTATATTGATTGTATTCTGAGGTTAAAATGTAACACACCATGCCGACATAATATGTACGGAGTGATGTTTGGCTTATTCATCTACAATCTTGCCATGTCTGGTTATTTAGTCCGAAGAATCTTATGAAGATTCTGAATATATCAATCTCTCACTGCATATTTGTAATTTACTCATAAACTTATTTGTTGGAAGATATTGTGGTTGTTTCCTCTAGACATCTACAACCACACAGGTGACATACGACCCAGTGCTTATGATATGAATTTCCGTCAGCCAGAACAAATGAGTGCCCTGCCCTGATCAGGTACAAAATGGTCCAATATTTCGAAGAACAATCGGTTCCCTGAACTGAATAGGTCATGCTCTTGTGTGTGTCCGTCCTGTGACGCTAAGAAATGCAGTAAGGAGTTTGCCTTGATCGAGATGAGATCTTCCTGCTGAAAAATAAACGACAACAACAAAGATAACTAGAAAGCTCGACGAAAACAAAGACCCACATAAGCGGGCCTTTTTAACGAAACATCAGAAACTGTCAGAAACAGAAGCAGAAACAAGTCTTACTCTAGGCTAATTCTATGAAGTCTTGGGCCCCTCCTTGACCACGTTACAGCTGCGGGGCGATGTCCTTGCAAGGCGTCTCATACCCAACCCCCCTCCCCCCGCCCCACCCTCACCCAATGCGGTCGTTGTAGCTTGGTTGCATAGGTTCGACTTCGAGCGATATTTCCGGTCCCGATGATCGCTACATTGTGGTGTTTCTACCCATCAGAAGAGTCCTGGTTTGGGCGACCTGTACCTACCTGGTGGGGTGGCTACCGGGTCAGAACGAGATTATAAATTTTATTTCGGTCTTTTTGAGACGTTGCTTTGTTTCGGTCTTTTTGAGATGTCGCTTTGTTTCGGTCTTGTGATGTTTCCTTCTTTGAGAGATGTTGATTTACATTGAATTTGTGAACCATTTACTGCATATCCTTGTCTCGTCGTTATTATTACGCTGACTCGCCCAGTCTTTTAAGCGCCCGTGATCTTTCTTGCTTTTAATTTCACACCTAGAGTACTAAGATGGGGTTCCAGAGATTTCTGTAGTAAAATGATGGCGACTGACATAATACTGACCATATGACGGCTGGTGTGCACATGTTAATTGTAACAGACTCAGCTGTATATGACAGAATCGTTTATATTTCTATGATTATTGAAGATCATCATCATCACACTCCCGACAGGTTCGTGGGTGCTCCGATCTCCCCCTTGACATCTCCGCCAGCGTTTATCGACTGATCGTACCAGTTCTCTGTTGGTTAATCAAATGTCTTATACCCTTGACAAAATATTCATGGCTGGCGGCTCTCCGCTTCACTCCCATCTCCTTCACTCTAGAAAAGAAAGATGTATGAGATAAAGTGATCGACTCCTTTTTAATCACCTTTACTGTTCGTATAAACGATCACACAAATTTGTCTTAAATATATGTTTGCTATTCCTCACAACTGAATAGATATGTTATTTCACAGCTCAGTCGGCATGGGTGAGCATGGCGTTGTTTGGACTGTTTGTTGTGGCAGCCTGGTTCTGTAATTGCTGTTGCCTATATAATGGAAAACTAGTATGCACGTCTAAATTGTACTTCGTTTATATATCGACTTCTAGCTTCTACACATTTTGGAAAATGTATGGTCCTACCACCGCGACTCATATTGATATTCAAATACTAGGTTTCTGATGTTATTTTGTTTCTGCAAATACTCACGAAAATAAAGAATGGAAAAGGGCGGCATTAACAAGATCCGCAAGTTAATGGTATGTCTAGCAGCTGTCTTATTTCGAAAACAGGATTGAAAATGTTTACTATCTTATTATATGGAAGTGTTTACTATGCGAATTGTGCTGTTTGCGTGAAAAGATTACGTCTTCTTAAGTAAACATATTTACTAGTGCCGATGCTGTAGATTTAAGGCTTGTGTGGGTAAATGTATGTTACTACTAACTAGCAGAGGTTTGCACTTGGTCACACCATGTCGCTTGGATGCGAATGGTTGGATAATGGTAGGGATGTTAATAGGGTGACTGGGACCATTACCGAATAAATGTTTCAGCGTATGTTGTGAATCATTCAACAATCCCAACAATGTGATGAACTGTGATGGCTGAATGTAATTGATTGTACTATGACTGGACAAGAGGGGAGTAGGAAGCGACATAGTACACATGATCAAGATGATGTTGTAGGGAAAACTCATCTGTCTATTTCATCAGCATGTACGTGTAGATTATTCAAACAAACCGCTGTACGTGTTTTGCGGAATAACCTTCTGTACAGTGAGTTCAAGCAACCAACCAATCATTCAATTAACCATTGGAGGTCAGCTTGGCAGAGTGGAAAAGAGCGCTCACTCTTAAATGTCCGGTAAGATGATGGCGATGTAGCAGGTTCAACCCCTACACCGGTCAGTTGTACTAAAATATGGACTTCTCGTCCTTGACTTTGGAACTTAAATTACAAGTACCTCAGAAGTCAGAGTGGGTTCACCTGATGACGAAGGACACTGGTAATATGGAAAGCTAGTCCACATGCGAACATCTGTCCGGTGTGAATTACCATCGAGTTCAAAGCAAGTGAAGTTCTAAAAAAGAAATATATCAGTCAATCTATCAAGCAATCAATCAAGTACCATCTCAGTCAATCCATCAAGCAATCAATCAAGTACCATCTCAGTCAATCCACCAAGCAATCAATCAAGTACCATCTCAGTCATTCCATCAACCAATCAATCAAGTGCCATCTCAATCAATCCATCAACCAATCAATCAAGTACCATCTCAGTCATTCCATCAACCAATCAATCAAGTACCATCTCAGTCATTCCATCAACCAATCAATCAAGTACCATCTCAGTCAATCCATCAACCAATCAATCAAGTACCATCTCAGTCAATCCATCAACCAATCAATTAAGTACCATCTCAGTCAATCCATCAACCAATCAATCAAGTACCATCTCAGTCATTCCATCAACCAATCAATCAAGTACCATCTCAGTCATTCCATCAACCAATCAATCAAGTACCATCTCAGACAATCCATCAACCAATCAATCAAGTACCATCTCAGTCAATCCATCAACCCTCCCCCGATGTGTCTCCACCTTGCCGTGGTGGGGGAGCTTGCGTGTCCCATTGACCCCATCTGCTTGCCGATGGATGAAAACTACATATCGGACAACTTATGGGATAGGGACCAGACTAAAAGAGACACAACCTGCTGCTCTGCAGGTAGACTGAGGATAACAGTCAAAAAGATTAAATCAGGTACACGAAGGCAGAAGACCTTGGTCTGGACAATACTCTAAGGCTCTCTGTCGAGGGCTGTGGCTGAACGCCTCTAAGCCACAAACCCGCGGATCTGAGAGCCGGGCCGATTCCCACCTACCGAAAAATAGAGGCGAGATACTAAGCAAGCTACATGCTCAGGTCTGATACATGTTCGAAGGCTCTAAGCTGGGGGATATGAGGGATTCCCGGATGAGAGGGCCTGGCCGTTTCTCGTTCACTGCTGCACGAGGGTAAGGTGCTGATCCGGCAGCACATGTAGCCTACCTCGTGAGCGAGTACAAAAAGTCAGAAAAGTGCCCCAGTCGAAGGAAATGGTTGCGAAAACAGTCTGTATCTAACTCATAGAGAGTGTAGACAAAAGTGGAAGAACGTCTCAATGACGCGAAATGGAACGCACGGCGAGCGAACCTATTGCGTGGTCTGAAGTCAAAAGCAAAAGCTTACCTAGTGGATGTCGCTCGCAGTCTGACCCCTCCTGGTGTGTGCTTGAGCGACCAGTGGCAAGCGAAATGCCCAACACATGGAAGTGAGGAACTAAAGCAGCCATGAGCAGGACGTGGCAACTCCTCGGGTGAGCCCAGTCCCAGAGCAATATGTGCCGGCTCTGCAATTATGGAAGCCTCCTTGGATAGCGAGGAAATGCTCATGGTCTGCCCCTGCCTTCCCTTGAGGGCCAACCGCGATGTCGTTGATCGTTCTGTCTTGACTAGCTGAGATGTGGGCGACATCACAACAGTCTAACGTGCCTCGAAACCAGAGGAAGGCTAACCTCATTAAAAAATGCCCGCCTGAAGTCGGAAGTGTCGTCCTACGGGTGGCAAACTAAAAATTGACACTACGCAATTACGTCCGAGTGAAATGTCTCGTCCGAATGTCTCTCGTGCTAGGAACAGCTCTGACTACCTAGTTTCCGAATGCCGCTCTTGTTCGGAACAGCTCTGACTAGGTAGTTTTCCGAATGTCTGTCGTGCCTGGAACAGCTCTGACGGGCGCAACGACAAGCACATGTCCGAAAACTCGCTGAGTGGATACAGTCTGCAAACCTGTCTAGTTTGTGCGGGAATGGCCCGGGACAAACGAAATGACCAATATATTGAAGTGAGGATTTAAAGCAGCCATGAGCAGGACGTGACGATTTCCTCGGCGAGCCCAGCACCAGGGCGCTATGTGTCGGCCCTGCAACTATGGAAGCAACCTTGGATGGCGGAAAATGCTATGGACTGTCCCTGCCTTCCTTTGAGGGATGACCGTTGTCTTCGACCGTTCCAACTTGGCCAGCTGGGTTGTAGATGGCACCACAAAAGTGAGAGTCTCCCAGGAATGCTACCTGGTCAAAAAAGCACGCTGTAGTCGGATGTGTTGGCCTACGGGTTTCGCCCCAAGGGCGCATAACAGACACACCGCAATCACATCTGAAAAAACACTCCGGATGAACGAAAAAAAATAAATCCATCAACCAATCAATCAAGTACCATCTCAGTCATTCCATCAACCAATCAATCAAGTACCATCTCAGTCAATCCATCAACCAATCAATCAAGTACCATCTCAATCATTCCATCAACCAATCAATCAAGTACCATCTCAGTCAATCCATCAACCAATCAATCAAGTACTATCTCAGTCAATCCATCAACCAATCAATCAAGTAGCATCTCAGTCATTCCATCAACCAATCAATCAAGTACCATCTCAGTCAATCCATCAACCAATCAATCAAGTACCATCTCAGTCATTCCATCAACCAATCAATCAAGTACCATCTCAGTCAATCCATCAACCAATCAATCAAGTACCATCTCAGTCAATCCATCAACCAATCAATCAAGTACCATCTCAGTCAATCCATCAACCAATCAATTAAGTACCATCTCAGTCATTCCATCAACCAATCAATCAAGTACCATCTCAGTCATTCCATTAACCAATCAATCAAGTACCATCTTAGTCATTCCATCAACCAATCAATCAAGTACCATCTCAGTCAATCCATCAACCAATCAATCAAGTACCATCTGTCATTCCATCAACCAATCAATCAAGTACCATCTCAGTCAATCCATCAACCAATCAATCAAGTACTACCTCAATCATTCCATCAACCAATCAATCAAGTACCATCTCAGTCAATCCATCAACCAATCAATCAAGTACCATCTCAGTTAATCCATCAACCAATCAATCAAGTACCATCTCAGTCAATCCATCAACCAGTCAATCAAGTACCATCTCAGTCAATCCATCAACCAATCAATCAAGTACCATCTCAGTCAATCCATTAACCAATCAATCAAGTACCATCTCCCATTAACGCCGACCGTCTGACGTTCCCAACACCCTGTTTCCTACGCCTTCCTGGTGCACTCTTCAGAACCTCTTCCAGTCCATGTCTTGATGTTGTCTATCCACCTGTAACGTTGAATCCCTCTTGCATGCGTCGCCTCCACCTTTCCCTCCAGTACACTCTGTAACGAGAAGCTTTGTCTTTTTACATGACTGTAGTACAGTAATTGTCTAACATTGATCTCGTTCAGTTATGTTTTCTTAAATTCAGTATTTGTCATATTTGTTTCCATCTTAGTTAGTTAGTTAGTTAGTTAGTCGCAGTTCCAACTTCACAGCAACAAGATTGTTTCCATCTTATGTTGTATGATGTCTGCAGTATGTTCCTGACGAGATGCAGTGAAAATGCCAGGTAATAAATCGTGTAACCTATTGTTTGTGTCTTCATTGTTCAAATTCACTATGGGAAAACACTGTTTTGAATATTGTAACATTCGCCTATATGTCTACTTATCCTGCCACGATATTGCTCGTATTCATCTGCAGAACCACATTTCGAAAGCTTCCATTTTGCCATCGCATTGTTTATTCAGTGAACATATTACGTCTTCTTAAGTAAACATATTTACTAGTGCCGATGCTGTAGATTTAAGGCTTGTGTGGGTAAATGTATGTTACTACTAACTAGCAGAGGTTTGCACTTGGTCACACCATGTCGCTTGGATGCGAATGGTTGGATAATGGTAGGGATGTTAATAGGGTGACTGGGACCATTACCGAATAAATGTTTCAGCGTATGTTGTGAATCATTCAACAATCCCAACAATGTGATGAACTGTGATGGCTGAATGTAATTGATTGTACTATGACTGGACAAGAGGGGAGTAGGAAGCGACATAGTACACATGATCAAGATGATGTTGTAGGGAAAACTCATCTGTCTATTTCATCAGCATGTACGTGTAGATTATTCAAACAAACCGCTGTACGTGTTTTGCGGAATAGCCTTCTGTACAGTGAGTTCAAGCAACCAACCAATCATTCAATTAACCATTGGAGGTCAGCTTGGCAGAGTGGAAAAGAGCGCTCACTCTTAAATGTCCGGTAAGATGATGGCGATGTAGCAGGTTCAACCCCTACACCGGTCAGTTGTACTAAAATATGGACTTCTCGTCCTTGACTTTGGAACTTAAATTACAAGTACCTCAGAAGTCAGAGTGGGTTCACCTGATGACGAAGGACACTGGTAATATGGAAAGCTAGTCCACATGCGAACATCTGTCCGGTGTGAATTACCATCGAGTTCAAAGCAAGTGAAGTTCTAAAAAAGAAATATATCAGTCAATCTATCAAGCAATCAATCAAGTACCATCTCAGTCAATCCATCAAGCAATCAATCAAGTACCATCTCAGTCAATCCACCAAGCAATCAATCAAGTACCATCTCAGTCATTCCATCAACCAATCAATCAAGTGCCATCTCAATCAATCCATCAACCAATCAATCAAGTACCATCTCAGTCATTCCATCAACCAATCAATCAAGTACCATCTCAGTCATTCCATCAACCAATCAATCAAGTACCATCTCAGTCAATCCATCAACCAATCAATCAAGTACCATCTCAGTCAATCCATCAACCAATCAATTAAGTACCATCTCAGTCAATCCATCAACCAATCAATCAAGTACCATCTCAGTCATTCCATCAACCAATCAATCAAGTACCATCTCAGTCATTCCATCAACCAATCAATCAAGTACCATCTCAGACAATCCATCAACCAATCAATCAAGTACCATCTCAGTCAATCCATCAACCCTCCCCCGATGTGTCTCCACCTTGCCGTGGTGGGGGAGCTTGCGTGTCCCATTGACCCCATCTGCTTGCCGATGGATGAAAACTACATATCGGACAACTTATGGGATAGGGACCAGACTAAAAGAGACACAACCTGCTGCTCTGCAGGTAGACTGAGGATAACAGTCAAAAAGATTAAATCAGGTACACGAAGGCAGAAGACCTTGGTCTGGACAATACTCTAAGGCTCTCTGTCGAGGGCTGTGGCTGAACGCCTCTAAGCCACAAACCCGCGGATCTGAGAGCCGGGCCGATTCCCACCTACCGAAAAATAGAGGCGAGATACTAAGCAAGCTACATGCTCAGGTCTGATACATGTTCGAAGGCTCTAAGCTGGGGGATATGAGGGATTCCCGGATGAGAGGGCCTGGCCGTTTCTCGTTCACTGCTGCACGAGGGTAAGGTGCTGATCCGGCAGCACATGTAGCCTACCTCGTGAGCGAGTACAAAAAGTCAGAAAAGTGCCCCAGTCGAAGGAAATGGTTGCGAAAACAGTCTGTATCTAACTCATAGAGAGTGTAGACAAAAGTGGAAGAACGTCTCAATGACGCGAAATGGAACGCACGGCGAGCGAACCTATTGCGTGGTCTGAAGTCAAAAGCAAAAGCTTACCTAGTGGATGTCGCTCGCAGTCTGACCCCTCCTGGTGTGTGCTTGAGCGACCAGTGGCAAGCGAAATGCCCAACACATGGAAGTGAGGAACTAAAGCAGCCATGAGCAGGACGTGGCAACTCCTCGGGTGAGCCCAGTCCCAGAGCAATATGTGCCGGCTCTGCAATTATGGAAGCCTCCTTGGATAGCGAGGAAATGCTCATGGTCTGCCCCTGCCTTCCCTTGAGGGCCAACCGCGATGTCGTTGATCGTTCTGTCTTGACTAGCTGAGATGTGGGCGACATCACAACAGTCTAACGTGCCTCGAAACCAGAGGAAGGCTAACCTCATTAAAAAATGCCCGCCTGAAGTCGGAAGTGTCGTCCTACGGGTGGCAAACTAAAAATTGACACTACGCAATTACGTCCGAGTGAAATGTCTCGTCCGAATGTCTCTCGTGCTAGGAACAGCTCTGACTACCTAGTTTCCGAATGCCGCTCTTGTTCGGAACAGCTCTGACTAGGTAGTTTTCCGAATGTCTGTCGTGCCTGGAACAGCTCTGACGGGCGCAACGACAAGCACATGTCCGAAAACTCGCTGAGTGGATACAGTCTGCAAACCTGTCTGGTTTGTGCGGGAATGGCCCGGGACAAACGAAATGACCAATATATTGAAGTGAGGATTTAAAGCAGCCATGAGCAGGACGTGACGATTTCCTCGGCGAGCCCAGCACCAGGGCGCTATGTGTCGGCCCTGCAACTATGGAAGCAACCTTGGATGGCGGAAAATGCTATGGACTGTCCCTGCCTTCCTTTGAGGGATGACCGTTGTCTTCGACCGTTCCAACTTGGCCAGCTGGGTTGTAGATGGCACCACAAAAGTGAGAGTCTCCCAGGAATGCTACCTGGTCAAAAAAGCACGCTGTAGTCGGATGTGTTGGCCTACGGGTTTCGCCCCAAGGGCGCATAACAGACACACCGCAATCACATCTGAAAAAACACTCCGGATGAACGAAAAAAAAAAAAATCCATCAACCAATCAATCAAGTACCATCTCAGTCATTCCATCAACCAATCAATCAAGTACCATCTCAGTCAATCCATCAACCAATCAATCAAGTACCATCTCAATCATTCCATCAACCAATCAATCAAGTACCATCTCAGTCAATCCATCAACCAATCAATCAAGTACTATCTCAGTCAATCCATCAACCAATCAATCAAGTAGCATCTCAGTCATTCCATCAACCAATCAATCAAGTACCATCTCAGTCAATCCATCAACCAATCAATCAAGTACCATCTCAGTCATTCCATCAACCAATCAATCAAGTACCATCTCAGTCAATCCATCAACCAATCAATCAAGTACCATCTCAGTCAATCCATCAACCAATCAATCAAGTACCATCTCAGTCAATCCATCAACCAATCAATTAAGTACCATCTCAGTCATTCCATCAACCAATCAATCAAGTACCATCTCAGTCATTCCATTAACCAATCAATCAAGTACCATCTTAGTCATTCCATCAACCAATCAATCAAGTACCATCTCAGTCAATCCATCAACCAATCAATCAAGTACCATCTGTCATTCCATCAACCAATCAATCAAGTACCATCTCAGTCAATCCATCAACCAATCAATCAAGTACTACCTCAATCATTCCATCAACCAATCAATCAAGTACCATCTCAGTCAATCCATCAACCAATCAATCAAGTACCATCTCAGTTAATCCATCAACCAATCAATCAAGTACCATCTCAGTCAATCCATCAACCAGTCAATCAAGTACCATCTCAGTCAATCCATCAACCAATCAATCAAGTACCATCTCAGTCAATCCATTAACCAATCAATCAAGTACCATCTCCCATTAACGCCGACCGTCTGACGTTCCCAACACCCTGTTTCCTACGCCTTCCTGGTGCACTCTTCAGAACCTCTTCCAGTCCATGTCTTGATGTTGTCTATCCACCTGTAACGTTGAATCCCTCTTGCATGCGTCGCCTCCACCTTTCCCTCCAGTACACTCTGTAACGAGAAGCTTTGTCTTTTTACATGACTGTAGTACAGTAATTGTCTAACATTGATCTCGTTCAGTTATGTTTTCTTAAATTCAGTATTTGTCATATTTGTTTCCATCTTAGTTAGTTAGTTAGTTAGTTAGTCGCAGTTCCAACTTCACAGCAACAAGATTGTTTCCATCTTATGTTGTATGATGTCTGCAGTATGTTCCTGACGAGATGCAGTGAAAATGCCAGGTAATAAATCGTGTAACCTATTGTTTGTGTCTTCATTGTTCAAATTCACTATGGGAAAACACTGTTTTGAATATTGTAACATTCGCCTATATGTCTACTTATCCTGCCACGATATTGCTCGTATTCATCTGCAGAACCACATTTCGAAAGCTTCCATTTTGCCATCGCATTGTTTATTCAGTGAACATATTACGTCACCACACATGCATGCAGAGTAAATGCAACACTTGTTAACTCCTAATGTTTTGTCTCGTAACTCAGCTGTGTAGATGTGAGAATCTACTTACTGTTGTTGAACATTGTTGTAGCTATTTCTACCCTCTGTATGTTTTTTTTGGCGTTACATCTGCCATCATCTGCTATTATGTGTCCTAGGTAAGAAGAATTATTGACTTGTTCACGTGCCTTCCCACTTACTGTAATTTGCACAATGGGCTTGGTACTATTTTTATTGATAATCATTGCGTATGTTTACTGTACATTTATGTCTAAACCATTTTTCATTCCTTAATTTTTATATTTGGTTTACTAATTCATGAATATCTCCTGTTTCAAGAAAATAAATAACTATATCGTCCGTATTGAACACATTTGGAAGAATTTGGAAACAACGGAGATGTGGTTCCTGAGTCGAATGTTGCGAATTCCTTGGACTGCCACAGTAATTAACAACGATTGTCTGAAAGTAGTTAATGAAAGAAGAAGATTATATACAACTATAAGAATGAAACAAACAGTATACTTTGGTCTTGTGGTGAGAAGAGAGACGTTGGAAAACATCATGACGTCTGGAAAAATGAACGGAAAAGAGGCAGAAGCAGACTGAGAGAAATGATGTTAGACACAGTGAGATGGTGGCATGGAGGAATATCATCAGCAGAGCTGATCGAGATCACCAAGTACCGAGATCTGCAAACACAAACGACTACGCCAGTCGATAGGGCAGTTGATGACTTCAGAGTGAAATGTTTGTTTTAATTCTATTTTACAGCGTGTCTGTTCAAGAAACTAGCGATTCTTCTAGTTTAGAACATGTTATTTGCTCCAGCAGCAAAACCTGCGATGAGCTGCTCGTGGTTACAGAAAAGAATATTGTAAACAACGTTAGGCGTGGTGGAGCAGAGGCTAGCCCTCTCGCCTGCCGGCCCGGCGGTCTTACTTTAGAATCCTCCTCGAAGTAGGGAAGCTTTAAACATTAATCTGGATACACAGTTCGCCCCAGCCTAAATTGAAAACAGGAAATGTTCTGGCCAGTGTAGGAGTCCTGCTGATTTTGACCACATCACCCGAACAACGCCGATTGTTTTATACAAATGGTGGGACTGGCACACAGGTTTGCACCAATAACAGTGTCCCACTTTGAGTGCCATCGCAACCAGCACTCTGCCATTTAGAGTGCGGATGTCATGATACTTGTGCGTTGTAATATATCTCCTTACTACAAGATCTTTCCAACTGGTCCGGGTTAAAACCGTCATTATCATCATCAAGTGCATTGCCAGCTGGCGTAGGCGCTCATGGCATTCCACAGAGCCACACGACCAGAGCAAGAGTCCTTGGATTTCACCACATCACTCGCCCAACGCCGATTGTTTTATAAAAATGACGGGACTGGCACCACATACCGAATAGCCTCAGTGTGTGGAAAACGGTCCTTTATTTCTTGTGAATAAATGTTAGTAACAAATACAATAGGTCTATCCCATGTTTTTACAGTTAATCTTGCTGATGCAGTACGCCTAGAGGTAAGTAGTTGTGAGATTTCATGTTATTGCTGTCAGACCGCCTTAGTGTGGCACTCTGTAGGTTCTCAGTCATTCTCAGTAGATTTTCAAAGGTCATAATGCCAGAGCAATAGACGAGCAATATCTCCTGCCACTTCTCCGGCGGGCCTATTCCCGGTGGTTGCGGGATCCGCTAAGGTCAGGCGGGGAGTCTGACGATAGTGCACGCTTTACACAGGTCCGGACACTTGTGTTTGACAAATGTACGCGTCCTTATGGTCCAGGCGCGTACGAGGCCCTCACCTGTGAGACTTGGCTGAACGCCTCTAAGCCGGGTCCTTTGGGTTCCAGGGTCTGGCCAACACTCGCCACCTGCTCGTGGAGGCGAGGTCTCGGAGGTTTGACGCTGAGCCGCCAGCGTCTGCAGCCTACCTTGTGCCAGGCGTATTGGTTACCCATTCCTCTTGAAAACACAAAACTAGGCCGAGAGAGGGAACATGTCGTTTGGGCACCACATGTTTCTCTGTAGCTCTGCCCAGGCATTGTGATGGAATTTTTGCCACATTCCAACTCACATACTTTGGTCTGTCAAGACAGCAAGGTGCCACTCACAATGCCAGAGACGAGTTCTGTTCACATTTCATACCGGTGGGTTTGGGAGAATGATTGACTTAGCTAATGTTGCAACTTGTTAAGGTTATTAGTTGCCGGTATATCGAAGAGCACTCTTAATTTAGCTATGTGCTACCGTTATTTGGAGGTGGCATTTTCGAATACATATATTCAATGTTTGTATTGTTTAGTGGGTGATACTTCTTTACAGTTTTTTCTATAGGTGTCAATCAATACCAATGAATTTATTTATCATGATATATCACTAGTCTCACGGGTTTTCCATCAATAGATTGATACTGGTTATGCGCATTTAACCGTCATGAAGTTCGTCTTCCATCATTACATGTGGTCAAAACTCCAACACGTAGCAAGCACAACATAAGGTATCTAATCACCAGAAGAGGTCTTCCCCTCTCCCATTTCCGCGAATGATTCCACCTTTTTATCTAGACTTATCAGATCAGGACCATGATTCCAATACGTCTTTCTCCTGAACGTGTTTATGTGCCTTAAAGCCAGCAAGTATGTGTGCTTTTTAAATATTAATTGCAATATAGTTACATGGCTTTGCAGTCAACCCCAGTATGTTTTCGCTTTTCGTGATTTCTTGGCAAATTTACGCTCAGTAGTTTTTGTCATTGCTTTCTGAACGACCGGCACTCATATCTTTGTATGGGAAACTAGCGCAATGCGGATTGCTTCCAATTCGCCCACAGCTTTGTTTCTAATGTGGTAAATGGTATTATGAATTTCGTCCGCAACCTCTTCACAGAACAGGTTTACACCTATAACATCGTATCACTTTGAGTGCCATCGCAACCACCACTCTGCCGTTTAGAGTGCGGATGTCAAGACACTTGTGCATTGTAATATATCTCCTTTCTTCAGGGCCTTTCCAACTGGTCTGGGTGAAAACCAGCTTCTTTATTTCCAGCCACCTGTCACCTGCAACAATTTCCACTTGTTGCAGTAACCTGAATACTTGTCGCCATGCTAGCATTTCACATCCCTTCCCTAGCTAGGAGCTCTGCTCCGGAATTGTAGGCAATGTGCTTCTGCGCTGGGACTATCCTACGCTCACACATCCTTATGCATTAAGGGAAATCAGCCTTCCTTTCGCGAATTCTTCTATCCTTAGAGCTACGCTTGCTTTCGTGGTTTGGCTATTCCGGCTGAACTTGGCGACATTTCGTCTTTTTTCCTGAATTAGTTGCTGAATTTCCACTTCCGTGGCCCCTGCTGGCCACTCCCTGCACTCCCGGCTCAATGTTATTACAACTCTGCACAAGTCTGACTGCACGGCTGGCACTCTGACCCACTCCTCTCCTCGCCTGATGTTCTCCAAGGGGCACACCTGTCTGATAGTATCCTCCGCCTGAGCCATCCATGATTTCCCTCTTATCAGTCTCTGACCCTTAACTACGTCCAGCGCCTCATGCAACGGGTGATCTGTGTCTGCAGCTACTCTGAGGTATGCCTTCGCTTGCATCACCTTGTGCCTACCAGCAACAGTAGGCAGACCAAGGATGTAACGCATAAACACTACTGGAGTGTCTCTGGTGCATCCCAGAATGACCCGCATCGCTTCATTCTGTATGCGCTCTAATTTCACCAGCTGACTCTTTGAGACAGTGAGCAGTCCTAGTCCATAATCAATCACTAAGAGGATCAAGTGCTGGTATAGTGTGAAAAGCATTCTCTGCTGTGTGTCCATTGCATTCATAGTTTTAAGTGCATTGAGTCCCTTTTGAGATCTTGTCACAACCGTCTCCACATGGTCCTTGAAGGATAGACTCCTGTCAAATGTGATTCCCAGATACTTCAGTTTGTTCTCTCTGTTGACGCTTCTACCATCTATCGTGAGGCTTGGGGTATCATCTCTCACAATCCTGTTGTCCAGAGAGCACCACAACACCCCCGCCTTTTCCGGGTTGATGACAGCACTCATTTCAGTACACCAGTCAATCACTTTGACTACTGTCACCTGTAGCTCCTGGGCTGTTTGATCCCTATTTCTCCCCTGCCTGTATGCAAGAATATCATCTGCAAATGTTATAATCCTTCCAACCCCTGGTGCTTCTAGGTATGCAATCTTGCTCGTATACACACTAAAGAGCACCGGTGAGATTGCAGATCCCTGTGGCAGTCCCGGGGTTAAAATATGTGGCTCTGAGGTCCATGCGCCCAGACGGAGAGCAACCTGACGAGAATGCAGGACGGCTGCTATCCAGTTCACCAACCAGGGATTGACTCCCTTCTCGATAAGTGCGGTAATCAAAATATCATAGCGAACTCTATTGTACGCATCTTCAAGATCAAGCGCTGCCGCCATCGTTTCCTGTCTACTCTGGAACCCCTCATAAACGTCAAAGGCAAAGGTAGCTGCATTTGACCAGGTATCTTTTCCTGGCCTGTAGCTCCCCAGGCCTCTTGGAAGAAGCTTCCCCCTTTCCAAAAAATCCTGCAGCTTAACAGCGACTATCTTCTCTAAAACCTTCCCAAATGTATTTTGAAGGGTGATGATCCTAAAGCCGCCAAGCTTTGAATGATCCTTGTATGGTTTTGGGAGAGGGATGAGATAGCTATGCAGCCAATCCTGCGGTACTGACGCTGTCCTAATGCTCTGATTAAAGCAGGCAGCCATCTCCTTCAGGTCTACATCGCTCAAAGCCTTCATGTGGCCATACCTGACACCATCAGGCCCTGGTGCCGTGTCTTTTGCCTTTTGCAAAATATGTTTAACATCTTCAAACAGTATGATGTCTTCGTAAGGCATATTCTCTATTGTGCCAGATAATTCCACTCTAACTGCATCCCTGGTATCCGCATCACTATGATTGGTCTGCTCTAAAAATCTCTGGAGAAACGCCTCCCCTTTCTCCTTGTCTGTTGTCACGCGTACCCCATCCTCTTTATAAATTGTTCCCACTGTCATAGGCCGATCTTTTCTTTGCATTTGTCTGTACAGTTTCCAGAATTTATGCAGTGTTTTATCACCTCCAATCTCCTTCATAAAACATTCCCATTTTACTTTCTTGGCCTCTGCAGCACATCGCTTGAAAGCCTCCACCTTGTCTTTCTTGTCATTTTCCGCTATGTCCACTTCCTCTCGTGAGCTTAGGGGTGTCTGTCACAATTTCCTTAGCTGCTTCACTGCAGCTCTCTTTGCTTTCTACGCATTGTCTACTTCTGGGGTCCACCATGGGGGCTGCAAAAAGGAGTTTTAACAGTCCTGTTGCATGCCCCATGTCTGAGGCGTCCAAGAAGGCTGTCGCTTCGCTCATACCGGAAGGTCTTGCGCGCTCTCCCAGCCCCAACTTTCCTGGACTTAGAGATCAGGACTGAGCATGGCATGTGATCACTCCCATGGTCATTCAAAACAGTCCACTTTACATCAAGGACTGATGACTGGGAGACAAGTGCCAAATCAATAGCAGTATCTGCATCGCCAGGCCTCATTGCCATTCTAGTCGGCCTACCATCATTTATGCAGACCACATCGGAGTCCACCATGGCATCCGCAAGTGCAATTCCTTGTCGATTTTCTCCACTACTGTCCCAATCTCTGTTTCTCGCATTGAAGTCTCCACATATGAGTAGCCTATCATTATTATCTATGATTATCTACACGGATGGGTCAGTGTTGAGAGGTAGGAGAAGTGCCTGGGGGTTCTTGGCAAAAACTAATGGTCGGCGTTTGGTGCAGGAGAGCCTGGCGTATGATGACACTACATCTAGCTTAAGAATGGAGGTGGAGGCGGTCAGTGCAGCTTTCCGCTGGATAGAAAACACGATACATACACACATTGTGCTTGTAACTGACTCAGAAAGCATGCTGAGAAGGGTGAGAACATTTAAGCTTCGTGCAGAGTGGCTTGCTTCGCTTCGGGGGTCACGGGTAGCAAGCATCACCTGGATCTTTTCTCCTGGGCATGCCGGTGTGCTGGGGAATGAACAGGAGGACAGATTGGCTGCCTCGGCAAAACTTGGTGGAGTATTGATGCATGACAAGGCAGACGTGGTTGCGGCCTTGTGGGAGCACGTGTACACTTCGGAGGAGCAGATGGATCACCATAGTCTGGTAAGAATGAGACAGCGAGGTGTGACGAGGAAATCTGGCCGACGCTCGACGCTCAGAGGAAAGGCGAGACGGACATATAATCAGATTGCTACTGGAACTATTAGTGTTGGAACTCTTCGCTGGCTGCTGGGGATGGGGACGGAGCGCTTATGGGAATGTCCCGAATGCTGTGATGTCGGTTCCTAAATCAATTAATCAATCAATCAATCAATCGTCTTTTTTCCGGTGTTCCCTTGCGGTGTACAATTATTGAATATAGTCCTTACTTAATATGGTGGCTAGTACGCTTGCATGTGACAGTAAACGTCTGTTCTTCCGCTATTGTGTCAAACTGTTGTTATAAATTTAGATTATAAACATGTTCTTAAGTTAAAATCGACTTAACTATCAACTTAACTGCTTTCGTTTCTTTCCACTGGTCGTTACGGTTGTATGTGGACCTTGTTTTATTAGTTATTGCAGTTTTAGCGTTCATTACATGACTATTCAACAAGTGTAATAACTTTCGTTTTGTTGCACATCCCTGTAACTAATGAACGCTTTTATATATGCAGTAAATTGACAATGTTGAGAACAACAACAGCAACAACAACCACAACAGGTCAACAATTTCTCTACATGCAGATTGTTTGTTACACAAACCACCTGCTTTGAGTAACAATAATCCCTGGGCAGACGGCAATCGAAAAGCGTAGGTCGCATAGGTCGCTGCCCAGGCAAAACTTCATAATATAAAAAACACCTAAATTAAAAATGTTGAATGTAGTTCTATCTGTCTCACCCCACAATTTATTCAGTTGTTTTAGTTCTTGAAGAGCAAAGACGAATATCTATTGTTCTTCAAAAACTAAAATAACTCAATAAATTGCGGAGTGGGTCAGATAGAACTACGAAAATTAGATTCTTAATATCATGCATCTTTCCCATTGCAACATACGCCTGTTAGACCTAGACACTCACTAAACAAATTGAACAGCACATAAATGCCTTTGAATATAAAAGTTATAAACGGATTCCAATAATATCTTGGATATAGAAAAGAACAAACGCATCCATACGACAATAGAAGTATACTAAAGACGATAAAACAAAGAAAATTGAAATATTTTGGTCATTTGAAACGTCATGAAAGTTTGGAGAGAACAATAAATGAAGGGTGTATGCCCGGGAAGAAAGGAAGAGGAACGCCAACGAGAAGATGGGTTCAGGATTTTGCAGATGTTTTCCAAATGGGTTTATCAGCTGCGGGACATCTTGCATATGATCGATAAGTTTTCCGGAAGGTTGTTATGGAAGCGAAGTTCTGCAAAAGACGTGCTACTGAATGGATAAATGAATGAATGAGTGTGATTCTGACGAACAGAGATTTGCTTCCTCGTCAGTGTTGGTGAACTGTGATCCTAGTGTGACCTATGGGAGCAGAATGGGCACTAATGGTGATATATGTGTGTAGCGAAGGCGATCGTTTAGAAACTGAACGAAATCATTTACTTTGCCATATTATTATATACAGAAGTGTATAGAGCAAAAGCCTGTGGTAATTATGACTGAAACAGTATTTGTAAAACTCGCCGGTGTATGTGCACTAGAATCATCAGGCAGTTTCAATGCAGTGACCTTGCTTCTCTAACAACTCCATTAGACTTAAAATTGAAAGCCAATTAATAAACTCTATGGGCTGCATTTACCCAGCAGGAATCAATACTGTTGTTGATGCCACAGTATAACTATAATATCTTAACTGTATTTTATTCATATCGGACTGTTTACACACCATTTGGCAACACAAACGTTTGTAGCCCAAGAGCACCGTTCTGCACCAGTGTAAACCACCATTTCTGTTTCCATCCTATCAACAAGAAGCTGTGTTCAATTTTATTTTATTTCCTGTGCTTTATTTCGCTTTTTATCTGTCTGAGGTGTCCTGTCCTTAACAAAGGTTCTAGAACCGAAAAGTCGGCAATGTTTTGCTGTCCTATAATACTTATTATTTTATGTTAATACTTCAGTAGTATATATTTATTGATTGTTTCTCATTTTTACTTTGTTTTCACCTGTGTATGGAGTTCTTTTTAAGGTATATACATCGTGCCTGTGTTTAGTATGTCTCTTCTTTTAGCAGGAGCTAAATATACTTAATTGTTTACAATTCATATTGTTATATCCTGCTGCAGCCGCTACTTTTTCTTTTGTTTCATATCATTTACTTCTAGAGATTAGAGCAATATCATATGCCTTTCTTAAGAGGCGCGGTAGTTTAGTGGCTAGACGCTAGCCTCCGACCCTGTGGTCATGAGTTCGAACCGGCATGGAGGCGAATTTTGAAAATTGGCCAATGCTGCCAGGTTTACACAGACTAAAATGGGTACCAGAACATGTCCTGGGAAGTAAAGGTTACCGCAATGATACTGACCACATCACTATTGGTCTATACAAATATCTCTTTAATACCATATGCTCAATGGAACTTAAGGCATGTGCAATGGTTCGATTCACACATACCATTTTTACTATTAGCTGTGTTAAATTAATACCTCCACCTGGATTTAAATCAGTCAAAGTAGACAATGAATGGCTATCCGTTTATCCCATCAATTATACGCCTTGTGAACTTCTGTAGAGGCGATTACAATCAATTAAAGTCACACAAATATTTCTTTATTGTTTAACCGGGCGTAACCGTTCCGACTTTAGTAGCAAGCATTTAACTCTAGCAATATTGTTAAAGCGAGATGGACCGTTAAATGGAAAACGTTAAAACCACCAGAAGTGTTAATCAATATCACAATTATTGCAGCATTATACCACTGCGTGTTACCTTTTGCTTTATATGGATGGCATCAGCCAACATTCGACCAGAAACATGTACGGGAATATATAAACCCAAAATTAATGACTGCTTTATTTTAGAGATATAAATATAAGGTCAGAGTGCGAACGTGAGGCCAGAGTATGGATAGTGAAGAAGAAGTATATTACTGAAGTATTCAATAAACCATTGCGATACTATCCATGTCTAAGGGCTTACGGACGCGATTCGTAAGCCTGCTTATACGCGTTCGAAACACAGCTGCGACCGATTTGGCAGCAGACTGCTTTGCGCTGGGTTTTAACGAATTGGTATGGGAGCCGGTCGTTCAGAAAGAAATGACAAACTATTGAACGTAAACTTGCCAAGACATGAACAACAGCAGTAAATGCTGGTATTGACAGCGATGTCCTGTAAAAAGGATATGCAAAAAAAAAAAAAAAAAAAAAAAAAAAAATTGCAATATTAACTGAAAACTGTTGATGTGTACTTTCTTGAAGAAATAATATGAGCCAAAGAATGCCGACAGATAGAAACAAACGTAATGCAGGATGAAGAATGGGTAATATACATATTACAAATTGGCCAAACAGGAGTAATAAAAAATATAATGCATCGTATTCAGTAAAAAATCAAAATAGAATGGGTGACGAAACAAGAGCAATAACAAATAATGAATATTTAAAGCATAACATAAATATCAGTGTTTACCGAAGCCGGATATAATAAATAACAATTAACGTATTAAAATAATGAACAGAATTAGACATTGATTCAAAGGAGGTGATTCAGTTAATATAAACAACATGAAATGGAGCGAGAAATTACACACAGAAATAGCGGCACAGACATGAAGCAGACAGCCGAAGTATATTCTTCTTCTTCTTCGTTCCTCTTCGAGGAGAGTACACCACACCTACTTATGTACCTCAAAGGTCAGTGTGTCCGACTTGAGCATGCATTTATGTAAGGTTTGATTTCTCTAGACAATATTCAGTGAAGATACATAAATCAATCAGGTGCCGTCTCCACAATGTAGGTTGGCTGCAATGGATCTCCAACACTGTCTCTCGCTCTGACTGTACATTCTGTCAGGCTGATGTCGTCCATCCCTTGATGTTATCTTCCCACTTGTATCGTTGTCTACCTCTAACTCGCTTGCCCTCAACCTTGCCCTCCAGTATGGTTTTTATAAGAGTATCATGTCTTTTAACGTGGCCGAAATATTTCATTTGCCTCCTCTTTTTTTCTTTCATCAACTCTCTCTTCATTCCCAGTTTTTCTAGAACCTCTGCATTTAATTGTTTTTGTTTCCATGAAATACGACATATTCGTCTGTATATCCACATCTTCAGGGCTTCTATGCGACTTTCTAGTTGCTTGTTCAACGTCCTGTCTTCCGCGCCATACAGCAGCGTTGAATATACGTAGCATTTGACAATTCTCAATATTAATGCGCTGTTAATCTCTCTAGATGTTAATACTGATTTCCTGCCGTTGAAAGCATTTTTGGCTATTCCTATTCTCATTTTGATTTCTATTTCACTTCTTAACTAATAACGAATGCCTGAAAGAGGCTAATGAAACTAGAACATTATATACAACAATAAGAAAGAGGCAAACAACTTTATTTTTGCTCATATGATGAGAAGAGAGGCATTGGAAAACATCGTGACAACTGAAAAGATCGAGAGGAAGAGAGGCAGAGGCAGACCAAGATTGCGACGGTGGCGTGGGGGAATATCAACGGTAGAGTAGATTCAGGAAATCAAAAACCGAGATCGGTGGGAAGTCATGAACGCTTACACCAGTCGGCATGACACTTGATGATGATGATGATGATGATGATGATGATGATGATGATGATGATGATGATGATGATGATGATGATGATGATTTCATTTATTTCATCATCTGTTATTGTCATAAGTCGGGGTGCCCCACCGGCTAGATGAAAGTATTTTTCACTGGCGAGCAACCCCAAATAGTCAGAAACTGACTAGGGACAAAAACTATATGGCTGAACTATAGATTAAGCCCTGAATATCCAACGTACAGCTCCAAGTGGCTCGTTACAAAATGAAATGAACTGTGCTGAATATTCGCCAAGGAATGGGAAAGAGAAGGTTAGCTAAGATAGATGTTTAAGTCTAAATATATGAGTATAGACGACTATCTCAGTACAGGTTTTTCTCCCTGACTGCTCCCTTCCTTGGTGTCTAAGTGAACCCCCACCAATGTACACAACAACACGTATGCAAAATTGGAAAAAATATAATGACAGAACTATGAGTTACAATACTACAACATGTATTTGCTAATCATAACAATAGACATAGGATGATTGTCCATATGAGGATGATGAAATCATATACATATTGATATTGATGACAAACATTACGTAACTTGTTACTTGATCTATCTGGATCTGTGGTCCAGATCCCCACTCTCCAGTAGACACAGAAAACAGCTTGCCGGTATTCTGACTATTCCTGTCAGTCCTGACACTACCTAGTCAGTCATTCGTTCTTGAGATCTGTCGTGTCCTCCTTTAAAGTGTCGTCCCTGGAGTGAAGAGAGTCAACACCCACATTATAATATTTTTTTTTTCAATATCCTGGAGAATCCACCAGCTTCCGTCCAACACACTCCATCAGCCCGTGGACACCTTTTCCTATCACTCTCTCACTGTCGTACTATGCCCCCTCTAATACTTCCCCAACGCAACATACTCAACAACTCTTGCTTCTAAAAATTAATAAAGATTAATTTATTAAAAGAAAAGTGTAGCGTATATGAGACGTGTATGCGAAGAAAATGCGTGATGTGTTCTATACTGTGTGTATGATCGGACTTTCAGATAATAGCATAGTTTCTTCATTGCAAGGGCACACCACAGCACATTAAATCATAACCAGTGCACCTCACCCGGTGTCGAAACCCTCTTGCCGGATACTGACTGTCATCTGTAGCCACCTGGTAATCCATCTTCATGATCATCCGAAATAGATACTGTTTGTAAGTACAGACTGATTACGAACTGATTGTCAACTAACTTTGTAAGTTCCTATCGGTCCTAAAGAATGCACAAATCCTTTGTAGTGTATTTAGGTTTTACTGTTAATGTTTCTACACTTGATCCTAACTAGTGTTCATATAGGTTCAAGTATATGTCCTATGTAATATTATACTGGAATCTAGCACACGATGTGACTTATCCGTTAATGTTCTCGTTCCTTAAACAATGTTTGTCTGATGTGTGATATATCAACAATCATCACCCATCCTATGTGAACCATACCACCCAGGAGTCGTTATATTGGCTGGATCTTCTGGGCCATGCCATGGTGAACCCTTCTGAGTATGAGTCCAGCGTAAACATATACCATCTTTCGTCTCGGACGTTATTCCTTTTCCGTAAGAATCCTTTTAGAGTCCAACTGGTGGTCGTCCAATTGGAGTGCACTTCTTCAAAACCAGTGTTGAGTTTCCTAGTAACTGGTGGGGAACCTGTGGGAAAACCAACACAACATGTGAGAGCACTAGTCACTGATCCTACCGGCTGGGTGTAAGCTTATTACCCTGCTCTGTTATTTTACAGCTAACTACTCTGTCAGAGAGCCTTATAGCTTCTCACCTACGTCCGAATCAGGCTATGATAAGGAAAGACCAATAAACAGAGTGCAACCTCAGTATACTATTCACCCTAGCAGAGCCAATATCACTATTCTACTCTAACTAGTTTTCCACTAACAGTGCTAATCATCACACTTAGTTTTAACCAGGCTACAGTCTATATTAATTAGGCCTAAATAGACTACATTGACTACCTTATGCAAAACCGCCTCATTCCCGGGATGACTACTACACTTTGCCATAACGACACATGCTAGTTAATCTTAAATTAATCTAACACTGTAGAGCTCTCCCACAAACACGTCCATCATAATCCACGGTTTTGGTCAACTCCCCATCTCCAATCATGGTTTATGGCAAAACCTAAAATTGGTCACGTGACATGGTTGACGTCCTGCAGGTGTTATTTGGGCATATCATCCATTGACAAGAATCCCTTTTCCCTGGCTTAGTCACTGTCAAAGTTGTCATCACTTGTTTAGATTCCCAAAACAAGCCAGCGAGTTCCTGTATACTCCCAACAACAGTTGCCAATAACAAGCCGTCAATCTTCTGTCGACTGGTGACAATCAACGCTGCCATTTCTGTTTGATGTCTGGAAACTCTAATGACATACGGACTGTTTCTTCCGAGCTGAGTACTTCCGCTTCCAATCCGACTTGTTTATAATCTGTCAAAGCGCTGTATGATTCCGCTCATTCACTTCCGAATGTTCCCCTGTTGTCAACCCAATGTAATCCCGTGCAGCTGCAACTATTTACCGTCCTGGGGTTTAACATCCGATTTGTTTATACTGTTAGTTAAAATAGTTGTCGCTGGCAGATAGTCCGTTTAATCAGCAAGCCTCTATAATAATCAACTGGTTAAACCCAAGGTTTTATTTTGTGACATACTCTTAAGAGAGTAGTCCATCTCACTCTTCTCCACCGTGAGTTTAATCCAGATGATTCATTCTTCTTCTTCAGAGGCTGGGTGTCTTGACAAGAAATCCGCTCCAACATTTTCCTTCCCAGGAATGTACTCCACTGTGAAATTATAGGGCTGAAGTAACAACGACCACCGCATCAAACGGGCGTTGAGCTTCTGAGAAGTAGCTAGGAACATCAGGGGCTGATGATCCGACTGGACTCGAAACTTAACTCCATACAAATATGGCTGGAATTTTTGCACTGCCCGTACGAGAGACAAGCACTCTCTCTCGACAGTTGAATAATTCCTCTCCGCCTGTAGAAGTTTCTTACTTGCGTATGCTACAGGTTTCAAAACCGAAGCATCGTCTTTTCCTTCCTGTAACAAAGCGGCTCCAATTCCAATCGCAGTCGCATCCGTTCTCAACACAAATGGTTTTGAAAGGTCAGGGAGCTGTAATACAGGTTTGCTGACCAAGGCCTCCTTTAACTGACTATAGGCATTCTCACATTCTGGTGTCCAAATGATTTGATCCGGGAATCCCTTTTTCAAGGTTTCCGTCAATGGAGCTCCCAATTCAGTGAAATGTGGGATAAATTTGTGGTAGAACCCACACAACGAGAGAAAAGATCGCACATCCTTCTTCGTTTTTGGCCTTGGCGCATTTCTGATTTTCTCCAGGTTTTTTTCTTCCGGGACAATGTGTCCTGGAGTGATGGTGTGACCTAGAAATTCCAGAGTCTGGTAACCAATCATGCACTTGGTTGGACGAGCAGTAAGCCCTGCTTCCTTGAGCCTATTAAACACTCTCTCCAAGGATTGTAAGTGGTCATTCAAGCTGTCACTGGAAATCAGAATATCATCCATGAATGAGATGATGGACGGATCCTGTAACGGATCTAGTAAAGTCCTCATCATGCGTGTAAACACACTAGGTGCATTGCTGAGTCCAAAGGGCATGACTTTGAATTCGTAGTGTCCACTGGGTGTACTGAAAGCCAACAGTGGTCGAATCTCCGGTTTGACTGGTATCTGATAGTACCCCCGACTCAGATCCACCTTTGAAAAGTACCGAGCCTTATGGAGCCTAGCGAATAACTGAGTTGGATTCGGCAAAGGTTCCACCTGAAATTGTGTGTGACTGTTCAGAAGTCGGTAATCTATACACAACCGGTGTTCTCCACTTGGTTTCCGTAACAAAACTACCCCTGCATTGTATGGGGATGTGGATGGTGCAATCACGTCATCCTCCAGCAGTTTTTGTATTTCCTCCTCCAGGGCCTTTTCTTTAGAGAATGGCACTGGGTAAACCTTTTGACGAACAGGTTCCTGTGTGGTCAAGGTCATCTCGAACTCAATCAACCTAGTTCGTCCTGGTTTATCAGTCAGTATCTCCTTATGAGACTTGAGAACCTGGGTTATCCTTTCCCTCTCCTGGGAGGTCAGATCAGGGTTCACTTGCACATCCCTATAGGTTTCCTGGTGTACCAAGGGATATTCCCTGCCCTCGCTGGTTCCCACTTCAGTCTCCACTGCAACTGCCATTGCCATGAGGTGAGCTGCCTTGTCTCCGGGTCTCTCTTCGTATTTCCGCAAGAGATTGATATGGAAAATCTTCGACTTTCCCCGGATCCGAATTTGATAGTTGGTTCTAGATATCACCCTTTCCACGGGAAATGGTCCTTGCCAACCTATCTCCAGTTTGTTGTTTCCCGTTGGGAGTAGCAACAAGACTTTATCTCCCACCTCTAGAGATCTGTCTTTAGATCTACGGTTGTAGTAAGCCGCATGTCTTTTCCTGGCCTTTTTCAAGTTTTGATTTGCCAGAGTCCATCCCTTGTGGAGTTTTTCTTTCAGTTCCTCCACGTATTTATAGGATGAGATCACTTCTTCTGACGTCCCCTCTTCAGTCCAACTCCTCAACATGGCTTCCAATGGTCCTTTGATTGGACGACCAAACAGCAACGTAGCGGGTGGTAGTCCTGTTGAGCCATGAGGAACTTCCCGATAGGCAAAGAGTGCTGCTGGGATATATTCATCCCACCTATCAGGTTTTTCCTGCGCTAGTTTCCTGAGCATTGTCATCAACGTGCCGTTGAAACGCTCTACTTGTCCATTGGCTTGAGGATGGTAAGGGCTGGTATGTATGTGGTTAGAGTGAAACACCCTAAATACCTCCTCCATGAGTTTTCCACAAAACTGAGACCCATTGTCCGTCAGAATTTGATCCGGAAAGCCTAATCTGGTAAAGGCCTCCATCAGTGCGTCCGCCACTCTTTTCGAGTCAATCGTGGTCAACGGTATGGCTTCACCCCACATTGTACAGCAATCCACCATTGTGAGTATATACATGTTCCTCTTCCTAGTCCTGGGAAGTGGACCCACGATATCGATGGCTACCCTCTCGAAAGGAGAGTTCATGATGGGCATCTCACCCAACACCACCGGTGCTGTCCAGTGTTTCGGTGCCACCCTCTGGCACTCAGGGCATGACTTCACATACCGACGCACATCATCTGTCATTCCCGGCCAATAGTAATGGCAGGAAATTCGCTGCATGGTGGCGGCAATACCCATGTTTCCACTAAAGGAGATGGTATGCCTCATATGAAGAATCTGGGACCGGTGAGCTTTCGGGACGACCAACTGACCGTATAGGTTGTCTCCCCTTCCTGCTCTCCTGTAGAGTATCCTATTCTTCATGTAGTACTGTCCCCGTCCTGGTGGATCAGCACTTTTCTGCAGCTTTTTGTAGCAAGGACGTAAAGTATCATCCTCACTCTGGGCAGTTCGTAGCTCCCCCGGCATTGGGTTAGTCACCATTGCGTCTGCCTCTTCGGTTTTCGCCTGAGAGCGAGTCTGCATTGCTCCCATATGGATTGGCTCCCTGGGCATTCCCAGAAAGACATACCGGCAACCTAGGATTACTGGAAAAATGGGATCGGTCAATACAGCGGCCTTGATGGTGCCGGTGACGTACCTTGACCGAATCTCCACATTAGCAATGGGCAACTTCATGACTACAGCACTCTTCTGTGCAGGCTGTATCTCCATGGTTTCACCTGTGAATTGTTCTGGATGTACCAGATCCGCAGAAATCACGGCCTCCCCGTCCAGTCCTCCTTGGAAGTCACTTGACATGCTGCGAAGTGAGGGTTCTTAGCCTTTGATTTGCAGTCCCTCGTATTGTGAGAGGGTGACTTACAAATTGAACACCACTTCTCCGACCACGGTCGTTTTGGTGTAGAGCTTGAAGTGCTCTTGCTTCCCTCCTTCTTCTTCTCTGAACTATCCTCTGATTTTTGCACATAAGGTTCCCACTTTTTTGTTCCTGAGTTTTTGGCTTTCTTTTTGTCATGTTTCTCTTGACTTTTGGAGTTGGTGGAAAGGTTTTCCCCTGCCTCCCCATGTACCTCGACGAACCGTTCTGCTAATTTAGTCACGAGGTCAATACGTTCCGCTCCTTGTTCTCCCAGGAACGTCCTGAGAGGTTTAGACATTTGCTTCTTCAGCTGGTCGACCACCATGAGCTCTTCCAGACTCTCATAGTCATGTGCGAACCTAGCCAAATCCATCCACTTATGGAGATAAGATTTTAGACGCAAACTGTAAGCGGCAAACAACTCCCCCGGTTCTCGTTTCGCTGCTCGACATTTTTTTCGGTAGGTATGTGACGTAACCTCGAATCGTTTCAGCAGAGCCGTCTTTAACTCGTCATAATTGTTCTCATGTCCTGGTGGCAGGCGAGAATAAACCTCGTATCCGGTCCCGCGTAAACCATGGGATAGCTTGAGATTCCATTTGTTACGCTCCAGACCCATAGCAACTGACATAGCCTCGAAGCGTTGAAGGTACTGGTCAATCTTCTCTTTGTCCTCCTCGTAGACCGCTAAAGGAAACTTCATAGCATGGTACCCATGTCCACCTACTGGTGTTGAGCCTGGGATGGAGGAACCTCCAACTGCTCCCTCAGTTTCTCCATTAGATTGACTCTTGAGCTCGAGTTCCCGCATCCGGTACTCGTGCTCCCTCTTCTGTGCTTCCTGTTCAGCTTCTAATTTCCTAGCTGCTTGCTCAGCTTCAAATTTCCTAGCTGCTTGCTCAGCTTCAAATTTCTTAGCTGCTTGCTCGGCTTCCAATTTCTTAGCTGCTTGCTCAGCTTCCAATTTCTTAGCTGCTTGCTCAGCTTCCAATTCCATCCTTCTCAATTCCAACTCGGCCTTTCGATCTTCCCTTTCTGCTTGACGATACTCTCTCTCCACTTCCTGTATGTAATCCGTTAGAGCAGACCCCGACAATCCCATGTCTTCCCCCTTTGCCCTTAATTCTACTGTGCTTAGTTTAGGGGTGGCCATTATACAGAGAGGTAAGCTAGCAGGTCGAGTACAATATAACTGCAAATTACTATACAGATATATGAACAAGTACTATAAATCTAGATATTACCACACACAGCACATTCACTCAGTGACAAGAGTCGAATCAGGACAACAGACCTATGCAGACGTGTGAAGTGTGAACAGGTAAGATATAAGTCCTAACCCCTATCCACATTCACTCTAGCTGGATTCTCCAATGTGATATCTCCCTCTTATAACTAAAGATCCCGTGTCAAAAGACCCCGTTATCAGAAGATCCCACTGTCAAAGGTTCCTGCTTGCAGGAGATCTCGCTGTCCAAGGATTCCGTTTACGGGAGATCCCGCTGTCCAAAGATCCCGTTATCGAGCCCCCAATAATGTCGTGTCCTCCTTTAAAGTGTCGTCCCTGGAGTGAAGAGAGTCAACACCCACATTATAATTTTTTTTTCAGTATCCTGGAGAATCCACCAGCTTCCGTCCAACACACTCCATCAGCCCGTGGACACCTTTTCCTATCACTCTCTCACTGTCGTACTATGCCCCCTCTAATACTTCCCCAACGCAACATACTCAACAACTCTTGCTTCTAAAAATTAATAAAGATTAATTTATTAAAAGAAAAGTGTAGCGTATATGAGACGTGTATGCGAAGAAAATGCGTGATGTGTTCTATACTGTGTGTATGGACGGACTTTCAGATAATAGCATAGTTTCTTCATTACAAGGGCACACCACAGCACATTAAATCATAACCAGTGCACCTCACCCGGTGTCGAAACCCTCTTGCCGGATACTGACTGTCATCTGTAGCCACCTGGTAATCCATCTTCATGATCATCCGAAATAGATACTGTTTGTAAGTACAGATTGATTACGGACTGATTGTCAACTAACTTTGTAAGTTCCTATCGGTCCTAAAGAATGCACAAATCCTTTGTAGTGTATTTAGGTTTTACTGTTAATGTTTCTACACTTGATCCTAACTAGTGTTCATATAGGTTCAAGTATATGTCCTATGTAATATTACACTGGAATCTAGCATACGATGTGACTTATCCGTTAATGTTCTCGTTCCTTAAACAATGTTTGTCTGATGTGTGATATATCAACAATCATCACCCATCCTATGTGAACCATACCACCCAGGAGTCGTTATATTGGCTGGCTCTTCTGGGCCATGCCATGGTGAACCCTTCTGAGTATGAGTCCAGCGTAAATATATACCATCTTTCGCCTCGGACGTTATTCCTTTTCCGTAAGAATCATTTTAGAGTCCAACTGGTGGTCGTCCAATTGGAGTGCACTTCTTCAAAACCAGTGTTGAGTTTCCTAGTAACTGGTTGGGAACCGGTGGGAAAACCAACACAACATGTGAGAGCACTAGTCACTGATCCTACCGGCTGGGTGTAAGCTTATTACCCTGCTCTGTTATTTTACAGCTAACTACTCTGTCAGAGAGCCTTATAGCTTCTCACCTACGTCCGAATCAAGCTATGATAAGGAAAGACCAATAAACAGAGTGCAACCTCAGTATTCTATTCACCCTAGCAGAGCCAATATCACTATTCTACTCTAACTGGTTTTCCACTAACAGTGCTAATCATCACACTTAGTTTTAACCAGGCTACAGTCTATATTAATTAGGCCTAAATAGACTACATTGACTACCTTATGCAAAACCGCCTCATTCCCGGGATGACTACTACACTTTGCCATAACGACACATGCTAATTAATCTTAAATTAATCTAACACTGTAGAGCTCTCCCACAAACACGTCCATCATAATCCACGGTTTTGGTCAACTCCCCATCTCCAATCATGGTTTATGGCAAAACCTAAAATTGGTCACGTGACATGGTTGACGTCCTGCAGGTGTTATTTGGGCATATCATCCATTGTCAAGAATCCCTTTTCCCTGGCTTAGTCACTGTCAAAGTTGTCATCACTTGTTTAGATTCCCAAAACAAGCCAGCGAGTTCCTGTATACTCCCAACAACAGTTGCCAATAACAAGCCGTCAATCTTCTGTCGACTGGTGACAATCACCGCTGCCATTTCTGTTTGATGTCTGGAAACTCTAATGACATACGGACTGTTTCTTCCGAGCTGAGTACTTCCGCTTCCAATCCGACTTGTTTATAATCTGTCAAAGCGCTGTATGATTCCGCTCATTCACTTCCGAATGTTCCCCTGTTGTCAACCCAATGTAACCCCGTGCAGCTGCAACTATTTACCGTCCTGGGGTTTAACATCCGATTTGTTTATACTGTTAGTTAAAATAGTTGTCGCTGGCAGATAGTCCGTTTAATCAGCAAGCCTCTATAATAATCAACTGGTTAAACCCAAGGTTTTATTTTGTGACAAGATCTATAACATAGGTGCTCCTTGTGAGAGATATGACTACAAACATTGAGCTGGCTGCCTACCTGTTCTGAAGTCAGACTTAATCTAAAGGGAACAGGTCTAGCATGGGTTTTTATACCTAGCCTATCAGTAGACACTTATCTCCCAGGAATTCCATTCATAAATTCTTCTTATCTCCCCCTGACGTTAATTGCAATCCTAACTGCAAAACTTGCTATCACTCTCATTCCTCCAGTCTTGCTCTAATAAAATGTTTCACACATTCCTACAGTGCAGACTCCCCTCTGTCTGGTACAAAGCCCACAGGCCCAGTGTTAATTGCCTTATGAGACCTGGTTCACACCTCCCTGAGTCTGCCAGTCTGAGTCTTATCAGTGATTTCACACCTTGCACCTCTAGTCTGTTTTCAGATGGAGGTCAGCCACCACGGTTGGGTGATTTCCTACCTCTGCTTATCAGGTGTCATGCCTGGTCGGTTTTAATTACACAGTCCATGGAGTCTGCCATCCTGTGGGTGTAATTATCAGTTTGACCCGTAACACTTTGAATCTGGACTGGCTGGGTAGTTTGACTGGTGTCAAATTACACTTCTCAGATAGAAAGACATTCCTGGTGGTTTGTTTACTTGCAGGCTTTGCAAGCTTACGTCAAGACGGTATAGCCTTGAATATAGAGAAAACAGTTTTGTTCGTCTGTTGATTCTCTACATGGCCTATCAAAAGTGAACCGAAAATTGTTCTGGGAAGTAAAGGCTGCAAATTCGTGACAGTTATTATATGCTCAAGATAGGAGCAACTTGTTACTTGTTCTAGTATCTCCCTGTTTACTGTGATGTTCATTGATGATCTTTCCTTTTCACTGCTAATTATCATAGTTTTTATTTTATTTTTGGATGTTAATATCTAAGCCACATTCTGCACTATGCATGTTTACTTGTTCCACTAGGTCTTGTAACTCTTGTTCACTTTCTGCTAGTAAAGTGAAGACAGCGGACACTAACTTCCCGTGGGTAGGTTTTTACCCCCAACAGTTTTGATAGTGTAGTGTCCTGACCGACTACAGTTTACAATTTTCAACTGCCGTGGGATTTCTAACGTGCACCTCTGGCACATTGCATCTCCTGTTTATTTAAAAGGCATTTAAGGTATATTTGACAACTATATTGCGTATGTCATTTGCAGGATGTTTCGATCAATTCCAAACCTTTGTGGGTTTTCTGGGCAAGTTTACGTCCAGTAGTTTGCCATTGCTTTCTGAACGGAAAACCAGCGTTGATATTGAACTGACATGTGTATTGAAATAACCTGACCATCAAAGCATCGGAAGTTCAAGTGCAGTCGCATTAAGGTCCGCGGCCGTGCAGACTGTAAGTATGTTAGATATGCACAAGATAGATGGAAACACACTCGTTATGGTTTATTAGATATTCAAATGGCAATTCAATGGTAATTTCCCGTTAAAGTATATTATATTTTAAAATGTTAAATGGAATCACTCTCGTTAAGGTATATTAGATATTACAATTGTAATTGGAATCACTTTCCTTAAGATACATTATATATTAAAACTGTGAAAGGAATTAGGATAGTTAATGTACATTAAATATTGAAATTCTAAATGGAATCTCTCTCGCTAATGTGTATTAGATATTCAAATTGTAATTAAATCAACCTCGTTAAGATGTATATTATTATGTATTACAACTGTAAATAGAATCACTCTCGTTTAGTTGCATTAGATATTCAGAAAGAAAACCCTGACCTTCACAGTTCGCGGCGACTGCACTAGTCAGGCGGGCTTAATTCCTCAGGATCACGACACCCTGTCCTACACCGTATAGACAGTAGTGACAGATATTTAAATTGTAAAAAACTGCAAAGTACTATAGTCAGTACTGACAGATATTAAAATTGTAAATGGAATTAGTCTCGTTAAGGTATATTTCTTCTCAGGAACTCATGAGTACTATTAGATGTACTAAAATGACGTTGTGGCTTAGAGGTTAAACTGTCCTCCCTGGCTGATGAAATCACTAAAGTCATAATTAGAAAAACTATTCATACACTATTTATATTAAGTGTAATTCTGGTATTCTGGCACTGTTCTGATATTTTACTAGCGTGATCTCTGGGAGAGAACTGGGACATTTTTGGAGATGTTCGTGTGCAGTGAAAGTGAGCTGTAACAAAAACCAAAGAAATAAATAAACCAGCAAGCAAAAATAACATAATATCGATTGATCTGTCCCATTTTGTTCCCTACATTTACGACACCCAGCTTTGATTTCGGCTAATCAAGCGCCAACAGTAATATATTATTTCTACATGCTCGGATATTGAAAAAAAAGAGAATATGAGTTTCCTCGTTTTGCAGCTAATAGTTAGTGTGTTTAATCCTGAACGGCTATGCCCGCCTTTATTTTTCACAGATAAATCAGAGTTCCCACATAATGAAATTTGTTTTCCGATTGATTCTGCTCCCAGGTCGACCAGGTTTAAAATTGATATCATGGAATTTTCTGGAAAGCAAAGGCTGCCAGCGTGATTTTGACATCAGACATCGAGTGCCGATGGGTATGCACATATTTGGTTTGCATCATTAACCCAATACACCTTATTGCGTTAAAGGGGGTCCTTTATCATTTAGTTGTATATATCCAAGTCATGAGGCTGGGTCAACACACAGAGCCTCTATGGGGAAACAAAGCTGCTCGCACAGCTGGGGATCGAACTCCGTTAAGTATTTATTAGCGAATACACTAACCACTGAACTATCACGGCCTCGGTTCTCGTTTAATACTGGCACCTTGCCGTCTTGGCAGATGATAGCTTGTTTCAATGGGCTTAACTACAACCCTTGACATGGACCAGGGATGGAGTTATTCCTCTCTATAGCATAAAGTCTGGGCTGAATTGTAAAGACAACGAGTTGCCCTTGCAGCATGATCTCTCTTTCGGCCTGTCTAATTTACTCAAACACCAATACATTTGGAACATAGCAAGCTGCAGACGCTGCCGGATCAGCAATGCAATGATCTAACATTCCGTTTGTCCGAGCTTCAATCCTAGACCAGTTGTCGACCAAGGAAGGTATAGGGCCTGTCTGTCATGCCATGGCATTTAGTCTTTAGGTTGCATTTTCTCACACTTGGATAAAGCTTGTACCCTTCCAATTGTGTGGGGTGTCAGGTTTGGTAGCCGGTCTTTCTGGCTGAGGGGTTATACCACTTTCACCGTAATCCCGTTTATCCACACAGGGTCTCGCAGCGAGGCGAGAATTGGAAGCGGTTTGACCCGCGCTCGTGACTTGCGGGATAATGAGCCGGCCGCTCAGAAAGCAATGGCAAACTACTGAGCGTAATCTTGCCAAGAAATCAACATACAGCTGAAAGATGCTGATGTTGACAGCGATGTCCTGTAAAGGATATGCAAAACATTTGTCAGGTTTGGTGAGTCCAACATTTGGTGCTAACAGAAAGCACGTAGTACTGACTACTGTTATACACTTTCTCAGTCCAATCTAACCAAGACCTGACAATAATTCCATGTTTAGATGCTTATTTATTTAGCCCCATATTTTCTCCCATCACATGTTACAACTCGGCAATCACAACGAGGCTACATTTGGCAAGAGATTAACTGGATCGATACAAATTCATTATCAGTGACTACTTTAGACCTTTAGTCATCGTTTAAAAAAAATACTGCCCCATGCCTGAGGTGTATTGGGTACATGATACTTACTCCATATTGTTTATAAACCAATCAGTGCTCAATGGGCTGTATTAATATCACGTAAACCGCCTTTGCTTCCCATAAATTTTCCTGGTACGCAATTTAGACAGAGCTAACCTAGGAGTCCAAGTAAACTTTAAAAAATCCCCGCTTCGATCGGGATCCTAAAATATGTCCACCTGGCCGGCAGATAAACCGGCTAGCCACTGAGGTACCACGGTGCCAAGTATAGAGTGTATTTTTAATGACTGTGCAGTGTTTGAAATTATTGCCGGTCCAAGTTTTGTATTCACCCTCTGTAAAGTTCATGCAACATAACAGGTAAATACAAAACTTGGACCGGCAATATTTTCAAACAATGCACAGTCATTAAAAATACACCCTGTATGTGCAGTACAGTTATCTGTAGATGTAATCTTTCACTGTCATTTTCCCGAAATAGTTTCCTGTTATAGTTCGCAGTGTGGCCGCGCCATCAAATATTGTAGGCCCAAATGCACAGAAGAATAGGTGGCCAATCTTGTCCTCACTGTCGCAGACCACGTGACCAGGCATGGAACCCTTGTCCGGGCGTGCTATTGAATTGACATTATCAACGCTGTACGCTATGAACTTCGCCAACACTCCCGCCTGTAGATCTATCACTATCATTTATGTTTAAATGAGAAATAATTAGCAGCACATTGTGACCATTGTCCTGTATATATTTTATGTGTTCAGAAATATCTCGAGATGTAAAACAATATTCTTAGATATAAAACCATTTCCCGAGATGTAAAACAATTGTATCCTTAGATTTACATGTATATCTACCATAGCAATGAGAAGTGGGAATCATTGCCTTTCCTATTCATGAGAATATCGAGACTAAAAAGCTGTCCTACATAATGGACTACTAAAGACTTCTCTTGGGGTAGGTGTCTGTTCTACTACAAGGCGCGTCCACTGGGTGGCGAATGGTGGAATGGGCTCTAGATATTTTGTCTAGGGGTCAGCTGTGAATATGTTAAATAATCAGCCGTTGACCAACACAGGCGGTGGTCACTGAGAGGAGGCGAGTTAGTTGGTGGGGCAGCTATCTTTATAAAATACCTGAAAACTCTATGAAGTTGCCATCGGTTGGTTAAAGGCGCCCCTCTGTGCCATGCACGGGCTGTCTCTGTAGGCAGAGGCTAGTGGAGTCAACCATATACAAATCGGCGGAGATCAAGGGAAAACCACCGCTGTATTTCTCCTAAGATAATCATGCTTCGATACAAAATTGATGAAGATAACGACGTTTATGGGGATTCGAGCGGAGTATCTTCGTCCGGTAGGGAGCATCATCTGCTACAGGTGATGCCCGATAGTTATCAAGCAACTGTATGCAAAGACAATGTTAAAAATACACTAAATGTTGGTACATGGAATGACAGAACACTTAGCGAGAATGGAAAATTAGATAATATCAAGAAAGAAATGGAAAGAACGAAGATACAATATTAGGGATTAGTGAAATGCGCGGGGGTGGTGGGGGGGGGGTGTGAATTTAGATACGTATAGAATTATTTATTCATGATTAATCTACATAGGCCAGTTTTGTGCAAACAGAAAGGCATGATAGTCAGTTTAAAATCACCATGGTAGACAATTGTTATTACCGTGCGAACATGTTTATATTTCAGCTTGAATGATGTATCTAGTTGTTTTACTCTACGTTGTGTGAATTCTGCAGTATGTACCTGACGAGATGCAGCGAAATATGCCAAGCAATATATCGCCTAATCTATGGTTTGTATTTTCCTTATTCAAATTCACTACGGGAAAACATTGTTTTGAATTAGACATGGCCGTGGACCAGCGTAAACATTTTAAAATGACTATCATACTCGGGGATTTCAATGCCAAAGAAGGCAACGAAAAGGTGAGGGGCGTGACAGGTTGCTATGGCCTAGGTGATAGGAATGATAGAGGTGACAGATGTATAGCATGGGCAGAATAACATGAAATGGTAATAGGTGATATCTGGTTCAAACAACATCCTCGACGATTATATACGTGGACAAGCCATGGAGATAATCCTCGCAATCAAATTGACTACATACTGATTCCAAAGAGATTCAGAAGCAGTTTAGTAAGAGCAAAAACTAGACCAGGAGCAGATGAATATAGTGATCATGTGCCAGTTGTAGGAAAGATAAGGTTAAGAATTAAAACATAAAGAAACCCCAAAGAAAATCAAGTTAGATCTAGCATTACTCAAAATTTAAAAAAAAAACTACAACAACACACACACACAAAACAGAAATTAGAGAAAGGTACAATGTTAGTGTAAAGAGCAGTTATAATGTCATGTAGATAATCATCATATCATCATCATCATCGACTACTTCTGCCGTCAAGCGTCGTCGGGAGGAATAATTTGCGCTCCAGCGCCCAATGGGCGGCACTGGATTCCGTGTGGTTGTACAATGCCTTTGATGTCGTCAATCCATTTTCTTCTTGGTCGTCCTCTTGGTCTCGTTGCAGATGATATTTGATGTAAGGCCAGTGATGGTAGTTGATGATGTTGAATTCTAACGACATGGCCAAACCACTTAATCTCTGTCTTTCAATAAGAAGAAAGAAGAATGAAAAACCAATATAAAGAAGAATATCATATAATACATTCAAAAATAGTAAATAAATGCAAAGTGGCTAAATAAGTATGGCTGAATCAACGGGACCTGCAACATTTAGTAGATCCAGTTGTTGCACACAGTGAACAACTAAGGTTATAGTATGTTCCGATTTGAATGCCTTCATTCACGATCAATTATTTTGAAAACTGTCTGTTGCATCGTTATGAAATTTTTCCAGCCGTCTTATATTTACCCCCACCCAAGGAATATGTCTTTGATAGGTCCAAAAACAACTTAAATCATTGAAAGCGGCGACATTCCTTTGATGTTTTGCTGAACAACTAGTGATTTCTCGCTAACAAAGTTATGCTTACGGTAATGGGAGACCTGCCAATTCAGATGACAATCAAAGGCGTATCCGGATTCGTATGGGAGTGGGTGCAATGAAAGAAGTAGCTTAAATTCGACAGGGTCGGCTGCATTGCACCGCGTTTTTATCCCATGTGGCTCAGTTTCTTTCGGCAGCGCGGAAAACGTCGCACAAAGCGACGACCCTCGGGAGTCTCCGAAAAAATGCACTCGTGAAATGAAGGACTCGGCCCGGAATCGAACATACAACCTTCGGAGCCCGAGTCAGACGGCTTGACCACTTCACCACGGAGAATCCCGAGAGGGGTGCAATGTGTAATATTAGTAAAGGCAGAGAATTTACAGAGGCACGGGGTAAATAATTTGTAAATTAACAGGAAAGTAGAAGAAATATATTTCTTACCTTATTTTTCATTTCCTTATTGTTTCTTCAGCTGATGCTGATGCTGTAAAGTTTAGGGCCTGCAATTCATCTGAATAGTTGGAGCAAAATATCCCTGTAAGTGTGTACTTAGACTAAGGTCTGCGATCTGCTCAGACCTTAAACTGTGTCGGACGATTCCAGTTGGTTGATGATTGCTCTCCGTTGCATAAAATTCAATCCATCCTTTCTCCAATAGTCCTCTTCCTCTTTCATCACATGGTCCTCACATTTTTTCCACTAACTTTTATCAATATTTAATAGCGCGGACAGACAGACAGGCAGACAGACAGACAGACAGACAGACAGACAGACAGAAAGGTAGGTAGATAGGTAGGTAGGTAGGCAGAAAGGTAGTTAGGTAGGCAGAAAGGTAGGTGGGTGGGTCGGTGGGTCGGCCGGCAGACAGGCAGGCCGGAGATAGGTAGGTAGGTAGGTAGCTAGCTATATTATTTTTCTAAGTCACTATAATTATGTTCATTAAAATAAACAACACATAATCTTGTGGAAAGCCGATAGATAATTCTTGCTGTTACTTGTTATTATTAGCGGTTGTTATTACCACATGTCATGTGGCTTTCTAAGGTTATTGTTACATATCAATGCACTTTAAAAATCGTCTGGGTTTATCTTATAAAAATGTAACAACACGCGCATGATTTGGAAATAGCTGTCCATCCGTTGTTCATGTGGATAACATGCTAAATTAATGTATTTCTCGGATTTTCCATACGCAGCAGAAATAATAAATCATGTAAGTTTGATAAATATACATGCACGTATGCATTTATATATTTCTGATGTTTTAGCTATAAGCATATCGGGGAAAAAATAATGTCATAACAACTACACAAATAAAACACTCATTAATATACCACTGGTTATAAAGAATAGTGCAAATTACTTTCCTCCATAAATATGTAACATTATGCGTATTATCACCTGACGTGTAACTGCGGATGTTTTCTGTGTAAGTTTAGCACACAAACTAGTTAGGTAACGTGACCTTGGTTTGCACAGCTGCTTATCAATGAACGTCATTGAAGATTTTAGATAAAGAAGGCGTTGCGACATCAAGTGGTTACTTCTTTCTTCTCCTCTGTTTCTTAGACTATATTTAGCGAGCAAATGAGATGGCCAAGCTTAGAATGGATTCTGCTGTGAGTTAAACGATAAATCTATCCTCTAATGAGGTGTCTGAAAGAAGGGGGGAAAAATAATGATTTAAATGAGCATGGCGGTTTCACTGAGGGATTTTGAGAATGAGTGGCTTCCAGCCGCTCGGCCAGTCGTATAAACAGTGTCCTCCAGCTCCTCACTGCAGGTTTCCCGCCGGAAGCCAACATTGACTCACGTTTTGCTCTTAGTTCTGGTATTCAATCCGTGCTCAACTGCGAGCTTTCTCCAACCTTTATTCGGGGGGATATATCGGCTTCTTGACATTAGATCACCGTGCTGTTGAGCAGTTTAACGATCTGCCAGGATTATGGTGTCAGCGATACGACTTCGTCTTGACATTCAATCAGCGCTTGTCTTCCAGTCATTCACAGATCTGACCGCCAGCTAAACGCCATTTTCTCTTATCGTAAAAGGTAAATACCAACACGTCGGCGTGGCACTCCAAACTATTCCAACCACCCTGTTAGTTCTAGCGCTTTCTTAATAACTGAAAGATTCGCCCAAACGGCCTAGGGCGGGCCATCATTAGACCACCAAACTAGGACCAGTGACTGGCTTCTCCTGTGCTTACAAGACTAACGGAGTCAGAAGTTTCGTAGCTTCTCGCGACCTAATACTTTAACTCCAGGACACGTTCTTTCGCTTTTCATTATTAATTTTGTTTTCGTAGTTTCTCACGTTTAAGAACAGGAGATTTCCTAAAGGGGGGAAACATTCTTATAATAGATTATTATTGTGTTCGATGCGCTGTGTTTGCTCATTGACAAACATTTCCTGGCGTCATAGATTTCTGCGGTTGCGAAATGTGTTGGCGTTTTATTTATGCGACTAAAGTTCAAATGAAAGTTAGTTCTATGCTTTGGTTTGCAATTCTTCTCAATGAAGTCTATATTCTTGACCTTTTATTTGTAAAACTGTTGAACATGTTTATCCCACATTATTATCTGTATATTTAAAGCCCCACCCCCCCCCCGCCTCCAGAAATTTGTGTTGCAACATTTGCTGTTATATACTAACGTATAATTCATTCAGTTGTGAATTTAAACTTGAATTGGCAGCTTATGAAAACTGTAGAGGTAAAAAAACAAACACATAGTTCAATGTCTGCATCATTATTTGTCAAATAAAATACTATAGCACCATATACTGACGAGCATGTTTGAAGAATATAACTGTGTGTGTGTGTGTGTGTGTGTGAGAGTGTGTGTGTGTGTGTGTGTGTGTGTGTGAGTGTGTGTGTGTGTGTGTGTTTGTGTGTCCCTCCTGTTGTTCCTCTTATACCTTGTGGTGTCGCTGTGGCGCATAAGCAGCAAGAGAGTACCCGATTAAGGGCTTCATGTAATGAGATTCTCTCTTATATATATATATATATATATATATATATATATATATATATATATATTTGTGTGTGTTGTGTTGTGTGTGTGTGTGTGTGTGTGTGTGTGTGTGTGTGTGTGTGTTCGTTTCAGGACGTTGCCATTATGCCATCGTTCCCAGGTTGATTAACTGGGTAATTTTACATTTCATAGTTTGCCAGTTACTTTCTCATTGAGACTTAAATTAACTCTCTGTCTGTCTGTCTGTCTGTCTGTCTGTCTGTCTGTCTGTCTGTCTGCCTGCCTGCCTGTCTGTCTGTCTGTCTGTTTCTTTATATATATATATATATATATATATATATATATATATATATATATATATATATATTGGAAAACATAGTGACGACTGAAAAGATCGAGGGGAAGAGAGGCAGAGGCCGATGAAGAGAAATAATCCTGGATGAATTGAGACGGTGGCATTGCGGAATATCGGCAACAGAGTCGATCCACAACACCAAAGACCGAGTTATGTGGAGAAACATGAACACTTACGCCAGCTGGTATGCCACTTGATTATATAACACACACACACACGCACACACACACACATACACACACCGACACACACACACACACACACACACAGACGAAGGAATGCCATGAACAGGGATTTTATTATTAAGTGGATGGAGGAGTATGGACAACGGAATACCTTATTTCAGGACACAAACTAGTTCTTAAGCAATATCCCATATATGTATCGTAATAATGCCAACAGGCAAATGCTCTGACTTATGGTGTACAAAAAAGATGTCAAAATCTTAATTTCTATGTTATAATGTATAAAGAGAAGCCAAAAGACAAATGTTGTGACTTATCAGCTGTTACCTGTACCCAAACATCCACCAATATTGGACTTAAGCGACATTTAACTACGTCAGTAAATAAAGGATCCTTTTAAACGAATATAACTACGTCAGTAAATAAAGGATCCTTTTAAACGAATATAACTACGTCAGTAAATAAAGGATCCTTTTAAACGAATATAACTACGTCAGTAAATAAAGGATCCTTTTAAACGACATTTAACTACGTCAGTAAATAAAGGATCCTTTTAAACGACATATAACTACATCAGTAAAAAAAGGATCATTTTAAACGACATATAACTACATCAGTAAATAAAAGATCCTTTTAAATGACATATAACTACGTCAGTAAATAAAGGGTCCTTTTAAACGACATATAACTGTGTCAGTAAATAAAAGATCCTTTTAAACGACATATAACTACATCAGTAAATAAAAGATCCTTTTAAATGACATATAACTACGTCAGTAAATAAAGGACCCTTTTAAACGACATATAACTACGTCAGTAAATAAAGGATCCTTTCAAACGACATATAACTACGTCAGTAAATAAAGGATAATTTTAAACGACATATAACTACATCAGTAAATAAAGGATCATTTTAAACGATATATAACTACGTCAGTAAATAAAGGATCCTTTTAAACGACATTTAACTACGTCAGTAAATAATGGATCCTTTTAAACGAAATATAACGTCAGTAAATAAAGGATCCTTTTAAACGACATCTAACTACGTCAGTAAATAATGGATCCTTTTAAACGACATATAACTACGTAGTAAATAAAGGATCCTTTTAAACGACATTTAACTGCGTCAATAAATAAAGGATCTTTTTAAACGACATATAACTACGTCAGTAAATAAAGGATCAGTAAATAATGGATTCTTTTAAACGACATTTAACTAAGTCAGTAAATAATGGAACCTTTTAAACGACATTTAACTACGTCAGTAAATAATGGATCCTTTTAAACGACATATAACTACGCCAGTAAATAAAGGATCCTTTTAAACGACAGTTAACTACTTCAGTAAATAAAGGATCTTTTTAAACGACATATAACTACATCAGTAAATAAAGGATCCTTTTAAACGACATTCAGCTTCGTCAGTAAATAAAGGATCCTTTTAAACGACATATAATTACGTCAGATATCATCAGGTCAAGATGGCGATTGACGGTTGTGTTATTCAGTGACCGTCTCCTTTTTTCGCGTAGGAGATGATATTTTCATCTCCTGTGTGTAGTTTGTATTAGTTAGTTAGTTAGTTAGATAGTTAGTTAGTTAGTTAGTTAGTTAGTTAGTCTTTCCTCTTGAGCCCAAGACGGCGCATAGGGCAGAAATCATGGCTCTCCATGCTTGGCGGTTCGCTGCTACCTGTTGTAGATCTTGGATGTTTACTTGGCCGTTGAATGAGCCTTCTCTGATGATGGTCTCTCTTGGTCTTCCCCGTTTTCTTTTCCCTACCGGTGACCATATGAGGGCTTGGTAGGGGAGTCTAGTCTTGTCCATTCTGAGTACATGACCGATGTAGTTCCAACGGCGTCTTCTTATAAAATTTATATAATTTGTGTGCCAGGATGTAATACCAGGAGTTTCTTCTCAATATTTGCGCCGATGCTACGGAGTTCGTGCATTGAGCGAAGCAATCCTTGAGTGAATTTTCGCAGCGTGTGTGCTTCTGTGGTGTTCGGTTTTTCAACATGGCGGAACAATGTTTGTGCTCCGTGCGGAAGGCTGTCAACCCAGCAAGGCGACGGGGACGGTGTGGTGGCCTCAAACGGCAAGGAATGCGTGGTGGTGGTAAGACGTTTTAGACTTAAATGTAACCGTCTGGGCCTCAGGAATACTCGTATTCTATATTGGAACTGTTCCAGCGTAAAACAACGGGGCCCTATTCTAGAAAACCTGTATACAGGAACGACATCGTAGCACTCCAGGAGAGGAGACTTGGTGATCAGTTACTCCAAATTGCCGGCTTTAAATGTTTCTTCAACAGGCGACACCTGGGAATGGCGATTCTCATTCGCGACAGTATGGTGGGTTTAGAGTTAGACATGTCCAGTTGGGACAATGACGACATACAAATACAGGCTGTTAGAGTTCAATGTGGTCTACCATTCGTGTTTGTTAATCTTTATGCCCGCTACGCGAGTATGGATTCCCAGAAGTGGCAGTGCCTAAGTGACCTACTAGGTCACGAGAGAAATGTTATTTTCTGTGGCGATTTCAACGATAAAGGCATATCATGGAGTAACATTTCCTCCAACACACTGGGGTAGGAGCTCGAGATTGCTCTTGAAACCATTGACCTGGTTTATATCAACCGTGGCTGTATCACTAGGACAGCAAGCAGTCCGGGTGATGAGGACAATGCTATTGATATGGCGCTGGTTTCTCCTTCACTCATCACAGTGTGTAGATGGGGTGTCCTAGGGTCCCATGGCAGCATATTGGTGGTGAAAGGCAGAACCAGGCAGCACAAGTCAACGGTCGAGACTTTCCAGTATGACAGTACAGGACAAGATGTGGTGAGCAAAATAAGGCGTGACAAGCGCAGAAAACTTCAGGGCAGGAAAAAAAGCTGGGAGCAGCCAACGTGGTGGAATTTCGAGGTGGAGAAGGACTGGGTGGATAAGCGCAGTGCTGTAAGGAAATGGTACAAGGCCTAGAAGAACAGAGTTGCCCATCCTAGTCCCTGCATGCACATAGAAAGAGAGATACACACAAAAGTAAGCTATTTCAAAACACTGGTTAAGGAGGTTAAAAGTGAAAAATTGGCAGAGGTATGTCAAAGAGTAAGCACAGACAAGTCACTGAAATTGTTCTGGTGACTACATAAAAGCATGAGCGGGGTCGCCAAGAATAAGGGAATTTCTGATTTACAAGGTTCTGACCTCATCTGGCAGAGGACTGACGAGAACAAGGGAAAAGCCCTCTTCCAACGCTATCTAGAGCAGAGCAACCAGACAGACATGAGAGGCCGACACCTTGCCAAGGAGGTCACCTCAGGCAGATGCAAGGCCCAGAACATTTCGGATGAAGACACAGTGATAGTGAAATAAATCAAGGCTGTGCTTCGACGATAAAAAAAAACAGCGCCCCAGTTCCAGATGGCGTAAGATATGATGACATCAATAGGTGTACCGACAACGAGCTAGAGAAACTAGCAGACATGTACAATAACAGTATAGGGAGCGCTAACATAAAGGAGGAGTGGTTAGACAGCTATCCGATTCCCTTGCTGAAGCATGGCAAAGACCACACGAAAATTCAGGGACATCGTGTAATAATCATGCAGAATACAATAGGCAAGCTGCTGGAGAAGTTAATTGCCAGGAAAATATCAAGCCAGCTAGAGAGGCAAGGTGTTTTCCCACCTACCGTGGGAGGGTACCGTCTAAAAAGAGAAACCTGGACCAATGCAGCGGTTTTTGTCCATGATATTTATGAAGGTTTCCGCTCAGGCATTGAAACTTTTGCTGCAGCGATTGATCTTGAGGATGCGTATAACAGAGTAGCATTGGATTTCTTAATGCTTCAGCTTCTTGAGCTCAAGATAAGTCCTTTCCTCCTTAGGTGGATCGCCGCAGCCCTCTTCCAGCGGAATGTAGTTTTCAGATGTGGCGGTTGGACATCGGAACCAACAACAATATATCCTGGCCTACCACAGGGATCACCATTATCTCCGATGCTGTTCAACGCCTACACTGTGAGAATCACCAGCGAGCAGATCACTGGACCGGGGAGGACACTGTCATATGCCGACGATGTTTTAGTGTATCGTCAGGGTAAGGATAGAGATCAGGTTGCTGTGGAACTACAAACCAAACTCAATCGCATAAGTACTTGGTGTGTTGAAGCTGGGGCAAAGGCAACAGTGACATGGTTCTCTTTGAATAACCATATTGTCAATACTCTAAGACCAACGGTAACTCTGTGCTCAGAGTCTGTGGAAAGAATGCAGGCAATGAATTACCTGGGGATACGTTTTGATCGAAGCCTTGCTTATAATGAACACATAGACCAGGTGATGACAAAGGCCAAGCGGGGTTTGGCTGCAATGCGGGTGATGGCGGAAGCAAACTGTGAACAGCGCCATCTATGTCTTCTATACGAGTGGTTGGTCATGTCTGGTTTTGAGTACGCGATGGCGATACTGACTCTCAGCCGTAAGCAGATAGAAAGGATGGAAAGGATACAGAATGAAGCTATGCACATTATTCTTGGATGTACAAGAGACACAGCATGCAGGCAGGGACCCGATACCCTGTATGACAGCTACAAAGAGGAGACAGAAGAACAGGGCAGATAGCCTGGCGTCCTGCAGCAGAGTCGCCGAGTGCAAGTCAACACACACCGAGGCTAAGGCCCGTGATCACTGACTGCATCACACCACACCACACGGGTCTCACGAACTGTGAGCAGCTGTGAACTGGCCAAACGTACCTGTGTTGGGCAGACGGGTTCAGGACAGCGAGACGGACAGACAAAGGGCAGTGGTAGTGTTTCATGAGCGTTGAGATATGATTGGAATATTGATGGCGTGGTTGAGTTGTGAACGAGTTGTGTTTAAGCTGAGACAGTGCGTGAGCTATGTTATGCTACTATATTATATTATTTCTCATGAATGATTATTACCCTGTGATACTGATGATGTACAAGTTGCGAATTGCCAAGAGCGCAACTTCTGTGAGTTTGCTCATGCGTATTGAGTTGTAAATAAAACTTTGGTGCCGTGCGTGAAAGTGTCATTCTTGAACACGTGTATTTGTTTCTCCTCTGTCTTAAAATGCGAGCCAGAAGTATGTCCAAGTAGAACTCTGACAAGGGCGATGCGCTACCTTCTTGATTTTCCATTTATTGAAGACAGAATACAAATTTGCAGAGCACGTGCTTTCTTCAGAGTTAACCAAACACGCAACATCCACTGCATAGTGAAATTAGGAAGGTGAGGGGCAGTAGGTTAAAAAGAGGAAGGTCGTGGATGGGTCAAGCCGAAGACATTCTTCAAGAGATATGTCCACTTGAGGACTTACAAACCTGGCAAGGAGTGGATACAAGTGCCAACAGATTTCTGTACGTCCTTTTTCTGTTTGCATATAACTAGACAGAAAATGCAGGCAAGAAAATCCGACGGCTGTGGAGGCGGAAGTACAAGCGTTGATTCTGAGAATTCGTTAGACGGGGATGCTGTCATATACACAGATGGGTCGGTCGTCCGACATGTGAGAAGCTCATGGGCCTTTACGGCCGGAGGGAGAATTGTGAAGGAGGACTCTGGTGCTTTTGTTGAGACCACAAGTAGCCTGACTATGGAAGTCATGGCAGTAAGCATAGCAATAACATGCCTCGAGACACAGACATTCACTAGGGCATGTTTCCTTAGTGACTCAATGAGCATGTTCAAGAGGACAGAGATGGGGTAGATCCGAAGAGAGTGGTTGCTGTCTCTGGAGCAGTCTCGGCTGGCAAAGATTAGTTTCATCTTCGTACCAGGGCATGCGGGAGTACAAAGAAATGAGCGGGCTGACAAGCTCGCGGGTAAGGCTACTGTGGAGGGCGGACACGCCATGGACGAGACTGACATTCTGAATGCTCTACGAGAAGTAAGACTTTTGCGAGAACCAAGTGATGATGTGAATTTACAACCATGGCCAGACTGCGAGAACAGCAAATTAAAAGAGGGGTGGCCAAACAAGAACACTACGCAGGAAACCAAAGAAGATTGATAAACCAACACAGAACTGTTGTCGTGAGCGAGATTTGCTGAGGAGGGGAATCCGAGCACTTATGGACTGAATGGTTCGATGTGCAATGAGGGGGATCTGTCGACTAACTAACTAACTATAACTACGTCAGTAAATAAAAGATCCTTTTAAACGCTGCAAGCACATTGGGCAGATAGTGCTATACCATATTTTTATTGACTAATGGGCATTCAGATGGGGATGTGATCAATATAATGCCGGCCGCTTTTACTTCCAAAAACAATTCCTGGCATTAAGTTTTAGTGGTCGACGTGGAAACTCATATTAATTTTTAAACTTCGAATCCAGTCCATGCGGATCAAACCTTAGGCCACCGGTCTGGCAGGCTAGCGTCAAGTCTCTACACTACCGCAGCTCCTCAAACGGCATATCATCCATCCATCATGTGCCATGCCGGTAAGCGTGGGCGGTCATAATTTGCCATCTCACTAGATCACCAGAGTCGTGGATTAGCTCCGCGTTTCTGTCTCGACCATGCCATGTGGCCAAGTCATCCAGGTATTTACTTCTCGATCTTCACCTTGGTCTCTTCCCTTCGACCTTGCCAGTTGTCACCAAGTTCTCCTAGTCATTTCTTCACATAACATGCCCAACAAATTTTGACTGTCTATGTCTGATGACTCTAATCAGTTTACGATCTTCATTTGTTTCTTGAAGGACTTGATCATTGGTTTTTCTGTCTGTCCATGGTATTCTTTGCATTTTCCTCAGAAACCACAATTCCACAGCCGTAAAATGTTTTTCAGCTTGACTGCGCATTGTCCGCGCTTCAAATCCATACAAAAGTACAGGTTCTATGTAGCACTTCAACACTGTTTTTCTCGTTTCAATTGATATCTTTTTATTGGTCTGTATGTTTTTCATCTTGCTAAAGGCTACCCTCGTAATGGCAATTCTCGTTCTAATCTTTTCAAGGCATCTCCCATCAGATGTTATGACTGTCCCGAGATAACTGTACCTCTTAACTTGTTTAAGAATATTCCCATTTACTCGTATATCACATTGTAGTATTTCCTTCTTCCCAGTGACGACCATAATCTGTGTCTTCTTACTATTCAAGTCTAACCCTAGTTGTTCACTGTGTACAACAACCGCATGTACTAAATGTCGAAGGCCATGTTCATTGTCTGTCATGAAGACTTTCCTCAGCATATTTAATGTTATTGACATATATTCCCCCAATGTTGATTCCTTCCATATCTTCTATATTTCTGAAAATATGTTCACTGTACAGGGAAAAACAGATCTGGAGACATTACACATCCCTGTCTCACACCTCTTTTAATAGGCTGATATTGACCTACATCATTGTCAATTCTGATGGCAGCTTGTTTTTTCCAATATATGTGTATGGGAGTCTTCGTGGTGAAGTGGTCAAGCCGTTTGACTCGGGTTCCGAAGATTGTGGGTTCGATTCCGGGCCGCGTCCTTCAGTTCACGAGTAAAATTTTTCGAAGACTCCGGTGGGTCGCCACTAGAGCTACGGAGTTCGTGCTTTGTGCGACGCTTCCGCGCTGCGGAAGGAGACCGAGCCATATGGGATAAAAACCCGGTGCAATGAAGTCGACCCTGTCGACTTTTAATCGACTTTATTTTTTTTTTCAAGGTATGTTTTCTACAAGTCTAAGGTCTTTCCCATCAGTTTGTAGATCTTCAAGCATCCTTATCATGTCGACATGACCCATTTTATCGAAAGCTTTTGTGTAGTCAATAAACTAAAGATATAGATCTTTGATTACTTTTATGGAACGTTCAATTACTGTTCTCAGTATATACACAACATTTACTGTACCCACATTGTTCTTCTCCTATTTCGAGTTGTATTTTCTTCCTAACTCTTTGCATGATAATTCTCAGCAAAACTTTCGTGATGTGGCTCATTATACTAATTGTTCGATGTTGATCACATTCCAAGGCCCCTGATTTCTTCGATATAAAATGACACAAAGTAGTGCAGCTTTACATAACAGAATTACGACACATACAGGACGTTGTGGCGATTAGCCTTCATCAGCAAACAAACACATTCGCAAAACACAACATATAGCCAAGGAGATCTGTGACTACATCAACACGTGACGACAGGACGAGAAGAATGAAAATATTGAAAAATGAAAGCAATGAAGAGATAATGAAAATTGGAAAAAGATTTTAATACTTACCCTAGAATTCCGAGCTGTGTATAGACGCGAATATCACCGATGTCTTCTTGTTATATCCAACCGAGGGAGTGGGGTGTACGATGTTGACCGGGTGGTGGGTGTGACGGTTCAGTGAGCATCCCAGGTATTGGAGCGGAAGTGGTATATTGAAAGAACAGGGAAGGGCGGAGGCAGGAAGGTAAGACGGCAACCTGTGATAGTGGTCTGAGAATGGTATCTGAACAATCCCAGTGGATGCACCCACAAAGCATGAGTGGGTGTCAGTGAATGAGTAAACCCTAGTGGACAAATATTGAAGAGCAGTGGAGTGTGCACCCAAGTATGATGGTGATACTAACCAAACTCACATTCTGCACTCCTGTATGTTGCTGTGAGGCGAGTCCCAAAGTCAGGGTGGACTGATATGCGCGAGCGCACACACATACATCCACGCCGCTCAACAGACATTCATACAATAGTGTACATGGCCATATGCAAGGCACACATGAGAATACAGAGAGGGAGAGAGAGAGAGAGAGAGAGAGAGAGAGAGAGAGAGAGAGAGAGAGAGAGAGAGAGGTTGGTATAGTTACTGCAACATGCCACATGGGGCATGCGGACACATGATATGGGTAGGCACAGAGAATCAATTTTTGAGAGAGAGGAGAGAGAGAGAGAGAGAGAGAGAGAGAGAGAGAGAGAGAGAGAGAGAGAGAGAGAGGGAGAGAGAGAGGGGAAGAGAGAAAGAGAGGTTGTTATCGTTCCTGTGATGTGCCACATGGGGTGTGCGGAGTAGGTTGGTCTACAAATACGAGGCTTCACTCACACTGTTCCTTATGAAATATGGTCAGTGCGGTTGACTGTCATACCACATATTTTAGGAGCAAATCACCCAATACTTGTGTTATTAGGGTTGTGTAAGATCCGACCACCGGTAATACACATGATATGGGTAGGCACAGAGAAGCAAGATTATTTTGAGAGAGAGAGAGAGAGAGAGAGAGAGAGAGAGAGAGAGAGAGAGAGAGAGAGAGAGAGAGAGAGAGAGAGAGAGGAGGGGGGGGGAGCTAAACGGGTACTCCACCTTGCCCAAGGGTTCCCGTAGGCTAGCGGGGGAAAGGAAGCACCTTACCTCTCCTTTGATAGGGAAAACCCCCCACCCCGCCACCCGCCAAACGGCATATAATAAACATTATTTACCTATGTTCAACCGAGCCCACATCAAGAACTTGCCTGAAAACACTCGCCACATGTGAGACTAAATGCTCTGCCAAGTCTACCAAGGTTTCTACACGAGACAGAATGAGAGAAGATGACATCAGAAATATGAATGATTATCATTGTTATCATTGTCATTATTGTCTGTCTGTCTGCCTGTCTATCTGTTTGTCTAGCTGTCTGCCTCTCAGATTTTAAATTGTTCATACAATACGACTGGTCTTTTATGTCCGATTCTCTATGAAATGTAACAATAACTGATGGTCTCTCCACACATACAAGCTAATCTTCAGTTAAAATTATATACAAAGCTATTGCATGTTCCTCCACACATAATAGCATATCCTTGTTAATTGCCCCTAAATATGACTCATTTTGTTGCTAAACAGCAACCTTGGTTTCTCCACGAGTTACTTTGATCTAATTCCCCTCTACCCCTACTACACGTAAATAAAGAAAACCAACGCTGGGGAGGGGGAGGGGTGTTATCTTGCACAGCTATAATGTGTTGGAAACTGAATACTCAAGAGGGTGTTTAACCCAGGCAAAGAGAGACCACTATAATGAACGGAAACTGAGAGCACTCGGATAATTGCTATAACTATACGGACAAGCACTATTAACCAACATTACAACATCGACGAGTTTATCTAAACAATGCTGAACTAGCGAGTCGAGCAAATAGAACAGCCTATTATGAGCAGTTTAGAACTGGGGATTCTGGGCGATTTATAATCATGGTTATGAAAAGTAGGCGGCTGCTTTGTATAGCTTTAGTAATAGATACAGAAAATATCAGATATTGCCTCTTGGTGTTAAGTGTTAGGACGTAACATATACTAGGTAAGTGTATATTGAGGTGGATGGACAGTTACCTTCTTCGTTGTATTTCCTAACCCAGAGAAATCTATGGTACCCACTGGGTCGAAGCAGCATAGACCAAAGTAATGTACTGTTCAGATAAACATTAAATTCTGCAGACGCTTTAGATGGTTACACCGGCACATTAACCACAGACTAACTACAACTTTTTCAATGGGAAGGATATTGCCAACATCTTGGGCATGCCCATGTGTTATATACTCATGCTAGGTGGATAATAGATTTGGTGTATTCACATGATAGCGTGACTACAGATTTTATATATACATATGATAGGTGGACAATAGATTTGGTGTATTCGCATGATAGCGTGACTACAGATTTTATATATACATATGCTAGATGGACAATAGATGTGGTGTATTCGCATGATAGCGTGACTACAGATTTTATATATACATATGCTAACGTGACTGCATATTTGGTATATACACATACTAGGGTGACTATAGATTTTACAAAGTCACTAAGAAGTCGACAGTTTCGATTTCATTGCCCCGGGGGTTTATCCCACATGACTCAGTCTCTTTCCGCAGCGCGGAAAGCGTTGCACAAAGTACGAATGCCGTAGCTCCAGCGACGACCCTCGCGAGTCTCAGAAAAATTTCACTCATGAACCGAAGGACGCGGCACGGAATCGAACCCATAACCTTCGGATCCCGAGTTAAACGGCGTCACCACTTCGCCACAGACTCCAAAAGGCTTGTATGCAGAAGCTACAATAAATTCAGTGTTGTTTATACACATTCTAGATGGGCTACATATTTGCCTGTAAACACGTGTTCTGTGCTGACATAAACACATGCTAGTGGATCTACAGTGCAGGTATATACACATGCTAGAGAAGATTCTCAACCGGTGGGGAATTCCCCCCCCCCCCCCCCTGGGGGATGTTAGGTTTTCCTGAGGGGAAGGGGGGGGGGGGAGGGAATTAAGATTATTTCAAGATCGCGTTACTACAAGAACCGATTATCTGATATAGTTTTTCCCTCCATACTTTACTGTTCTGTACTTCTCGCCCTTCTGAAATTCGTTTTATAACCTAAGTAGACCAGCAAATCACGATTTATTTAGACGTCTAGACTTGTTCTAGTATGTGGTATTAAATTTAGATTTTATTTTTACGTATAACGTGTAGAAAGGGGGGGGGGATACGAAAAAGGGGGGGGGGGTTGAATGACGTTATGAACATATGATGAAGGGATGCATGGTCCAAAAAAGGTTGAGAACCACTGTGCTAGAGGGGCTACTGTGTAGGTGTATACACGCTCTTGAGGGACTTCAGTGTAGGTGTATACACAGTCTAGAGGGATTTTACTGTGTAGGTATATAACACTCTAGAGGGATTATTGTGTAGGTATATAACACTCTAGAGGGATTACTGTGTAGGTATATAACACTCTAGAGGGACTACTGTGTAGGTATATAACACTCTAGAGGGATTACTGTGTAGGTATATAACACTCTAGAGGGATTATTGTGTAGGTATATAACACTCTAGAGGGATTACTGTGTAGGTATATAACACTCTAGAGGGATTACTGTGTAGGTATATAACACTCTAGAGGGATTACTGTGTAGGTATATAACACTCTAGAGGGATTACTATGTAGGTATATAACACTCTAGAGGGATTACTGTGTAGGTATATAACACTCTAGAGGGACTACTGTGTAGGTATATAACACACTAGAGGGATTACTGTGTAGGTATATAACACTCTAGAGAGGCTACTGTGTAGGTATATAACACTCTAGAGGGACTACTGTGTAGGTATATAACACTCTAGAGGGATTACTGTGTAGGTATATAACACTCTAGAGGGATTATTGTGTAGGTATATAACACTCTAGAGGGATTACTGTGTAGGTATATAACACTCTAGACGGACTACTGTGTAGGTATATAACACTCTAGAGGGATTATTGTGTAGGTATATAACACTCTAGAGGGATTATTGTGTAGGTATATAACACTCTAGAGGGAATACTGTGTAGGTATATAACACTCTTGAGGGACTACTGTGTAGGTATATAACACTCTAGAGGGATTACTGTGTAGGTATATAACACTCTAGAGGGATTATTGTGTAGGTATATAACACTCTAGAGGGATTACTGTGTAGGTATATAACACTCTAGAGGGACTACTGTGTAGGTATATAACACTCTAGATGGATTACTGTGTAGGAAATAACACTCTAGAGGGACTACTGTGTAGGTATATAACACTCTAGAGGGATTATTGTGTAGGTATATAACACTCTAGAGGGACTACTGTGTAGGTATATAACACTCTAGAGGGATTACTGTGTAGGTATATAACACTCTAGAGGGATTACTGTGTAGGTATATAACACTCTAGAGGGATTACTGTGTAGGTATATAACACTCTAGAGGGATTACTGTGTAGGTATATAACACTCTAGAGGGACTACTGTGTAGGTATATAACACTCTAGAGGGATTACTGTGTAGGTATATAACACTCTAGAGGGACTACTGTGTAGGTATATAACACTCTAAAGGGACTACTGTGTAGGTATATAACACTCTAGAGGGATTACTGTGTAGGTATATAACACTCTAGAGGGACTACTGTGTAGGTATATAACACTCTAGAGGGATTACTGTGTAGGTATATAACACTCTAGAGGGACTACTGTGTAGGTATATAACACTCTAGAGGGATTATTGTGTAGGTATATAACACTCTAGAGGGACTACTGTGTAGGTATATATCACTCTAGAGGGATTACTGTGTAGGTATATAACACTCTAGAGGGACTACTGTGTAGGTATATAACACTCTAGATGGATTACTGTGTAGGAAATAACACTCTAGAGGGACTACTGTGTAGGTATATAACACTCTAGAGGGATTACTGTGTAGGTATATAACACTCTAGAGGGACTACTGTGTAGGTATATAACACACTAGAGGGATTACTGTGTAGGTATATAACACTCTAGAGAGGCTACTGTGTAGGTATATAACACTCTAGAGGGACTACTGTGTAGGGATATAACACTCTAGAGGGATTACTGTGTAGGTATATAACACTCTAGAGGGATTATTGTTTAGGTATATAACACTCTAGAGGGATTACTGTGTAGGTATATAACACTCTAGAGGGACTACTGTGTAGGTATATAACACTCTAGAGGGATTATTGTGTAGGTATATAACACTCTAGAGGGATTATTGTGTAGGTATATAACACTCTAGAGGGAATACTGTGTAGGTATATAACACTCTTGAGGGACTACTGTGTAGGTATATAACACTCTAGAGGGATTACTGTGTAGGTATATAACACTCTAGAGGGATTATTGTGTAGGTATATAACACTCTAGAGGGATTACTGTGTAGGTATATAACACTCTAGAGGGACTACTGTGTAGGTATATAACACTCTAGATGGATTACTGTGTAGGAAATAACACTCTAGAGGGACTACTGTGTAGGTATATAACACTCTAGAGGGATTATTGTGTAGGTATATAACACTCTAGAGGGACTACTGTGTAGGTATATAACACTCTAGAGGGATTACTGTGTAGGTATATAACACTCTAGAGGGATTACTGTGTAGGTATATAACACTCTAGAGGGATTACTGTGTAGGTATATAACACTCTAGAGGGACTACTGTGTAGGTATATAACACTCTAGAGGGATTACTGTGTAGGTATATAACACTCTAGAGGGACTACTGTGTAGGTATATAACACTCTAGAGGGACTACTGTGTAGGTATATAACACTCTAGAGGGATTATTGTGTAGGTATATAACACTCTAGAGGGACTACTGTGTAGGTATATAACACTCTAGAGGGATTACTGTGTAGGTATATAACACTCTAGAGGGATTACTGTGTAGGTATATAACACTCTAGAGGGATTACTGTGTAGGTATATAACACTCTAGAGGGACTACTGTGTAGGTATATAACACGCTAGAGGGATTACTGTGTAGGTATATACACTTGCTAGCAGGGCAACAGATTTGGCTACATATACGTGCTACAGTAACTTCCCTGTTGGTATAAAACACATGCTAACGGGACTAGTTATAAATCATGAAAATGCCAATCAACGTGAGCTCCATAAAACCCACCCGAATTCAAACAGCACAGCCACTAGCTCGAAACAGAGCACAGAGACGAAAGATAATCAAAGTTCCCCCCCCCCCTCACACACACACACACACACACATACACACACACACACACACACCGGACCTCATTTATAACCGACACTGTAGAAGCAGGTTGAACGATACCGCATTATTATCTATGTTTTTCGTCAATACAGAACTTAACTACTGATACTATCACTACACATTCAAATTGGGCCGCACACGTCAACATACAGGGTGTATTTTTAAAGACTGTGCAGTGTTTGAAAATATTTCCGCCAAGTTTTGTATTTACCAATTATGCTGCATGAACTTTACAGAGGATGAATACAAAACTTGGACCGGCAATATTTTCAAACACTACATAGCCATTAAAAATGCACCCAATTCATGGGCCACTCCTTCCAGCACGCGCTAATGTAACCTAGAACAACAAACACAATGCTGCATTTCCCAAATTGGGGACAGTTTTGGTTTTCAAGCCAGCAACTTCCCGAGGTTACCGTAACAATTTCCCTAGAAATCTTCCAAATCTCCCTTAATAGAGTCGCATTAATCAGGCGTTGCTAAAATGATTTAAAGCTCGTGTCCACCCTATCACGTGACCGCGTGTCGTCAGGGCCGGCACAGGAGGAAGTAATCGTTTCTAATCGACTCCTACCTGGCATAGAAATCAGGTCCGACCTTCTTTCATCTTTCATCAAATACACGGACTACAGTGCCTCAGTACTCATTACAGCCAGGTTTCTACCCGATACTGGGAAAGGACTTGCTTCCATCCCATGATGAAAATCATTTCTTTCTTGGAAAATAAATAAGAACACACTAAAGACCGATTAACATAATCAATTACTTCTAAGTTACATGAAATGAAGCTTCTCTTTAACAAAAAAACAAACAAAAAAACAAACAAACTCACACCAAAATATTGCATTGATAATTCATGAAATAATTATCAAATCTGGATATAATCAAGTCCCTGTATCGTTTCTGAAAACCCTCTACGTATTGCGTTGTTCGATACCACCAGAGAGGCAAAGTATCGAGTAAATCTATTGATACCACAAGAGAGGATGTGTATCAAATAAACCACTTTGAGCCCCGGATTACTCTTACATGGCTGCCTTAGGCCTGAGACGTGAACTTATGGACATCATGTCATTTTAGATTGTGACCGGCCAGTAGTTGGTGATTAAGGATGATTTACCGAAGTTCTTTGTGACCGAGATTATGGAGAATGCCCTGTGTGTATTATTAGCCAAATTAGGGCAATTGAGGTCGCGTGCACCTTTCTCTGTGCCTCAACTGAGGGACATAACGTATGTGGCATTGTTATGTTCCTTAATTGTGAACTTCCCGGATGCCTGGCATCTGTGGTTGGCAACTTATGTCACTGGTTGCGCAAAATAATGAACTGTAATGTGTTTGAATGGGAAAGCTGAGGGAAGGAGAGGTTGGGAGAGACAGGATGCAGGACAGTTTGACATCATGGCATGGAGGGACATCAGTTTGAGAAATGGCCGGGAGTACGTGAGATAGAAGGCTGTGGACAGTCATGATCACCAACGCCACACGGCGTGGGCTATAAGAAGAAGAATGTGTTTGAATATCCCAAACAAATAAAACGACAATCAGCTTTTTGTGAAAACGTCTCAACCTATGTACAGTAGCTGTTTGATTGTGAAGGTGCGATAATCTGTGTAACACCATTTTGTGAAAATGAAGATATAATCTAGGTGATGCAGATTTGTGAATGTGAAGGTGTGCTAATGTATAAGAAAACAGTTTGTGAGTATGAAGATTGAATTCCGCGCTAAGAAACTGTGAATATGCGGATATATTATTTGTTGTGATATGACTTTGTGAATAAGTAAGTATATTAATGGTTGTAATACGACTTTGGGAATAAGCAGATACATCAATGGTTGCAATACAGAAGAAGAGACCGGCATGTAAACGATGGACAGAGGGAATGGTATAGTCCATAGGAATCCCTATAAATGAAGCCCATAAATGGACACCCTCCTGCTGTTTATGCTTAACCTCGACACCGCAAGGTACAACAGGAACAAGATTAGATGAGATTAGATTAATAATTGTGATACGACTTTGTGAATATGCTGATAGATTAATGCTTGATATACGACTTGTGAACGTGGAAATACATTTTAATGTAAGCTTATCTAACAATACCTAGAAATATCACGTTATTAGGTTTTAGGCATGACTTTGATAAGTTTTTCTATTCATATAAAATAAACGTACCCTTATGACTTATGTCACATTATGCAGGACAACGAATTTATGCGGTATCATTTTTGATGTGAATATACACGAATGTATATGAAACAGCTAATGCATGCTAAATCTTTTTGAATGTGAAAAACTAATTTAAAAATTAATTGCATATCCTTTACAGGACGTCGCACTCATCCCTGTCCTTTTGTGTGTGTGGCTGTTTGTGATTTCTTGGCAAGGTTACGTTCAATAGTTTGCCATTTCTTTCTGAACAACTGGCACTCATATACCATTATATGAAAATCAGCGCAAGGCAGCCTACTCCCTAATAGGCCGCAGTCATGTTTCGAACGCGGTGTGCGGGATTGGGAAAATGTTCATAACTCCTACACCACAGCATGGGAAGATATAGAAGTGTATGTGAAACCACGAGGTTTCTACATGCCTTTGAATGTGAAGGTGTCATACCAAATGATTAATGCATTTATTAAACCATTGTGAGTGCGAAGATATAATGTATGTGAAACCAGTTGGATATGTTGAAGATATGTTTATACAATTAAAATGTTGTGTGAGTGTAAATATACTAATGTCTGACATGCACATGTGTTAAAGCGAATTTAAATGCCAACCGTAGTCGCATACATATCAGCTGGTCGATATATGTAGTTAGAATAAAGATCTCTTTTATATTTTGGCTAATATCAAAGTGTAGCTTTATCTGCATTTGATCAGGCAAGGGTGTAGAGACGGTCATCCAAACTACAAACTCGAATAACCACTGTCCATCAACACTGGCATTCGGAACTTGGTAGACCACAATGGCCAAAAGGTGCATAGTGGGACTAACATTAAATAGGCCCTTAAAAATTAAATTAATAAACAAAGCCTAGGAAGCAATTGGGTATATTAAGCTAGGCCTAATTTTGATAGGTAAAACAGCACACAGTGGGCGATACGGTCAGTACCATGCCGGTCGCGTTTACTTTCAAAGGTATTTCTTGGTACCCATTTTAAGCTGAGTCGCCCTGGGAGACCAGATTACCTTCATGCGGTTCGAACTCAAGCCTCCAAACGCTAAGCTACCGCTGCTCCCATCATACATGTGTTACATATCCTACTAATGGGACTAATCGGCTATGGCGTGTTGAAGGTGCCGTGAAGTATATTCTTCACGACAGTAATAAATCAACATTTCTGAAAAGAAGATATACGAGATGCAAGCAGCAGAAAACAAAGAATCTACAATATAAGCAGCTAAACAAAACATCTACGAAGAAAAAAAAAAAAAAATAAAAGACAAAAAGCAGAAACAGGTTCTGATTTGCAAACAGAAGAAATGGAATCTACATGCCAAGCAGGAGAGAAATAAATATAAAACAAGCAGGAAAAAAGAAGGTACAATGCAATCAGCAGAAAGGAAGCTAAAAAGCGCGCAGGAGTTATGGAAACTATATAATGAGCAGAAGAAACAGAATCTACAACGCAGGCTGCAGAGAAGAAAACTACAAAGCAGGTAGAAGAAACAGAAACTATTATGCAGGCAGCAGAGACGAAAACTACAAAACAAACAGAAGAAACATAAACTATAATGCAGGCAGCAGAGAAGAAAACTAACATGCAACCAAAGGAAAAATAAAACTACAAGGCACGCAGCAGAAACATAATCTACAATGCAACGAGCAAAGATAGAAAGGACATAACAAGCAGCAAAAACATAATCTACCTTACACATGATATTGATATCCTGTGGTAAACTCATTATTTTATCGTCTTTTATTTGTCTCTCCGACGGCTTGCAGACATAATGCATGTACATTATTTTTTGTAGGTTTATCTCCTTGAGCTTGCGTTGGTCAAATTACCCTTTTATGACCTGCTACTATTACATATATGGCGAAGTCACATCTCTTATGTCAGCGCGGCCTTTTAGCAGTTTCAGTTCCAGGAAACTGGATTGAAACGGCTGTAAAAAATTTATCAGTCAAGTTTTCTTCATCTGACTGACAGTCAACATTACGTGTCATGCCATTTTTCATTACCTCTATCCAGTTCACCCCCATAAGAGACGCTATAATTAGGGCCCATCCTAGCCTCAGATTAATAATCCTGTGACTGAATCAGCCACATTTCGGAAATTAATTTCAAAGGGATTGTTGTCTACAGCAGGTAATGGCGCTGCTAAAATAGGTCTGATCAGCCATTTTGTTATGTAATGTAGGTCCCTGGAATCAGAACTTGACTGGCTAAGGATTGGTCTTGGGACTGGCATGTAAGATGATTGCGTGAACAACTTTACATCCACGAGAATTACAGGGAAGTTACCACTCACTATTTTTCGGGTATGTGAGATATGTATTTCAAACAGTTCAGTGTGGAAGCATTGAACCTACGAAACAGAGTTCGTTCTCTTGTGTTCTTACTGTGAGATCCCACGAAACAGAGTTCGTTCTGGTATTCTTACTGGGAGATCCCACGAAACAGAGTTCGTTCTGGTATTCTTACTGGGAGATCCCACGAAACAGAGTTCGTTCTGGTATTCTTACTGGGAGATCCCACGAAACAGAGGTCGTTCTGGTATTCTTACTGTGAGATTCCACGAAACAGAGGTCGTTCTGGTGTTCTTACTGTGAGATCCCACGAAACAGAGTTCGTTCTAGTGTTCTTACTGAGAGATCCCACGAAACAGAGTTCGTTCTGGTATTCTTACTGGGAGATCCCACGAAACAGAGGTCGTTCTGGTATTCTTACTGTGAGATTCCACGAAACAGAGTTCGTTCTGGTGTTCTTACTGTGAGATCCCACGAAACAGAGTTCGTTCTGGTGTTCTTACTGAGAGATCCCACGAAACAGAGTTCGTTCTGGTGCTCTTACTGGGAGATCCCACGAAACAAAGTTCGTTCTGGTGTTCGAATTGAGAGATTGATCATGGCCAGCCCATTAGTTTCGTTATTTCCCTTCCTAGAATGTGATTGAATACTGGTACCAATTTTTTTTTTTTTCCGCGTTTCCATCCTGTTTCAGGATATTGCGGTCAACACTAGCATCTTTCAGCTGTATGTTGATTCCTAGGCTAGATTACGCTCATCAGCACGCCACGACTTTCTGAGCGACCGGCTCCATACTCTCATAAGTCACTTTTGCGATTCGAACCACTGCTAATTCTCGTCGCGTCACGTGACGAGAGTATTCGGAGTTAGCGGAGAAAGCTGCTAACACCTCGGCCACGGAGCCGGTTACTGGTACCAATGTACACGTTATTTGTCAGATACTAGTGTTGCAGCAGGTTCGTATTTGATTACTGATGGGATGTTAACTTCTTTAATAACACAGAGTTAATAAACAATCACCCTCGTTTTTTACCGACTCTTTTCAGAAAAGAAATAAATAGTAACCATATAACACATCAAGCAAGTCGTAAGAGGCGAATAAGGAAATTTGAAGCGGAACTGACCACTCAATGCCGTAGATATCTTTATCTGCAAAACCTAGTCAATCAAGAACATGTCTAAGATAAGGAATCGAAAATAGGAAGCTCTTCTAGAAGAGTATAACGTGATGCGGAGAAAGCTGCAATGAGTCTGGTTCGCCGATTTACCACTTTTAAATTTGAACATCTTCAAAGGTGGCACCGATATCTGTAACGTTGGAATGCTAGAATTATGCATTAATAGAGAAGACAGCACTGATGGTAGAAGAAAAGAAATATGATAAGACTGTCTGTGTGAGATTATGCGAAACAAGTAGAAACCGAGCAGGCAAAAAGTTTCTAAACACCTATGAAACTGTGCCCTTCTTGGACCTTACAGAACCCCCCCCCCCCCCCCCGCCTCAATCGTTCCCACTATGAAAGAGTAGCTTAACACTATTTAAAGTGGTATTGAAAGCATTAGTAGTTGTAAGCAGTGTGTTCTAAAATAATAACATAATATGTAGAACCAATAAATAAATAAAATATACACGTATGTTATTCGGTGTAGGAAATAATAACATAATATGTAGAACCAATAAATAAATAAAATATACACGTATGTTATTCAATAAGGGAAAATTAAGAGAAAGAAATAACTGAACTCTTTGTAAAATTACCTACAGAAAGAAAAACAGCGGAAGAAGAATGGGATATTTTCAAATCAAGCATTTTAAATACTGCAAAATTAACATGTGGAACCACGAAAAAACGCAAATCACGGATAAAGAAAATAACAAACTGGTGGAACGCAGAAGTAAAGAAAGCGGTAAAAGACAAAAAGGAAAAATATAAAAAGTGGTTAAAGAGCAAACAGGAATCTGATTACATAGAATATAGAATAGCCGGAAGACATGTGAGTAGAATAGTAAAGAGGGAAAAACAAAAGGACTGGGAAGAGTATGGAGAAACCCTAAATAAAAACTACAAGGAGGCAACTAGAAACGTCTACAAAAAGATACGTGCAATGCGAACCAGAGGAGAACCCTTTGACTCAACTGAAATAATTAACAGCCAATATGGAGAACCAATAAGTGAACACAAACAAATCCTAATAAGATGGAAGCAGTATTTCGAACAACTTCTCAACATCCCATCAGATGTCACAGGAACTTAAGAGACCTACACAGATGCCACCGAAGAACTAGAACCAGACATACTAAAAGAAGAAATTATAGAAGCCATCAGATTAGCCCCATTGAACAAATCACCGGGACAGGATGAAATACCAAATGAACTAATTAAAGCAGCAAGAGAAGTAGGAACAGCTTGGCTACATAGACTATTCAACTATGTTTGGGTAGAACAACAAACACAACGAGATTAGGGAAACGCCATAATTATCCCAATTTGTAAAAACAAAGGCAGCAAAAGAGACTGCACACAATACAGAGGCCTTTCACTGTTGAGTCATACTTGGAAAATGTTTTGCAAAATTCTTGAAGAAAGATTACGAACTACTTTAGAACCCCAGCTAAGGGAAACACAACTTGGATTTAGGAAAAACAAAGGATGTACAGATGCCATTTTTTCTCTTAGACAACTTATAGAAAAATCAATCGAATTCAATGAAACACTCTACTTGGCCTTTGTCGACCAAGAAAAGGCATTCGATAGAGTAGATAGAAACAAGCTGTGGGAAATCCTTAAACAATATGGAGTGAGTACACATCTAACAAACATATGTAGACGTTTATACAACAGTGAATGCATAGTGAGAGCAACTGGAGGACAATAAGAACCCTTAACCATAAGATCTGGAGTACTACAAGGTTGTGTTCTGTCCCCTCTCTTGTTCATAACATATATAGACATCATATGTAAAGAAACCAGCCAAACAGAGACCGCAAGAATACCGCAAGACGAGAACACAGAAGAAGAACCATCTGCAAATCTAACCATTAGAGAACTCCTGTTTGCGGTCGACCAAGCACTAATAGCAAAATCAGAAGCTGAATTACTAGACCAATATGAATAGTCTAAACGAAATGTGTAGGGAACATAACATGAAAATTAGCACAAGCAAACCAGATGTAATGACTATAACTAAAGAAGAACAAACAACAACAATTCATCTAAACGAACATCGCTTGAAACAAGTAAAGAGTTTCAAGTACCTAGGAAGTATAATATCATCAAATGGCAGATCAGAAGACGAGATCGAAAATAGGTGCAATAAGTCAAATCAACTCATTGGACAAATGGCATCAATACTAAATAACAAACATATATCAGTAACTACTAAGAAAGCACTTTACAACACAATCTTCCTACCATATGTATGCTACCAATGCCAACCCTGGACAATGAGAGAAAAAGAGAAAATAAAAATCACAACAACAGAAATGAGGTTCCTGAGAAGAATGCCCAACGTATCAAGAAGAGATAAGATCAGAAATGAAGAAATCAGGACTAAAGTGGGGGTTAAAGCAGCACTAGATTTTATTAGAAAGCAGCAAGTCAAATGGTTTGGCCATGCAAGTAGGTTACCAGTCAACAGCATACCACAACAAGCAATGATGTACAGACCTGAGAGAAGCAGAGGAAGAGGCCGACCACTTAAACGTTGGACGGAGGGAATAGCAGAGTCCATGGGAATATCTATATATGAAGCCCACGATCGGGCACTCTCACGATGTTTATACTTCACCTCGACACCGTAAGGTACAAGAGGAACATGATGAGATGATTTCGCATATTGCGCACTCCGTCAGTTCACACCTGCACAGCATTACCTCAAAAACACACTTCTCAACAAAAGCGTTCGCACCAGAAAGCATTGGAATGCCATGAATGTGGCGTCAGCTCTAATAATAGCCATGACACCCAGTGATAGACAGGTCAGATGTTCAGTTCCTGCCTTATTCATTGGATAACCTAGAAGAATCGCGTCGCCGCGAAGGCTCTTGGGGTGAGACGTACAGAACCGTACAGTATAAAGGGAAAAACAATATCAAGTAATCGGTTCTTGTATTAACGCGATATTGAAATAATCTTAATTCCCCCTGGAAACCCTAAAATCCCCCCCCCCCCCTAATGGGATGGGGGGGGGGGATTCCCCACTGGTTGAGAACCACTGTCTTAGCACATATTTAGGGTCAAGCTTACCTGAGGGGATCCAGAACACCAGGTTTTTTACCTCCTAACAGAAAATGCTAGTGGCTGTCTCTAAGGTTGTGCGTGGAATGACTTGTTTTTTCACCGCCAATTCTGCCAAGGATTGATTGATTGATTGATTTAGAATTCGACATCACAGCATTCGCTGTATTCCCATAAGTGCTCCGTCCCCATCCTCTTCAGCCAGCGAAGAGTTCCAACACAAATAGTACCAGTAGCAATCTGATTATATGTCCATCTCGCCTTTCCTCTGAGCGTCGAGCGTCGGCCAGATCACCTCGTCACTCCTCGCTGTCTCATTCTTGCCAGACCATTGTGATCCATTTGCTTCTCCGAAGTGTACACGTGCATGTGTCATGCATCAATACTCCACTACGTTTTGCAGAGCCATCCAATCTGTCGGCCTGTTCATTCTCCAGCACACCGGGATGCCCCGGAGAAAAGATCCAGGCGATGCTTGTCACCCGTGACCTCTGAAGCGAAGCAAGTCACTCTGCCCGAAGCTTGCCTGTCCTCACCTTCCTCAGCATGCTTTCTGAGTCAGTTACAATCACGATATGCATGTAGCGTATTCTCCATCCAGCGGAAAGCTGCAGTGACCGCCTTCACCTCCATTCTTAAGCTTGATGTTGTGGTATTATATGCCAGGCTCTCCCACACCAAATGTCGACCATTAGCTTTTGCTATGAACCCCCAGGCACTTCTCCTACCTCTCAAAACCGACCCATCTGTGTAGATAATCACATCACCCGAGCGAGCATTGTCCTGAATTAGTTGCTGGATTTCCACTTCCGTGGCCCCTGCAGGCCAATCCCTGCACTTCCGGCTCAATATGATTATAACTCTGCACAAGTCTGACTGCTCCGCTGGCACTCTGACCCACTCCTCTCCTCGCCTAATTTTCTCCAAGAGGCACACCTGTCTGATCGTATCCTCTGCCTGAGCCATCCATGATTTCCCTCTTATCAGTCGCTGACCCTTAACGGCGCCCAGCGCCTCAGGCACGGGTGATCTGTGTCTGCAGCTACTCTGAGGTATGTTTTCGCCTGCATCACCTTGAGCCTACCAGCAACAGTCGGCAGACCAAGAATGTAACGCATACACACTACTGGGGTGTTTCTAGTGCATCCCAGAGTGACCTGCATAGCTTCGTTCTGTATGCGCTCTAATTTCACCAGCTGACTCTTTGAGACAGTGAGCAGTCCTAGTCCATAATCAATCACTGAGAGAATCAAGTGTTGGTATAGTGTGAAAAGCATTCTCTGCGCTGTGTCCATTGCAGCCATAGTTTTAAGTGCATTGAGTCGATTTTGAGACCTAGTCATAACCGTCTCCACATGGTCCTTGAAGGACAGGCTCCTGTCAAATGTGATTCCCAGATACTTCAGTTTATTCTCTCTGTTGACGCTTCTACCATCTATCGCGAGGCTTGTCTGCCCATGAAATCTAGCGGGTACCTCAGGTTTACATGAACCAATCGTTTCTTGTTTTTTTCAATCGCCCACTCATTCCCACTTTGTTTTGAAACAGCTGATGAAATTGTATCCTATATGGTGTTCCATTCGGATCAGTGTGACAAATCTCGGAGAATGTGAGGTGACTGGGAAATATATCACAAGGAGACAGAAAAACATAGAGGCGTTTGACGTGAATTGGTTGAGGGCCTACGCCCATCTTGGAGATGAAAGGTACAAGAAAAAACAATGCACAATATCCATCCATCCACCATGTGCCATGCCGGTAAGCGTGGGCGGTCATGTTTTGCCATCTCACTCGATCACCAGAGTCGTGGATCAGCTCCGTGTTTCTGTCTCGACCATGCCACGAGGCCAAGTCATCCAGGTATTTGCTTCTAGGTCTTCCTCTTGGTCTGTTCCTTTTGATCTTACCAGTTGTCACCAAGTTCTCCAATTCATTTCTTCTCATAACATGCCCCCCAAAATTTTGACTGTCTACGTCTAATGACTCTAATCAATTTACGATCTTCGTTTGTTTCTTGAAGGACTTGTTCATTGGTCTTTCTGGCTGTCCATGGTATTCTTTGCATTTTCCTCAGAAACTACATTTCTACAGCCATCAGATGTTTTTTAGTTTGACTGCTCATTGTGCAAGCTTCACATCCATATAAAAGTACAGGTTCTATGTAGCACCTCAACACTCTTTTTCTCGTTTCAATTGACATCTATTTATTGGTCAGTATGTTTTTCATCTTGCTAAAGGCTACCTTTGCCATGGCGATTCTTGTTCTAATCTCTTCAAGGCATCTCCCATCAGATGTTATTACTGTTCCGAGATAATTGTACCTATTCACTTGTTGAAGAATATTCCCATTTACTTGTATATTGGGACGCAGAGGTGTTTCCAAGGCACCAGGGCCGGGTTATATATTGGCCAAGACCTATTGACGCGTCCTCGTCGAGCGTCCTGGGCAACAGGTCCCTTCAGGGTCCTGGCTAAAGTCAGTAGGATCGCCGATTCCTCCGAAGTCGGAGAGTGTCTGCCTGTACGGCGAGGAACCACCAGTCTGCACACGAATAAGCCAGACATGGGACAACGGATACTCACGCAAAACTCAGGTCCTGTATGACATCACACTGATGTTGGACAACAGGATGCCTTCATCCGACATACAGGACTTCGCGTTGGAGCTCAAGCCAACGAACATAAGCAAGGAAGCAAGCACTTGTATATTACATTGTGGTATTTCGTTCTTCCTAGTCCACACTCACAATATCAGATTATGGAAATTTCTTTCTTTCTTTCTTTCTTTCTTTCTTTCTTTCTTTCTTTCTTTCTTTCTTTTCTTTCTTTCTTTCTTTCTTTCTTTCTTTCTTTCTTTCTTTCTTTCTTTCTTTCTTTCTTTCTTTCTTGTCTTTCTTTCTTTCTTTCTTTCTTTCTTTCTTTCTTTCTTTCTTTCTTGTTAATCTTGTAGTTTCTTCTTGAGGTATTCAAACATTATCTGGTGAGAACGACGCTCTGTATGGACCCGCTACTTGAAGAACAGCTAAGTGAGGGTCGAGGAGAGGGAGGCGCTGGCTGAAAACAACAAGTTAAGCTTGAATTAACCAATGACCGCATGGTTGTAAGTAAAAGATCCTTCTAGTCGCATTGAGATGCATTGGGTTTATGGTACTTGCCATATTTCTATACAATAGTCGACACTCGATGTGTGTTACGGTGAATACAACACCGGCCGCATTTACTTCCATGATATTTTCTAGTACCTATTTTAGGGGTGATCGACCTTGAAGCCCAAGTGCATTTGTAAAACCAAAAAAAAAACAAAAAAATTATCTCACTGAGGATTCGAAACCACTACGAATAGGCCGGCAGACGAGCTTCTTGTCATAAAGCTAGCACAGTACTTATCTTATATATAAAAGGCAATCTCCGTCCATCTGTATGTATGTATGTATGTATGTATGTATGTATGTATGTATGTATGCATGTATGTCCTTTATACGTTCGCGAACGGCCCATCCGATTGAGATGAAATTTTCTACACGCCTTCCTTTCATTCCAGAGCTGCCAACTGTGATATTTTGTTAGTGTGAAATCGCCTACTTACTCAGTATTATTTCATTTTTCATTTTTCATTATAATTTCATATATCTCAGGGGACCTAACTCTGTAAAAGTTATTTCAAGGGGCATAACATTTCTGTATAACTTATAGTCATATTGTGGCATCGTTTTCAAAGATTTATAAACTCTTTGTCTATAGTTATGTACCGGCATATGAGTTATAATAAATAATGATACAATCTGTAAGGCATTTTCAAAGTTTTCATAAAAATAATGCACAATGCATAACATTGTAACTCATCTTTTTTTGCTTAAGAAGTTACTGTAGTCATGCAGGTGATTAGAAAGAGTTTTCATTAAAAATAATGGATGGTGTGTGGAAGGACATTCTAGTTACTTTATTTGTTGTATGAATTTAATGAGACGCTACCCGCCAGGAGCTGGGCGAAGCCACGCCGGGTCAGATAGATAGACAGACCCACCTTTTCGCTGCAGTTGTCTACTCCTCCTTTTCCTTCTTCTGCTGATGCTGCTGCCGCCGCTCCATTTACCCAAGTTAATTGTTGGGGAAGATGTAAAGATCTTTCAAGTGCTCTTTCTAATGCTTTTTGTAAGTTGGTCTTCGTTTATCTAAGGTTGTTCTAACTGCAACCAATAAATGATTAGACAGACAGGCAGACAGACAGACAGACAGACAGACAGAGAGGGAGGGACGGACAGACAGACAGACAGACAGACAGACAGATAGATAGACAGACAGACAGACAGTCGGGAACGGGAACTTATATGACTACTTATATGAATTAAATGAGATGCTCGCCATCAGGGGCTGGGCGAAGCCGGGCCGGATCAGACAGACAGACAGACAGACAGACAGACAGACATATAGACAGACAGACAGATAGATAGATAGTCGGGAACGGGAACGGGAGCTTATATGACTACTTATATGAATTAAATGAGATGCTCCACACCAGAAGTTGGGCGATGCCGGGCCGGGTCAGACAGACAGACAGACAGAAAGACAGACAGACAGACAGACAGACATACAGACAGACAGTCGGTAACGGGAACGAGAACTTATATGACTACTTATATGAATTAAATGAGATGCTCCCCACCAGGAACTGGGCGAAGCCGGGCCGGGTCAGCTAGTTTAAAATATAATTAAAGTTTAGCAGGTACGTTCACGAATGTGGCACGGAACTGCACCGATAAGTTCACGAGTTGCACACGGACGAGTTTTGACGCCTGCTGTCGTTGCTCGCTAAGTGAGGGAAAGATTGTCCACATCTATACCTTCTTGCCTTCATGCCTACAAAATGTGGTAGCGTGGTTGCATCACGAACCCATAACAAGAAACTATTTTGGGTCCATTTAAATAAAATAATGTTATTGTGTAAAAGTAGCTATTTACACGATGTTGTTTTCGAAAGTATATAAATGTCATACACATATAACGGAAAACTTTTAGTGTACCCATGGGGGAAAAGAAAACAAACAGTTTATGAACTCTGCTTGTCAAGCTTCTCATTACCCTCCCCGATGACTGTCTGTTCCGTCTGTAGGAGTTAATGAGTTACTCGGATTTCCGGAAATTTTCTTGTTATTTCCCTTTATGTGGTTTTCCCTGTCGCTGGTACTATCTGTGACAGGATTGCCCCTGTCACCACAGATTGTGTTGCATTTCCATCTCAGTCCTTCTTCTTGTATATACTGGTTGATGTTATTTTTGGCATAATTGCAGGCATCGTTTCTAGAATGGCCTTACTGATGCCTGCCAGAGATGAATGTAGGATCTGAACCACGGTCAGCCAAGTTTTTTACGTGTTTCTTACGTGCCACCACCAGTTGCGTGGTCGAAGGGAGGAGGGAGGAGTGGAGAGGTGAATATTAGCTCTTTAATAAATGTTGTTCCACTTGAATCCATCTGCCCAATACAATCCCGTTAAATGCTTTTGCTTCCGTTATTCAGATTCTAAGGATTGTCCTAAATTTCATAAGCTTTCTATACATGTCCTGTCATATCAAGTGTTAATTATAAAACTAATTGACTGCCTGTAGCGACCTGGTAGCATGGCTGGCACAAATAAACAGAGAATATCGATAATATATAAGCCGCAGTTCGTCATTTCGAGTATTTTAGCCGATCTAACAACATTGCAGAGGTCAGCGTGGCAGAGAGATATATCTCGCTCCAGCTTATAATTCTTGTATGCTGACGACGGGATAGTTGGACTTCAACGTTGACTTTTCGCTTCCGAAAGCAAAGAAGAACTCATTCATTCATTCATTCATTCCTTTCATTCATTCATTCATTCATTCATTCATTAGCATGTCCTTTGCAGAACCTCGCTCTCATAACAACCTTCCGGAAAACTTCTCGGCCATAAGCAAGATGTCCCGCGTCCTAAACATTCATCTGGAGATCGTCTGCCACATCCTGCACCCATCTTCTCTTTGGCCTTCCTCTTCCTCTCTTCCCGGGAATAAACCCTTCCATTATTGTTCTCTCCAAACTTTTATGATATGTAAAGTGACCAAATATTTCAACTTTCTTTATTTTATCGTCTTTAGTAGCCAACCTAACATTTTCAAAATAAACCAACCTGGGGTTGATTGCAACGTCCTGAGAAGGACATGCATCAGTTTATTTTTAACAGCAGCGTGTCCTTCCGCCGAGGACTAAGTTGTTTTGAGTTGAGGTGAGTCAAGGACCGATACCGCAGCACTCGGAACTTCCAAAACGCACTTCGATCTTACCTTGAACAGCCAGCGAAGAGTATCAATAATAATTCTACCAGTTGTCTGATTTTGTGTCCGCTTGGCTTTTCCTCGGAGTACTGGATATCGGCCGGATACTATGGTCGCCCCCTGCCGTATAATTCTCTCAAGGACTAAAGATAAGGATAACGAGTATTGCCATATGCGTCTGGTTCGATTCGCTTTGCAAAGGATCGCGTGTTTGTGCAAGAACGGATACTTCCATAACCCTTTAACTTGCATGTTATCATTCTTGACATTCTATGAAGTAACCAGATGTCTGTGCCCCTCAGATTCTTTCTGCTCTCATTATCCAGTGTCTACGATTTACAGACATATAGTTGAATGAACAGTATACAGCATCCTAAAACTTGCTATTGCCCTTAACAGGGATATTTCCCCCCGAATGTTCTAGATTAGATGGAATGTTGCCAAGGTTATGATCTTTCTGCATGTTATCCGTGTGACGTTTTTCTTATTAGTGATGATGACTTCGGTTTGCGTGCTGTTTTGCTATAGTTTTTTCATCATCATCAAGTGGGTTGTTTTGCATTGTTTCGTCAGACCTGTGGTTCAGTACATTCGACTATGATAATTTTGTTTCGTGTTTGCTTTCCCTAGCCTTCGACTTCCCCCCATTCTACCTACAAGACAGTAGGTTTGTGGATCTCGTCTGGTCCCTATCCGATGACCTGCCAGCCGTGGGAAACACTAGCAGTAGCCGCGCTACCGTTATACAATAACATAATACATAATTAACTGTTATTGAATGGCTCACAAAAGAGATAACAGATTACCAGATAAACTTATTAGAATATGATATATATTTATCAGCATCCTGCCCGAAGAAGGTCCTTTTGCAGAACGCCGCTGTCATCACGACACTACGAAACATCTCTCGATTGCTTGCCAGTTTTCCTGCCCGGTATATTTCAATGACTAATGTATCTGCGCCGGTCTCTCTGGCTGAGGGGTTACAACACTTTCTCCGTAATCCCGTTTATCACGCAGTCTCGTAGCGGGCGAGAACTGGAAGCGGTTCGTCCCCCGCTGGTGACTTGCGGGATACTGAGCCGGCCGCTCAGAAAGCAATGGAAAACTACTGAGCGTAATCTTGCCAAGAAATCAACAGACAGCTGAAAGATGCTGCTGTTGACAGCGATGTCCTGTAAAGGATATGCAAAAAAAAAAATGTATCTGCGCCGGTCTCTCTGGCCGAGGGGTTACACCACTTTCTCCGTAATCCCGTTTATCACGCAGTCTCGTAGCGGGCGAGAACTGGAAGCGGTTCGTCCCCCGCTGGTTACTTGCGGGATAACTGAGCCGTCCGCTCAGAAAGCAATGGCAAACTACTGAGTGTAATCTTGCCAAGAAATCAACAGATAGCTGAAAGATGCTGCTGTTGACAGCGATGTCCTGTAAAAGGATATGCGAATTTTAAAAAAAATGTATCTGCAATGTCCTGTGTCCATCTTCGTGTTTGTCGATACTTCCTCTTCTTCCAGAGAAAGCGGAACTGTAAATGGTTTCAACCAGACCCCCACATGAATTTTGCAGAGCCGTAAATTAGCTGTTTGGTTTTTGCTTTGAGTAGGACAATGGATACAGCGATGAAGCGAATCGTCCCCTCATGTCATATAATAGTGACTAAAGTGTGTATATTGTGACCAGAAATAAACTGCAAACATTTACTAATTGTTCAAGGAGAGAACAAGACAAATACCAGTGATGTAAGAGGTGGAGAAAATCCAGCAGTGCTGGTTAGGACATACATTGAGAAATCCTAATAATAGTATAACTAGAAAGGCGTTTGTCTGGAATCCACAGGGCAAACAAAACAGGGGAAGATCTAGAAATACACATAAATTAATAATTTGGGAAGTATATAAGCAATTTGATTGATATCAGTTTACCTGCTTATACATGACATACATTATATGTATAGTAATACATGTTAACACAGAAGTAAAGAACAAATTTGATCAATTGTCTGATCTAGGGATCGTATTTCAAGATGTGGATGACCAAAGGGAAATGTTAAAGAATGCAATCAGTTTCTATAGAGCTGCATGGGTTAGGTAAGGATAGGATGGATATGAATGAGTGCCTATGCCCCAGTGTGTGTATATGGGGAAAATAATAAGAAAATGTATCGTCAAGCCATTCCCAGCTGACAGATATTATCTACAGTGTGATTACATTTAGTTGTTTTAAACTACACATTGTGTATTGTCCCATTGTATACAACATTATCACACGCACGGTGCTGTCAAATTATATTGTACCAGCAATATCTGCTGCTCCCGCTGCTGTCACAATATTACATTTGCTGATGCTTACAATGAAAATTATGAACACACAAAAATTAACAAAGGGAACTGATTTGTATTTGGCGTGAGATTCGAAATGAATGAAAAATATTTTCTTGGATATAATTTTTTATGATCTTCTGAAACATTTTTTATTTTTATTTTACAATTCACTGTGAAATTTTGATCATCGGACAGCATCCCTTTGTTGCACAAGCTTCTTATGTCAATGTCTGCATTCTATAACGGCATACTCTCCACACCAAAATCAGCTTTCATACAGACTAAAATCTGATGGTAAACACGGGCATTCTGTATAGCTAAGCCATGTGTTCTGAGATTCAGAATCCAAAAGCGTTTCTTCATCATCCACAGTTTTTGTTGTATTGCTGGCGGGAATCTGAATAGATATCAGTGGAACCGTCAATGAATGTTGCAAATCCCCCGACGGATTTTTCTAATTAATCTTCGATTTTACCTTTCATCGAATGCGGCACAGTTCTGAATATCAACAATTTGCCCTCGTCTGCCCGTTCGGAGTAATTTTAATCTGAAGGGACTTATCCGTGAGTTTTATTGTTGTCGTTTTCTTGGACAAAGCCAAAAGTCAGTGAGCAGCGATCAAGGACTCGGCTACTCCGTTTGATTGACACTGCATACGGGAGGAGACGAGAAGATGTGGCTGGGCATTACGGCTGAGACTTCTCTAGCCGAGATGATTAATACCTATCACAATTCTTTAGAATCCATAAAACTAACAAGACAAAGCTAGCTAGATTTCAGAGACACAGAAGTTAATTAGTCAGAGACAACTGGTGAAGTGCACTTGCTGTTCCTACGCTTGATATAGTCACGGGAAACCTGTTTATGAATACATTGATTGTATTATTCTTAAAGTTAGATTTTGACGTAGAAAAATGTGAACAATTACATTTTATTGTTCTTAAAGCTTAGCATTGTCAAGGGAACAAAGAAAGAAATCTCTGTGTGTGTGCGTGCGTGCGCGCGTGCGTGCGTGCGTGTGTGTGTGTGTGCGTGCGTGCGTGTGTGTGTGTGTATGTGTATATATAGTTTTTGATTTTTTAGTCTGGAAAATGTTGATCAGGTAGCAGTTAGTAGTTTTAATTGCCAATCTAAGCAAGGGTCATCCGAGTAACTTGGGTTCGTTGTCCTCAATGTAGAATCTATTTATATCAAACTTGGATGCATCAGATTGGCATCAGATGCTGTGTTAAGTCTTGACAATATTCAGTTAAATGACTGATATTGTAGGCAGCGCAGATGTGGTTTGTTGGGACCAATTGTTAGAATATACTGGACAGAGAATAAAATAAAAACCTTTGAGTTTGCAGGCGTTAATCGATCATTTATTTTTTTTAAATGTACGGAAGAGGTAAATGAAATATACTGGGCATTATTAGTAGTAGTGTCAAAGTAAAGAAACATTGGCAACAAAGTATAATATAAGCAACATAAGCTTTATTACAATAATAAATGGGAGAGAGAATCGCAGTATTAGCTTCAGATCAGAGACAAAGAAGTAGATAATATTGACAGCTTCACTACCAAATGAAAATTATTCACAGGCATTGATTAGCACTACAGAAGTAGAGAAAAGAAGCAGAGATAACATGACATAATAGACAATATAAAAGTGAATGCTTTAGTGTGGCTACATCTGCACGCACTTTATAGATTAAAGCAAAATTTTAATAAAGTGAAACATGAAGGAATGATGGAAATGTTGGAGGATATTAACATTAATGAGGATCATCGCAGAAGAATAAGAATATTTGCTGGGAAATAGTGGCAGCAATAACGTGAGAAATCAAGCGGGCAATTATGAACCTATCTCTCTCCTCTCTCTCTCTCTCTCTCTCTCTCTCTCTCTCTCTCTCTCTCTCTCTCTCTCTCTCTCTCTCTCTATCTCTCTCTCTCTCTCTCTATCTCTCTCTATCTATCTATCTCTCTCTCTATCTCTCTCTATCTCTCTCTCTATCTCTCTCTCTATCTCTCTCTCTCTCTATCTCTCTCTCTCTATCTATCTCTCTCTTTATCTCTCTCTATCTCTCTCTCTATCTCTCTCTCTCTCTCTCTCTCTCTCTCATCACACAGTGCTTTGTCGGTTTGTCGGCTGGCGCGGGTGATCAAGTCCCTCCACAAATTAAGACTTCCAACAACATGGATCAGTTCGTGTGTTGACCCCCTTCCGTGCCATGACACAAGACTGTCAAGAATATTCTCACGCTGTCTTCCTCTATATATCTTTCCACGAATCTTTAATGTTGTCACAACATGTTTCGGATTATGTCTTTTCATAATGTGGCAAAAATCTATGACTGATTCTTTCTAATGTTTGTGATAAGTTGTCTTTGCGATTTAGCTTCCCTCAAAATGTCCAGATTGCTTATTTTGGCTGTCCAATTAACTTTCAGCATTCTTCTATAAAACCACATCTCCAAGGCTTCCAGGGATATTTTCGCCTGTTTACTAATTGTCCAGGATTCGCAGCCATATGTTAAAATTGGTTCTATGTAACATGCAAGAACTCTTTTTCTAACGCTCAAGGACAAGGACTTATTGCATATAATGTTATTCATGTGATAGAAGGCAGTTTCTGCTTGTCCTATTGTGTTCTTTTTCTCTGTGATCTATCTGATGTTATCCATGTGCCTAGATATCTGAATTTCTACACTTGCCCCAAAATAACGACATTTACTTTAAGTGCACAATTAGGCACAGTCTGTTTCTTTGATATAACACTGACGTCTATCTTTCTATTACTCAAGCCAAAGCCCATATTTTACAGTCTGCAACCACCGAATCTATCAATTCATGTAGTTACATCTGTAGAACACAGGACTCTCCTTCGGGAGACCCGGGTCCTATCCCTCGGTAAGGTGTGGGATTTTTTTTCTGTCGGGGGCTAAAAGAAAATACTAACCTGCACAGTTCGCGGCGACTGCACTAGCCAGGCGGCCTTTATTCCTCAGGCTCAAAGACCCCTCTGCTATACTATATTGGCAGTAAATGACAGTTTATGACATCTGTTCTTTTTGCCATCAAGACAGTATCATCAGCATAGCGTAAGTTATTTATATTATGTCCACCAACCAAGATTCCTGATATATGCTCTGTAGAATTCATTATATGTTCATTATTATATGTATATAGACATGAAAGCCTGAGAAAATGATCTTTACCTGCTCTCCACATATTGCTCATCTCTGTCTTTAATTCTCTTCTCTATGTGATGTTATTCTTTCCTCTATTTCTTTTTTTCTTTTGCCTAGTGGTTTCTAGATGAAGATTTTCTAGTTATACTGTTAAATTGTTTTCTCAATGCGTGTCCTATCCAACTCTAGCCCATTTGTCTCAATTCTTGTTTCACTGTCATTTGTTTTGTTCTCTCCATAAGAACCACATTGCTGATTCTGCAAAAGATAGAACTGCGTGAGTTGAGCAGGTTGCGCCTATACTACCCTAGGGATAAAGTGCGACAGAAAAGGCAGATTGGCAAAGATCGTCTTAACTATTAGGGGAGATATCGAGACACCAGTATTTTAAACTTTGGGTTTATGATGGGTATACCGATGTTGGGAATGAACATGAGTGTCTTCTTCGTCATCATCGTTATCATTATCATCGTCATCGAGTGCCATGACTTGGCATATGAAAATAAACTGTTTTTAATTAAACAATAATTCTTTTTTCAACCTTCAGTGACAAGGATTTATTTCATGAGATGTCTAAATAAAAAAAAACAAAAAAAAAACAGAAATCAGCCCAGCCATGTGCACTAGAATTAGTTGCAATGTCTTGACTACGCTTAAGTTCAAAGCGAGTGAAAGGGGAAAAAAAAGATGTTCTTCACTTTATAAGCGTTTGCTTGTTCTATTCTGTTCTTTATCTTTGCGATGCACCTCCGATCTGATTTTGTTCGTGTGTCTGAATACTTGAATTTTAACTCTTGCCTAAAATTAATACCAATGGCTTGATAGTGACTTAATTATTGATGCATTATTCGTTTCTTTGATATTATTTCTGTCTTCTTATGATTAAAAGTGGAACCGCTTTTTACAGTCTTTATTCACTGAATCTATCTTTGCTGTAGTTGGTTCTGATTTGCTGCTTTCTAGACCGTGTAATTTACATAATGTAAGTTGTTTGTATTTTGACCACCAGTCGCGATTCCTGCATGATGTTCTATAGATCCCATTCTTTCCTCACGATATAATTACAACAAATCAGGTACGAGGATACAGCTTTAACATCCTTCATATACACATAAATCTTCCTAAATGGTTGTTGATTCTTATAGACGCAGTATCCCGCCAATGTATCGCCATCATTATATGCCTTTCAAAGTGGCGCTAGACAGATCTCTAGGTGGTCTCTTGGTGGTCTGCGTTGTATGATTTCTGTTTATTATTCGCTGATCGTTGCCGTAAAAAGTTCAGTTGTTCTGGTAGCTTGCTTATTTCCTTATATTTCACGCTTGCTTCACTCTGCCAGTTGAAATTACTTTTTTGTCTTTCTTCTTGAATTGCCTCATCTGGTGCACCCACCATTTTTTTTTTTAAAACCGGCGTCCTTTCATGCCATTTATGTCAAACTGTCCAGCATCTATGTTCTTGGTCCCCCTCTTCTCATCTTATCCATCTTGACACACTTTTCTTCTCATTGCATACTAAACGGATGTGGATTGTCTTCTTCTGATACCGTGTAACCAGTTCTCTTTGTGATCTAATTTGTTTCAAGATATATTCATTACTCTTTCTATTCACCCACAGTGTTCTCATCATTCTTCTAGAATCTCACTAACCTACCTTCCCCATAATATTGTTGCCAAGAAAATCTTCCTGAGACATCTATCCATTCTCCAGGAGGACCAGACCACTCGCTATGTCTTCTCAGAGCCCCCCCCCCCCGGTAACCTCAGGGATGTGCTGGTCCATAGCAGTCTACTCCAACCTCACAAGTCTCTTCTTGGCACAGTGGCTTGTCTTCGATAGCGTTGCAAGACCTGCCCACATATACTTCAAACCCAGAGTCTGGCATTCCCTAAGACGACATTCCACATCCGTGGGGGTTTTACATGCATGAGTCGCAACGTTATTTATGCGATTACATGCACACGTTGTGACATGAGATACATCGGAAAGAGAGGTTTACGTCTTGCTGACAGATTTAGACAACATCTTTCTGATATCAACAGTGGCGCCCAGAAACCAGTATCCATGCACTTCAACAGTCCTGACCACTGTGGCGTGGCTGACATACAGGCCACGGCGATCAAATCGTGCGCATCCCACGAACGGGATCGTAAAACATTGGAAAACCGTCTCATCTTCCAGTTCGGTACACTCTCCCCTCACGGCCTCAATGTACAACACAGTTTCATTTAACTTCCAAACCCCACTCCTCTCCTCTTCCCCAGTTGTATAGTCCACTAAATAGGTAGTTGCATGTCCTTTGCAGGAAATCGCAGTCTACTCCAGCATTATTTCTGCTGTTTGGGATTTCTTGGTAGGTTTGCACTCGGAGGTTTGCAGTCATTTTCCGAGCGACCGCCACTCATGCCCGTCTGTGAGGACCAACGCAATGAAATCTTCCGCAACTGTGTTTCGAGCGCAGAACGAGAAATTGCCAATTGCGAAGTGCGTCCGTGACATCTTCGCCTATCCTAATTGTTAACTTTTGCCCACATGGGCGCCTCCCCCCCCCCTTCCCGCCGAGTTGTTTAGCCAATACCTGAGCTTCTGACGGTATTGACCTTTGACCCGTTGACCATACACCGGTCCATACAATCCACTGATAGTCGTCGAACGCGTGTCAGTCGTCAGTCACTCCAAGCTAGGAAACAGATTCAGATTAGTAACTTTAATATTGTCATGCAGTGTGTTTCATGTACTTTTGTGTCGGTTTGTGTTTGTTTGTTCTGTGTTGACGAAGGCTTAGGCCGCAAAGTCCAATTTGTTTCTTGTAATCGTGTTTTAGTAAGCTCACAATCTACTTTTCGTTTTTTGGTGATTCAATCATCATCATTCTTCTATAAAACCACATCTCCGCAGCTTCACACAATTCCTCACTTTTCAAATAGTTGCTCATGACTCGCTTCCGTACATCAGAACTGGCTCAACAAAGCTCTCACGAATTCTCAAGACTACTCCCAAACACTCACTTCACTGTATTACTATTTATTGTCCAGTATTCCGTGTGTTACTTAAATTACACCATAAGTCATATAAAATCACGCATATTTAGAAAAATAAAAACAACAAGCAACAAACAATCAACCAAACAAACAACAAACAATCAAACAAACAAATGTAGTACTGGGCGTTATTTCAGATTGTCTGTAAGCTGAAACAGTTTTAAGATTGACAAATCATTTAACGTTCGTTTCATCCACTAGTTCAAAATGTGGTTTTTATGACACTCTCGTCATATAGTACATTCAATGAATAATTGGGCTATTTAATAATAACACCCCTAAATGTAACAGGAATACTAAATCATGCGGCACGGACCGTTGGGTCGACCCCACCACACCCGTACCCTCTCAGGGGGAAAGAATCAGCCTAAATTAAGAATTGAACTCAGGATAACTATATGGGTAAATCAGTGCACTTAATAACGTACCATGTATTCCCTGAAATTAGCACGTAAAGACGTGGCTTTCTTTCACACAGAATAAGATTCAGACGTATGTCTATCACAGAATTAGTGTCACGTTTCGTGCTATAGGCTACAGCGTGCTCAGATCTATTTCCGTGAGCATAGACAGTATTGGTAATTGTTTCATGATGCAAATGTTTATCTTGAAAGTCAAGATGAAATAATTTCACAATCTGCGCAATTATATCACTCGATTGCCATTACCGACAGAGATACCAGTGTTCACGCGGAAGGCATCGCTGTAACCTTCTATTGTTTTATTGCCGCGAAAATAGTTCATCGACAGAGAGGGGTAAATAATGACGGCAGAAAGCTTTATGCAGACATCAATGGGCAATTTGTACAATTCTTACTGTGGAGGTAGCTTCTTTGTCTGCGCCCAATGGGAATTCAAAGGCGCAACTTGATCCTCAGTTCAGGCGTGTTATTATGAAGCTGTCGTGCAGCGGGAAACAAGACGTAGTCCTGCAGCCAATTAGGCCAGCAAGCAGCTTTAGAAAGGATTTAAAACGTGGAAGAAAGAAAACTGAGAACTTTCATTCGAAACTCACCAATTTCCTGTGGCAGGGGGCCCAGAACCCCGTGTGCGATGAAACTACCTTCCCAACAATTTTGTCGATCGCAAACCTCCTTTATTCTTCGATTGGGTATGGTCCAAAATTAATTTGCCGCTAGATTTGAGGGATGATCTTTAATGATAGGGATTTTGTAAATGAAGAAGCAGATTCAATGACTCCCCCAGTCAAGGACGATGGTTAATGTCAAAGCGGGCTAGGGCACTTACAATTGGGATTTTGACGTCGTGCATGTATCCTGAGGTACTTGATAATGAACACAATTGAGGCCTGCCAGGAAACAGTTTGTATACATGTGGATATACAAGCCAATCTCCTATCTACCATTAGCTGGACGGAGACTTTGCAAAGACTACTTATGCTCCAATGTTTCTTTAAGGTTAAAAGACAGTCCCATGACAGATACTTCCGTTGGGGTGTCCAGTCTTAGTCCTTCACATATTCTGAGCCAGTGTATAAAGAATTGTGGTGTCCAGTTCCATTCCTAAACGTTTTTCTCTCACAGATACTTTCTATTAAATTATGGAAATTATCCAGCACCCATTTAATGAGGGAGCCGCCATAACGCAGACTTGCCTGCGTGCCCTTGGACCGTGTATTCAAGTACCCATCGTGTCTTAATTGTTAAATTGACGTGAGTTATTATGTCGACCGAGCCTAACATGGGTTCCATGAAATAATCTTGGGAATTAAAGGCTATCGTCGTGATGTTGACCACAAGATCCTTCAAGTGCCGATTGGTCCGCAAACAAAACAAACGAACGGGCTTTATATGAGGCGAGCACCTCAACTCAATAGCCTCAATGCATGTTAAAGGGGTCCTTGGCTTATTGTACTTAATTTTATGAGACTGGGTCGACCCACCAGAGTCGTAGAGATCAGTACAAGGAGCCCTGTCATTGCTGGACATTGAACCAGGTTCAATGCATACGTAATTAAGTCCGCTAAGGACTATCATATCAGGCCTTCTTGATGTTGAGGTGAAAATGCATAAAGGTAATATTTAGTGAGAGATCGGCATTAAGAGGCTCACTTCTTGTTGATATGTAATTAACATGGTGAAAGTGACAACTGCTTCGGCTGGTGTAGATATAGAAACAAGTACTACCTAGATCGGAAATGAGGAGAATGGTAGTGTAGTGGCCTACAAGCTTACATGCTGGACCTGTGTTCGTGTGTTTCAATTCCTAGCTAGACGGGGATTTTTATCGTTGACATACTCTTAGGTTTATCCAGCAGCCTAAAATAGGTACAGAAAAGTTCCAGGGAAGTAAAGACGACCAAAATTGTATTGACCACATCAACCATCGAGTGTCGATTTTCCCGACAATGTGCTGGAACATTTTCAGTACTTTTATTCCGCGGGGTTTGTTGCATGTCCTTTGCAGGACGATGCAATTAACCCCAGGTTAATTTACTGAGCAATTTTACGTTCAGTAGTTTTCCGTTATAATGATTAACTAGTTAACATTTTGGAAGATATCAACTTTAATGAGACAGAATTCAGTATAATAAATAATGTTTACTGTAACAAGTAGAAGCAGTTAAAATTGGAAATAAAGAAGGCAATTATGAACAAATAAAGCTAGGGGTACAACAAAGATGTCTTTTGTCACCGGATCTCCTCTCTCTCTCTCTCTCTCTCTCTCTCTCTCTCTCTCTCTCTCTTTCTCTCTCTCTCTCTCTCTCTCTCTCTCTCTCTCTCTCTCAAAGGGCCGAATGTAAGACGGGCCTGCGAGCCCAATTTGTTACCCTTTTAAAATAAAATTTGTTCGTTCGTTCGTTCGTTCTCTCTCTCTCTCTCTCTCTCTCTCTCTCTCTCTCTCTCTCTCTCTCTCTCTCTCTCTCTCTCTCTCTCTCTAGCGAAGGAAGAATAAGAAAAATCAAAGAGAAGCCAGGAATACTAATTGGAGTTTATAATATGAACAATCTACGCTATTCAGATGACACAGTATAGATGGCGGAAAATGCAAAAGATCTGCAATAGGTTTTGGACATTGTAGTATCATTTTGTAGAATATCAAGAAACAGAAACAAAGGGTACATAAAAGAAAAAATGTGATACCAATATGTAAGATAAAATTAGAAGGGAAAATGCTTAATGCCGTGGATAATTTCAATTACCTAGGGGCAATAACAACATCAGATGAAAGATGCACAACAGAGATTAAGAACATAATTTAAAAAAAAAACATTAGTTGCATTTTCTTTACAGGACGTATGCAATCAACACCAGCATTGTCTGTTGTTGATGTCTTGGCAAGTTTTAGTTCAGTAGTTTGCCATTGCTTTATAAACAACCGGCACACATACCATTTCGTAAAAACCAGCGCAACGCGATCTGCTGCCAAATCGCCCGCAGTTATGTTTTGAATGCGGGTATGCGGGATCACGAATTGCGTCCGTAACCTCTTCGCTACTGAGCAGGCATCGGATACTCATAGAGAACCCAAAACTGCACATGTTTTCGATGCATAATATCTATTTCAAAAGTAAACACTGCATTTTTTCACTGACCCCATGTATGATTATTTATACCGGGTGCTTGCCAAGTCTCACTACACTTTGTACGTAGAACAAATTTGAAAAATGAAGTACACGCTGTCATTTAAAAATTTTCATAAAATGCGTTAAATTAGTTACAGTAGTCAGTGCTACGGTCTAACGCTGTTTTGGGGAAATTGGAAAGTACCAATGAAATAATAATTATAACAGGTGGTGGAAATGTCCACCACAGGCTTAAAGACACGCATCTTCATATTGGCAAATACCTTCTGCAACGTGTCTGTTGTTATTTCTTTCGTTGACAACACCATTCTGTTTGGAGTGCAAAGAATTACTCCAGCATTCCTTGCATTTTGTTTCATGATGGGCTGTGGAGTACATTTTGTTTAATGACATCACATACTTCATTTTACAAATTTGTCCTACATACGAAGTGTAGTCAGACTTTACAAACACCAACTACATTCTTCTTCTTATTTCGCCCTGCATCCCCCATTAGGATATATCCCTCAACCAACTCACTCGTCCTATCCTAAACTATGCCATACATTCCAGTCCATGACTTCCACATGTTTTTCATTTCTGTCTATACTTCACTTCTCCGTGTTTTGGGGTCTTTCGTTATTAATTTGCTTCTGCATTCCAGGAAAAAAAGCTTTTTCTAGGTATTTTATTCTCAGGTTTTCTTACTGTACGTCGTATCCTTAGCTAGCGTCTTTTAATCCCCACTTGATTAACTGATATTTGCGTAGTTTTCTCCAACAGCCCCACATTGGTGATTCTGTCATATCATGTTAATCCTTCTGTTGTCTGCAAGCACCAGTTAATGAATGCTTGCAGTTTAATTGTATTGGTTTTAGTCCTTCTCCATGTTTTGATCCATACAGAAGTACAGATTTAAGGTTAAAATTGAATACTGTAAATTTTTCATCTAGGATCAGTGGTAAATAGCAAATTATCCCTAGATCAGGAAATCAACATCCGGATTGGTAAGGCAGCAACAACAATGAACAGGTTAAGAAAAAGAGTCTGGGAGAACAGGAAGCTTACTGCCAAAACAAAAGTCCTTGTCTATCAAGCCTGTGTCCTTAGTACTCTTCTTTATGGCAGTGAAACCTGGACAACTTACTCACACCAAGAGAAACGTTTAAACAGCTTTCATGTGCGGTGTCTTCTAAGAATTCTTGGTATTAAGTGGCAAGACAAAATCACAAATACTGAAGTATTGGAAAGATCAGGTTGTGTGACGGTTTATTCCATGCTCAGTCTTCGTAGACTTAGATGGATAGGACATCTTAGGAGGTTGGATGATGGTAGAATACCAAAGGACATCTTTTTTCGTGAATTACAGATGGGTAAGAGATCTCAGGGTCAGCCTCTTCTACGATACAAAGATGTGTTTAAGCGGGACATGATTGATACAGGCATTGATAATTCACATTGGGAGCAAGTCGCCGCTGAACGTATTGCATGGAGGGCAAACATCAGAAATGGAATAAAGACAAAGGAGAAAATTATTGCAGATAAGTCACACACCGAGCGTGTGAGACGTAAGATAGTGCATGATGGTGGAAATGACCACGTGTTCACATGCACCCACTTTGAACGGACATTTACAGCGCGAATTGGCCTTATCAGTCACATTCGCTACCGCCATAGGTAAAAGTTATTATGCCTTTTTAAAGCACAAACTATCGTCTGTCAAGACGGCAATGTGCCAATATATATATATTGTTCAGAACAATTTCTCTATCCGCACACAATATAGATGAGTAGAGTTGTGAATAACTTCTCTGTCAATTTAAAGTATATGAGTGTAAAAATTGAACAACTTCACTATAAGCACACAGCATAGAAGTTTAGAAATTGAACTGTTATTTTACTGCCTATAGTACCTTGCAGTCTAGGGCAAGGGGGGAGGGGTGTTTCGAGCAGAGGAATTAAGGCCGCGTGTCTAGTGCAGTAGCAGCGAACTGTGCTTATAAATTGAACAACTTCTCTAACAGCACACAGTGCAGTAGTGTAGAAATTGAACAACTTCTCAGTCAGCACACGGTATAGAAGTGTAACATTTTTAACAACTTCTATGTCAGAACGCAGTATAAGAGTATATAAATTGAACAAACTTCTCTAAATGCACGCAGTATAGGTGTATAGAATTGTGAGAAGACGGAGGTTGGTTTCCGTTTTATTGCATGTTTTAGTCTTCGGGTGTGTGTCTTCTTAGTGATCTTGTTACTATCTTGTTAAATTTTCTACTTAATACTGTTTAGTTCTAGTATTAGGCAATGTAATTTTATATATACCATATATTTAATTTGTTTTATAACAGCATACGTTAAAGATTTCCAGCGTATAGAACGCTATAAACCTCTCTGTACTCCATTACAAATGTTCGTTGTTGTCAATCTTTTCTAGAAAATAAAAGTGTTATTTTTTTATTAGTTTTGTTTTTATAGTCATATGAGTCTTAATGTACCACCAGTAGCCACGGTTATGTACTCACATACATTATCATATGAACATATATAAATAAGGACAATCAGATCGTTTTGTGTGATATTCACTGACACAGGAACGGAGCATAATGGGGACGACCCGTTGCTGTGAAGTTGGAACTGCGACTAACTAACTAACTAACTAACTAATCAGATCGGTACATATGAATAAGTGATATGCCGTCAGTGATCACTGCCATGGTTAAAATTCTAAAATTCTGAAAACTAGACAATTCAGAAAATTTATCGTAAGCATATTTCTCACGCTTAGGGATATTGGCAACAAAGTGAAACCATTACATTAACGCATAGTATACCATATTCTACTTGAAAAAATATTAAACGGCACAAAGGACGTCTTCCGTGTCTGTTGGCGTATTGAGTTCATGGTGCTTGTCACAGATTTGTATAGACCGAGCAGCTCTCGATATGTGGTGTAGTCAGTATCGCATCTGGTGTATTAACTTTTGAAAACATTTTGTGGTACCCATTGCATGGTCAACATGGGAACCGTGCGTATTTAAAGCAAAAATGTGTACTTGTGAAACATGAATAATAAGAAGACAAGCTGAGAAACAACTAATGGCAGTGTAAATATGGCTTCTGTGGAACATGCCGAGAATACCACTGACGGACACGGAAATCAAAGCAAATGAGACAGTCCTTCAAGAAAGAAACGAAAACCGTAAATTGATTAGAGAAAATAGGTGTGGACTGTGAAGATGTTCTTTGCGGGGCACCTTATAAGAACCGACGCCGTTGCAAAGGGGTTAAGGATGCAATTCGTAATCCCGCATACCATACCTCGTTAGAAACACGATTGTGGATGATTTGGCAGCAGACCACCTTGCGCTGATTTTCATACAATGGTGTGAGTTCCGGTCGTTCAGGATGCAATGGCAAACTTCTGAACGTAAACGTGCCAAGATATCACAATTAGCTGAAAATGCTGGGGTTGACTAGGACGTACTGTAAAGGTTGTGCAATTATCTTTTGTATGAGGAGAAATAAACCTGAAAACTTAGTGGCAGTGAAAACTTAGTGAAAAAAATGATATTCAAAGTGCAAGGAAAAGACAAAGAGGTAAATACCTGGATGGCTTCGCCGTATGGATTAATCGGGACAAGAACACAGACCTGATTCAAGACCCCGGTGATTACGTGAGCTAGCAAACCATGATAGCCCACGCTTACCGGGATGCCACATGATGATGATGACTCAACCTAGAATTGAACACGTGTCAACATAATGATACACCATTGTACTTTTCACTATGCAACCACATCTCTTAAACACCCCTATACACAGTTCAGCGTCTTTATCTTTCTTCCTTTGATTTCAACATTACAAATAAGGTTAATTACCTAACTATTTCATATACTGCCTCAGCTAGGGAGAATTTAACTGCTGGGTAAGTTGCAATGTGTTTGTTCTTATCACAGGAACTGCAGGCGTATGTTGCACGGCGCTGTGATAATTTCTCTGGCTGTCAACAGCAACCCTCACCTGACTCAAAGTGCTCATTCATTGATCGCAGGGAGAAATCTATCTTGCATTCGTGTGTTTGTCATTGCACCGAGAAGGTCGAGCAGCGGGCACCCCGCTGGCAAATTTGGACACTTTTGTCCACAGTGGGTGTTCTGTGTTCTTAAAGCTTATTTATTGTATAGTGATGAAGAACGGGGGTGGGTAGGTGGAAGGGGGTGGGTGGGAGGCGGAGGAGGGGCGCGCTAGCGAAGTTGAGAGTGAACTGCGCTGGCAATGTCTTGAGAACGGTGAGACGCGGGATCGACGCCTTGGTTCGTGGCTTGCCAAAGTGAGGGACAGGTTGGTCACCTATTTCTCCTTGCTCTCAGGCCTACACAATATTATAACACTATCATATCACAGAAGTAGTTAACACAGGTAAAATAAAATCAGAGTACAGTTGTTTCGTATGTACATGTTTCGCATGGTTGTCTCAGATACTCAAGTTTCACACGTCTGTCTCAGTCACACACGTTTCACATCGTTGCATAATACACACATATTTCTCATGGTTGTCTCATTCAGACACATAAACATTGTTGCTCTCTTATATACGTACGTTTCGCATGCTGTCTCATACACACACGTTCCTTATGGTTGTCTCTTATAAAAAAATAAGTCTCTTAAAAGTCGACACGGTCGACTTCATTGCATCGGGTTTTTAATCCCATATAGCTCAGTCTCTTTCCGCAGCGCGGAAAACGTCGCACAAAACACGAACTCCATAGCTCCAGCGACGACCCTCAGGAGTCTCCGAAAAGAATGCACTCGTGAACCGAAGGGCGCGGCCCGGAATCGAACCCTCAACCTTCGGAGCCCGAGTCAGACGGCTTGACCACTTCACCACCGAGTTTGTCCGTTGTCTCATATACACAGCTGTAACATAGTTTTCTCGAAACTGACACATTATTGTCTTGTATTGACACTTTTCACGAATTTCTCTTCTATAGCTACTTCTCATGTATTTGCTTCATAGAGACACGTACAGTTGTCTCTTTAGACACGTTTCACATAGTTTTCTTGTATAGACAGTTGTTACTTATGTGTGTTGTTTAGACACTTTCCACAAAGTTGTCTAATACAGACGTTTCACGTTTTTGTATGTTTTTCATACGTATTCGTATGTTTTTGTTTTTTCACTGTATGAAATTTTTCCTCAACATGGCTGAAAGAAATATACACTTTTACATCCTTGTCACTCGAACTGCAAGGTTATTCGTAAAAAGACCTGGCTCTACCAAATATAGGTCCACAGAACGATCTGCCCGTGGTGAACCCTTGAAGTCAAGGAAACACCTCAGAAGTAGATTCCGCGGGTATTTACCGATACTCTCTGGAGACAAAAAATATGCAAAATATGTAACGATGTTACACATAATAGTAAAACAGTCTGGAAGTAGGAATATGCTGTGGATACGTGATATATTAGGACCATCACACTATTTTAGGTCTGAATTAACTGGTAGCCTGTCTTTACCTCACGTAGCGAACGACCCTTGAGGTTTCGAACCGTCATCCGACCATGCCGATGACATTGTCAGCGTAACCTTCAAACGATAACACCAACGCTCCCGTTTGCGAATATAGATCCATGTCATAATTCGCATCCTCCACTTCTATCTAGGTTTATATTTTCTGTCTTCTAGTTTGTCAATTCTGATACTTAAGTAACGTATATAACTGTCTATCATTACCTGTCTCTTTTGAGGCTTTACATTTAATATCCGAAAGAAGATAAGTTTTTACATGTTTCGTATAGCATATTCCATTGAGTTGTCATATTTAGTTGATAATTAAAATTAGTTATTAGATATATTTTTCCAACACCATATAATGCACTATGTCTCGGGAAAATGAAATATTTTGGCAAAAGTAAACGTCACAGTGGATTGGAAAGTGTTGGTTCTTAGGACAAGAAGCAGGGATCCCATCAGCAAAGTGTACAGAAGTCATTTCAGCCTTAGTGGGTATGAAACTACGTGAAGCAAGACAGTTGGAAAATGATCAAGAAACATTTCAATGGGCTGTCATGAACACGACAATAGTACCTCAAGTAGTATTGGATTATAATTTTAGGTGCAGCACCTATGAGGTGACGTAATATTTTACTATATGAAGAGTCTAGCACCTACGCGGTGACGTCATTAAACTGCACCTACGGAGACTTTTTTTCAAAAATTGGCAGGAGTTTTTGCGTACTTGATGATACTTTGCGTACTTGATGATGATGATGATGATGATGATGATGATGATGGTGGTGGTGGTGGTGGTGATGGTGTGATGGTGATGATGATGATGATGATGATGATGATGATGATGATGATGATGATGGTGATGGTGATGGTGGTGATGGTGATAATGGTAATAGTGATGATGATGATGATGATGATGATGATGATGATGATGATGATGATGATGATGATGATGATGATGATGATGATGATGATGATGATGATGCAATAATAGTTTTAAAGAAAACACAAAATATAACCAGGGTTTGAAAGTTACTAGCCATGAATACTGACACCCCATTCTTCTCTTTCGCTCTTTATCGCTCATTGGTGCCTACGCCCTCAGCCAGCTCACTTCTAGCCTTCGAATCTTGTTCCTATACGATGCAGCTCCTACCATGTATCCCCATATTGTTAACATCGTTCTCTCATCCTCTTCTCTGTTTTTATAGTTCTTCCTCTAAATAATTTGCCATGTGGGTTACAGAAAAAATGATGTTCTAGATTTGCTGTTCTCAGGTTATCTCAAAGTATGTCCTATCTAGGGCAAAATATTTCTTACTCTGTCTCTTTATATAGCATTAGGGTCATCTCTTCACTGTCGCGATATTTTCCTTTGTATTACCCAAGAACAACACTGTTTCACCTGCGCCTTTTGCCTTGTGTGTTTCACCTTATTGGCATAATCCCAAAATGCCATTTTTATAGTATTACATCTCCTCCCGTCGATATTATTGTAAAATGACTTCGCATTACCAGCCCCAAATACTGGCTGTCCGGCCGTCACTGGTTAATAAGATTGCATAATACATTAACACTGACTACTTATAAGTTAAAAGGTGCTCCGTTCTGAAGGACATTGTTTCTTACTAGGGTAAGTTAATAAGTAAATCAGAAATGACTGTAGAAAATAACTAACTATGATAACAACTTGAAACCAGTTTAATTTTATACATACATTGTCCCTTTATTTCTCAACGTAATTTTCACCAACATTAATGCACTTATCCCATCGTTTTTTCAGTCCTTCCAAACCGGCTGCACAGAACTGCTTGCTTTGTTTTTATTTACCTGCCATCCCACAGAACTGTGTGACTTACTTATTAACTCGCCCTCGTAACTTTTTCTACCCAACTATGCACCGCTTTACGGGAAATCGCTAGGTGCTAAGTCCAATGAAAACTTACCTTGGCGGAAGACATTTCGCGAGTGACGCCGAAGTTGAATGTGAAGTGGAAACGTGATTTAGAAAACAGAACACACAGTTCTATGCAGCCGGTTTGCGAGGACTGATAGAACGATGGGATAAGTGCACCAATGTTGGTGGAAATTATGTTGCGAAATAAAGGGACAATGTACGTATGTATAAAAGTAAACTGGTGTCAAGTTGTTATCATATTTAGTTATTTTTCTACAGACATTTGTGACTTACTTATTAACTGACCCTCGTAAAATGTAAATGGTGTCTTGCCCATGCTATTGCGACACAATGAGGATATGGTTCTATCATCAGCATGATGTGCCAGTATTCCAAATGGCGATGGCGCTCATCTCTCTCCACTACTCTCGGACAGTGGTGTTTTGGATCAATTCTATTGCTGAAGTGGTTCTGTATCAACCATGATTCGTGGATAATTGGCCCACTAGATGTGTTTAGTATTAGACATACTTCCTTACTTCCCAGGCATTTTTCTAGTACACATGTGTTGAGTTGGGACGCACTCTCCCTTACATGACCACGAATAAATCCTCATGAAAAGAGATATGAGTTCAGGATCAGTAAACAGGCAGGAGAGTGCAATGTACACTAGTGTTACCGCCCCCCCCCCCACTGATTGGAATGTTTTTGCTAACGTAACGTGGGAGTCTCCGTTGCGAAATGGTCAAGCTGTCTGATTCAGGCTGCGAAGGTTGTGGGTTCGATTTTGGGCCGCGTCCTTCCGTTCATGAGTACATTTTTTAGACTCCTGGGGTCGTCGCTGGAGCTACGGAGTTCGTGCTTTGTGCGACGCTTTCGACAATTCGCTGCGGAAAGAAACTGACCCATATGGGATAAAAACTCAGTACAATGAAGTCGACCGTGTCGACTTTTAAGCGACTTCTTTTGTTTTTGTTGTTGCTAACATAACGTATTTCCACAACCGGATTTAGACAAAGGAAACCCTAAGCTATGTACGGTAAGATTTCTTATTTAACCGATTTACTACCGAATAATAATAAATATATCACCAAATGTGACCTCCTATTTGGACAGAAGTAAGAAATATTGCTGTACAATTGCCATCATGTTATTTGGGTTGTTTCGGGGTATCTTCTGTAATTGCAATGCTCAGTGAAATGAAATTTACATTGACATTTGATTGTGTACCATGTTCGTTCCAGATCTGCTTTTTGATTGGCACTGAATCAAATGAAAGATGAATTAACTCTTATTGTACTCTTTGAAAAACCGCCTCCAGAAAAGCTCGTTCTTGGGAATAAATTTCGGGACATGATTGGTAATACTAATTGTGGCTGCGTGCTTCAGATTAATTTAAAAGTAAACATATCACCCCATGTCAACACACATATTGCACCAGAAATGCCCTACAAATATTCATGAATGGTATACGAACCATATATTTTACTTAATCTGAATTTAACGAGCTTCAATCTGTGGAGCCATTCTTGATGGACATTGTTCTGAGACGATTATTTAAGTCCTTTAAGTATCATTGGACATACTAAAAGATAAATATACGAGTATTGAAATAATTTTAACACACCGTTTATACTTCTTAGTTTTTCTACGAGCAGTATGAAGATCCCCTACCATAAGATCTGGAGTACGACAAGGTTGTGTCCTGTCCCCTCCCTTGTTCATAACATTTATAGACAACATATGTAAAGAAACCAGCTAAGCAGAGACAGCAAGAATACCGCATGATGAGAACACAGAAGAAGAACCATCTGCAAATCTAACCATTAGAGAACTCCTGTTTACGAACGACCAAGCACTAATAGCAAAATCAGAAGCTGAATTACAAGACCACATGAATAGTCTAAACGAAATGTGTAGGGAACATAACATGAAAATTAGCACAAGCAAAACAGAGGTAATGACTATAACTAAAGAAGAACAAACAACAACAATTCACTTAAACTAACATCCCTTGAAACAAGTAAAGAGTTTCAAGTACCACCATATTTAAAAAGGTGACATCGGACTCCTTGTCTTGTTTACCTATAAACAGTGTTAAAGATCTTAAACAAACAACAGTAACCTGACACTAATAAGTTGTAGAAAGTGAACAACACATTTTGTTAAAGGTGTAAAATATGGATATAATAAATTTAACATAATACAAGTTGAATGGAGACAGATTCATATATCTAGAGAATCCACATAAACTGTATCAGAAAAGACGTCTGGCACAACTGAGCAATAAAGAACAGGCTAAATCATCTCAAAATGTCCTGTTAAAAGTCATAGTCCTAAATTATCATTAATGATCAGTTTCTGTTAGACATTTTTGAGATAAAAATACTCAGGCTTGTAATTGTAGGCTTACAAAATGTCATGTCTTCTGGGTACTTTTCCTCATAGGTTGAGTGTGTGTGTGTGTGTGTGTGTGTGTGTGTGTGTGTGTGTGTGTGTGTGTATACTCTCTCTCTCTCTCTCTCTCTCACACACACACACACAACCTATGGAGAATATATATATATATATATATATATATATATATATATATATATATATATATATATATATATATATATATATATATATATATATAAGAAATGCTGTTGAAATAAGCCATATGGCCATATCGCTAATGGAAGTAATGATAATCAGTTCTTTTACAAAATCAAAACAAATAAAAAGTATATAAGATGGATCTGCATTGTAAAGCATGCTTTTTCTTGTTACCAAGTAACAACATAGTGCACTAGAAAGTAGCTTCAAACAGCTCCCTCGAGTAGTCATCTCCTCTCTGAATGATTGATTCTGTCTTTGAAATTATAGTTTTGTAGGAAGCTAGCGACTGTTATGAAATAGCTAACTTGTATAATGCTTCTCATTTGCGCCCAAACCAAAGTGACAGAAATATGTTTGTGTGTTGTGCATGAACGTAACATCATCATTGATTTAACAAGGCACAGATATCAAATTATTTTTTTTAAAGAAATTACATTAAGAAACGTTAACATCGAATCAGAAAGCATATAATGTTACTGTCGGAAAACATTGCAAGTTTCCGATGTCTTTTTAGGGGTAATAGTTATTCATGTAGTATATGAATACTTATTTCAATAATCTCTGCTTATAAAACAGTGCCTCATAACGCATAATGTGACACATTTGGAATATCCACCCTATTCCCCCGACGTGGCACTACCTGAATTATTGTTTTGTTCACTAACCACAAATAGACACTACAAAAACAGCGACATTCATATATTCTAAAGACGTCATATTCATAACCAATGCGACATTCACAGAGAGGTTTCAAAGGTTGGGTTTCAGGAATTTGCTGGAAAGATGCAGATTAAGTAAAACTTGCCGATATAATTGGCCTGCTCCGTGGCGATGGGGTTACTGACGCAGTTCGTGATCCCACATACCCGCGTTCGAAATATAGCTGCTATTTGGCAGCAGATGACGATGCGTTGGTTTTTACGAATTGGTATGGGTATCGATCGTTCAGAAAGGAATGGCACACTACTGAACATAAACTTGCCAAGAGATCACAACAGCAAAAAATGCTTGTATAGACTGCAATGTCATGTAATCAAGAGGATAGAGGAGGGGTAGATCCGAAGAGAATGGTTGCTGCCTCTGGAGCGGTCTCGGCTGGCACAGATTAGTTTCATCTTCGTGCCAGGGCATGCGGGGGTACAAGGAAATGAGCGGCTGACAAGCTCGCAGGTGATGCTACTGTGGAGGGCGGACGCGCCATGGACCAGGCTGACATTCTGAATGCTCTACGAGAAGTAAGACTTTTGCGAGAACCAAGTGATGACTGTGAATCTACAACAATGGCCAGACTGCGAGAGCAGCAAATTAAAAGAGGGGTGGCCAAACAAGAACACTACGCAGGAAGCCAAAGAAGATTGATAAACCAACACAGAACTGGCGTCGTTAGCCGCTACACGCTGCGGGATTTGCTGAGGAGGGGATCCGAGCACTTATGGACTGAATGGTTCGATGTGCAATGAGGATGATCTGTCGACTAACTAACTAACTAACTAGCAATGTCATGTAATAGATATGCAACTAACTTGTATCTATATACTTGGATTACCAGTGTAACTAACGACGGTTGCCTGAAAGAGGCTAATGAAACAAGAACATTATAATTATCATCATCATCATTCTCATCATCATCATCATCATCTAATGCCTTGCGGGCTGGCGTGTGCGATCATACCGTTCCACAAAGTGCGATCTCCGACAGTATGAATCAATTCGTGTTGACTCCCATCGTTGCCACGAAACAAGACTGTCAAGAATCTCCTCCCGCTGTCTTCCTCTATCTCTCTTTCCGCAAATCTGTCCAGTTGTCTCAACATGTTCCAGTTTTTCGTCTTCTCATAATGTAGTAAATAACTATCACTGTTTCTTTCTGATGTTTGTAATAAGTTGTGTTTGCGACTTAGCTTCCCTACAAATGTCCACATTGCTCATTTTGGCTGTCGAATTAAGTTAAAAGGTCAGTCGCAGCGATCGGGCAAATTTTGAGCTATAGCCTACGATGGGTTACATTGTGGTATTCTAGTGTGAAAATTTGGTTGCGTCTAGCATGTGCCGCGTGGTCTGGTGGTTACACACCTGCGTCACACGTCAGTGATCCGGGGTTTGTCTCCGGGTCCGGTCAAGGATATGCACAACTGATGAGCTCAAACGAGGGCGAAACTCAGTCTAGTGCTTCCATATTGACGTGGACAAGGTCTTAGGTTCGTACCGGAATACGATCAGCGTTGCCAGTTGTGGGTTGTGCTCAATCTTTGAATTAAGTTTCATCATCTTATATATAAAAGGCAATCTCCGTCTGTATGTATGTATGTCCTTTATGCGTTTGCGATTGAGATGAAATTTTCTACACGTCTTCCTCTCATTCTCGCGCTGCCAACTGTGATATTTTTTTTAGTGTAAAATCGGCTCCTTACTTAATATTATGTAATTTTCCATTTTTCATTATAATTTCTATATAGCGAGGGGACTTAACTCTAGAAAAGTTATTTCAAGGAGCATAACTTTTAATAACTTTTCTGTATAACTTATAGTCATATTGTTGCATCGTTTTCAAAGATTTATAACCTCTTTGTCTATAGTTATTTACCGGCATATGAGTTATAATAAATAATGATATAATCTTTAAGGCATTTTCAAAGTTTTCATAAAAATAATGCATAATGCATAACAGTGTAACTCATCTTTTTATGCTTAAGAAGTTATCTACAGTCATGCAGGTGATTAGAAACAGTTTTCATTAAAAAAATGGATGGTGTGTTTAAGGACATTCTTTTAAGTAACTTTTTTTGTTGTTGTATGAATTTAATGAGACCCTCCCCGCCAGGAGCTGGGCGAAGCCACGCCGGGTCAGATAGATAGATAGACCCACCTTTTCGCTGCAGTTATCTACAGGCATATGCGTTATAATCCTCCTCCTCCTCCTCTCCCATCCTCCTCCTCCTACCCTCTTCCTCTTCCCAATCATCCTCCTCCCTCTACCTCCTCTTCCTCCTCCATCCTCCTCCTCCCTCTCCTCCTCCTCCTTCTTCCTCCTCCTCCTACCTCCTCGCCCTCCTCCCTCCTCCTAATCACTCCCCTTCCTTCCTCCCCTTCTCCTCCTCTTCCTCCCTCCTCCTTCCTCCTCCCTCCCCCTCCTTATCCCTCTACCTCCCCCTTCCTCCCCCATATCCTTCCTCCTCCCTCCCTCCTCCTCCCTCCTCCTCCTCCCTCCTCCTCCCTCCTCCTCATCATCCTCCTCCTCCCTCCTCAACCTCCTCCTTCCTCTTCCCTCCTCCTCCCTCCTCCCTCCTCCTCATCCTTCCTCCTCCTCCCGCCTCCTTCTCCTCCCTCCTCCTCCCTCCCTCCTCCTCCTCCTCCCTCGTCCTCCACCTCCCTCCTCCTCCTCATCCTCCTCCTCCCTCCTCATCCTCCTCCTTCCTCTTCCCTCCTCCTCCCTCCTCCTCCTCTCTCCTCCCCTCATCCTTTCTCCTCCTCCCTCCTCCTCCTCCTCCCTCCTCCTCTTCCCTCCTCCTCCCTCCTCCTCCTCCCTCCTCCTCCTCCCTCCTCCTCCCTCCTCTCCTCCCTCCTCCTCCTCCCTCCTCCACCTCCCTCTTCCTCCTTCCTCCTCCGCCTCCCTTTTCTTCTACTGATGCTGCAGCTGTTGCCGCTCCTTTTACCCAATTAAATGAGATGCTCCCCGCTTTGGGAACGGGAATGGGAGCTGGGGCCAAATATGAATTAAATGAGATGGTCCCCGCTTTGGGAACGGGAATGGGAGCAAGGGCCGAATATGAATTAAATGAGATGTTCCCTGCCAGGGGCAAGGCGATGCCGGGCCGCGTCGTCTTTGTTGGGAACGGGAACGGGAGCAAGGGCCGAATATGAATTAAATGAGATGCTCCCCGCTTTGGGAACGGGAACGGGAGCAGGGGCGAATATGAATTAAATGAGATGCCCCCTGCCAGGGACTGGGCGAAGCCGGGCCGGGTCTGCTAGTTTTATATATAAAAGGCAATGTGTGTGGGCGTGTATGTCCTTTATGCGTTCGCGAACGGTCCATCCGAATGAGATGAAATTTTCTACACGTCTTTCTCTCATTCCCGCGTTGCCAACTGTGATATTTTTTTAGTGTAAAATCGGCTACTTACTTAATATTATTTAATATTTCATTTTTTATTATAATTTCAATATAGCGAGGGGACTTAACTCTAGAAAAGTTATTTCAAGGGGCATAACTTTTAATAACTTTTCTGTATAACTTATAGTCATATTGTTGCATCGTTTTCAAAGATTTATAAACTCTTTGTCTATAGTTATGTACAGGCATATGAGTTATAATAAATAATGGTACAACCTTTAAGGCATTTTCCAAGTTTCCATAAAAATAATGCATAATGCATAACATTGTAACTCATCTTTTTATGCTTAAGAAGTTATCTACAGTCATGTAGGTGATTAAAAACAGTTTTCATTAAAAATAATGGATGGTGTGTGGAAGGACATTCTTTTAAGTTACTTTTTTTTTGTTGTATGAATTTAATGAGACGCTACCTGCCAGGAGCTGGGCGAAGCCACGCCGGGTCAGATAGATAGACAGACCCACCTTTTCGCTGCAGTTATCTACAGTCATGTGCGTTATAATCCTCCTCCTCCTCCTCCTCTCCCCTCCTCCTCCTCCTACCCTCTTCCTCTTTCTCCCCCCTCATCCCTCTCCCTCCTCCATCCTCCTCCTCCCTCTTTCTCCTCCTCCTCCCTCCTCCTCCCTCTTCCTCCTCCTTCCTCCTCCTCCTTCCTCCTCCTCCTCCCTCCTCATCTCTCTTCCTCCTCCTACCTCCTCGCCCTCCTCCCTCCTCTTAATCACTCCTCTTCCTTCCTCCTCCCTTCTCCTCCTCTCTCCTCCTACTCCCTCCTCCTCCTCCCTCCTCCTCCTACGTCCTCCCCTCATCCCTCCTCCTCCCTCCTCCTCCTTCTCCTCCCTATTCCTCCCTCCTCCTCCTCCCTCTCCTCCTCCCACCTCCACAATCCTCCTCCCTTCTCCTCCTCCCTCCTCATCCTCTCTCCTCCTCCCTCCTCCCTCTCCCTCCTCCCTCTCCGTCCCCATCCCTCCTCCTCCCTCCACATCCCTCCTCCTCCCTCTTCCTCCTCCCTCCTCCTCCTCCCCCTCCCTCCTCCCTCCTCCTTCTCCCTCCTCCTTCTCCCTCTTCCTCCTCCCTCCTCCTCCCTCCTCCTTTTCCTTCTGCCTCCTCCCTCCTCCTCTCTCCTCCTCCTCCCTCCTCCATCTCCTCCTTCCTCTCCTCCTCCCTCCTCCTCCCTCCTCCTCCTACCCCTCCTCCTCCTGCGTTCTTCTCCCTCCTCCTCCTCCTTCCTCCTCCCTCTTCCTCCTCCCTCCTCCTCCCTCTCCCCCTCCTCCCTCTTCCTCCTCCCCCTCCTCCTCCTCCCTCCTCCTCCCTCATCCTCCTCCCTCCTCCTCCTCCCTCATCCTCCTCCCTCCTCCTCCTTCCTCCTCCTCCCTCCTCCTACCTCCTCCTCCTTCCTCCTCCTCTCTCCTCCTCCTAATCCCTCCTCCTCCCTCCTATTCCTCCCTACTCCTCCTCCCTCCTCTTCCCTCCTCCTCCTCTCTCCGCCTATCTCTTCCTCCCTCCTCCTCCCTCCTCCTCCCTCCTCCACCTCCCTATTCCTCCTCCCAGCTCCTACTCCTCCTTTTTATTCTTCTGCTGTTTCTGCTGCCGCAGCTCCATTTACCCAAGTTAATTGTTGGGGAAGATGTAAAGATCTTTTAAGTGCTCTTTCTAATGCTTTTTGTAAGTTGGTCTTCGTTTATCTAAGGTTGTTCTAACTGCAACCAATAAATGATTAGACAGACAGGCAGGCAGACAGACAGACAGATAGGGAGGGACAGACAGATAGACAGACAGACAGACAGACAGACAGACAGACAGACAGCCGGAACGGGAACTTATATGACTACGTATATGAATTAAATGAGATGCTCACCATCAGTGGCTGGGCGAAGCCGGGCCGGGTCAGACAGACAGACAGACAGATAGACAGACAGACAGACAGATAAATATTCGGGAACGGAACGGGAGCTTATATGACTACTTATATGAATTAAATGAGATGCTCACCATCAGTGGCTGGGCGAAGCCGGGCCGGGTCATACAGACAGACAGACAGACAGACAGACAGACAGATAGACAGACAGACAGATAGTCGGTAACGGGAACGAGAACTTATATGACTACTTATATGAATTAAATGAGATGCTCCCCACCAGGGTCTGGGCGAAGCCGGGCCGGGTCAGCTAGTTATTCTATAAAAGCACATCTCCAGGGATTTGTTTCGCCTGTTTACTAATTGTCCAGGATTCGCAGCCATACGTTAAAATTGGTTTTATGTAACATGCAAGAACTGTTTTTCGAACTTTCAAGGACAATGACTTATTGCACAAAAAGTTCTTCATTTGACAAAATGCAGTGGGTGCTTGTCCTATTCTGTTCTTTATCTCGATGATGCATCTTCCATCTGATGTTATTCCTGTGTCTAGATATCATAATTTCTGTACCTGCTCCAAAATAACGTCATTTACTTTAATTGCACATTTAGTCACAATATGTTTTTTTGATATCACCATGACTTCTGTATTTCTATTATTTAAAAAAAAAGAAGTCCATTTGTTCATTTTCTACAACAACTGTATCTATCATTTCCTGTAGTTCCTTCTGACTTGTTGCTCTAAAGACTGTGTTACCAGTGTAACGTAGGTTATTCATATTATATCTCCCAACCAGGATCCCTGACATAGTTTCTGTAGATCTCATTATTTGTTCATTGCAAACTGAAAACAAATCAGGAGACATTAAAGAATCTTTCCTGAGGCCCGTCTTTATACACTAGAATGTTCCAACCAGGTTGTTGATTCTTGTGCCTGCTGTTTGCTGCCAATATATGTTCTTTATAATTCGCAGCTCTTTGCCGTTAATGTTCAGTTGCTTTAGTAATTTTATTAATTCATCATGTTTCACATTGTCAAATGCTTTTGTGTAGTCTATGAAGCATAAGTGAAGATCTGTTTTTACTTCTATAGCTCTTTCTAATAATGTACTTAGAATATATATTGGCGTAGGCGTTCATGTCTCTCCGCAGATCTCGGTCTTTTGTGTCCTGGATCAAAGCTACTGATGATATTTCTCCATGCAACCGTCTCAATCCATCCAGCATAATGCGAAGAGCATCACATAATAAATCTTATGAGTTTCATGACAAAGCTGTTACTGAGAATAGTTATGAAAAGAATAAGAAACAAAATTAAACCAGAAATTAGTGATGAACAGTATGGATTTGTGAATTGGGTGAAGCAAGGCTGTGTCCTGGCACCAGCACTGTTCAGCCTCATATTTTTAGCTATGCTGAAGAATGCCTTCGAAAACAACTACATTGAAATAGACATTAACTACCACGAAATTTCAAGGACGCGTCGATAGTCCACCTTTATAAACGTAAAGGAAACCGACAATCCTGTGACTGCCACGGAAGCATCTCCTTGCTCTCAATTGCAGGGAAGTTACTTGCTAGAATACTTCTCAATCGTCTCACAGCCCATCTCTAACAAGGTCTTCTTCCTGAGAGTCAATGTGGCTTCCGAAAATAACGAGGAACGGTTGACATGATTTTCGCTGCAAGGCAGTTGCAAGAGAAATGTCAGGAACAGAACTGCGAAATGTTCTCCACTTTCATTTATCTAACGAAGATTGATAATACAGTCAGCAGAGCGGGACTGTGGAAGATTGTGGCAAAATATGGCTGTCTACGAATGTTTGTCCAAACAGTGCGCCTATTATGGCTGTCTACGAAAGTTTGTCCAAACAGTGCGCCTATTTCATGATGGTATGCAAGCAAGAGTACAGGAAAATGGCCAATTGTCTGAGCCCTTTCCTGTCACCAATAGAGTGAAGCAAGGCTGTGTCCTGACACCAACACTGTTCAGCCTCATGTTTTCAGCTTTGCTGACGAATGCCTTCGAAAAGATAATAGACACTAACTACCGCATGGATGGAAAGTTATTCAATCTCAGAAAGCTGAAACTAAAACCAAAAACTACCAGCGATACCATCAGAGAGCTCCTGTTTGCTGACGATTGCGCTCTATATGCCAACTCAGAGGCAGACATGCGACACAACGTTACAGCTTTCTCATATGTCTGTGCCAACTGTGTGCTCAATATCGCCTTGGAGAAGAATGTAGATATGTACCAGCCAGCTCCAGGGATTAATCACACCGTGCCGAATATCCCATTGAATGGTCATAGACTAAGTGTAATAAACAAATTCACCTATCTTGACAGCACTGTGTCCCAAGCTGCCAGAACTTATCACAAAGTGAATACAAGAATCTCCAAGGCCAGCGCGGCCTTTGGCAGACTCTACAAGAATGTGTGGGACAGAAATGGAATAAGCCTGCAAGCAAAGCTGAAAGTCTACAAAGCAGTCGTATTATCGATACTGCCATATGCTTGTGAAACCTGGACTGTTTACCAGCGACACGCCAGAAAACTAAACCACTTCCACACAGTCTGCCGTAGGAAGCTATTGAATATAAAATGGCAAGATAAGATCCCAGACACTGAAGTCCTAGAAAGAGCGTCCATGCCCAGTATCCACACTCTACGAATAAAGAATCAGATTCGCTGGGCTGGTCACTTGACTCGCATGCCAGATCACAGGCTCCTTAAACGAAGTTTTTAATTCGAGCTGCGTTGGGGTAAACGCTCCCAAGGCGGCCAGAGGAAACGCTTTAAACACACTCTGAAGATCTCACTAAAAGCTTTTGGTATTCATCTTGACACCTGGGAGACTACTGCCAAGGACCGAAATTCGTGGCGTACATCGTTACACAAGGGTGTAGTCACCTGTGAAGCAAACAGGACTCCAAGAGCTGTGGGAAAAAAAAACACGTCTGGACAGACAAATCACTGCAGAAGATCCTCCTCCTGGAACTTCAAGCATTCTTTGCCCACATTGTCAAAGAGCATTTCGAGCCAAACTAGGCCTTACCAGCCATCTTAGAACTCACGGCTTTATACTTTCAACCCCACTGGATGAATTTAATGGTCATCATAATTCCTGAAGGACAAACACCATCATAACAATAGAAAAGATTACGAAATGTTCAAAGAAATGAAGTTATTGACAAGAAATGTTCAACATCAATTAAACGTTATCTGTGACAAATTGGGATATACTCTAACAGAATCTAGAAAACTTTTAGAAAGATGGAATGAAACTGCAGTGGAATATATGATGAATCAATGTGACGATATGAATGATATACATGAGCCATTGACAGCAGAGACAGAACCTGAACCCTCATTAGATGAAATTGTATGGACAATAAAGAACCTGAAGAATGGTAAATCACTAGGATGTGATGAGATACCAGGCGAACTAATTAAAATGGGAGGAGGAGAAAACATACAAATCTATCATGCATTATGTAAAAAGATATGGAAATATGGCGTACGGCCAAAAACTTGGAAGAGAACTATTTTCATTATAATATCACAAAAGGGCAACTTGAAATTATACACCAGCTATGGAACTGTTGCCTTGGTCAGTCATGCAAGTAAAATTTTAGAAAAAGTCATAACGGGAAGACATCGTATAAAATAGAAGAAGAGATTAACATGATTCAAGTTGAATTTAGACAAGAATAGGAACAAAAGATCACATACTCAAAATGCTTTTAATAACAGATAAGTGTAAATAATTTAGTGTAAACTTATTCTCATGTTGTGTGGATTATTCAAAGGCATTTGACTGTGTATACAATCAGAAACTTTTGGAAATCATGAGAAAAATTGGTTTTCCATCACATGTCCTTTAAATCAGAAATGCTCTATGTAGCCAACAAGTAGCGGTAAGAATCGATGTCGAAACATCAGACTGGCTTGACATCAAGCAAGGAGTCTGTCAGGGCTGTGTGCTGTCCCCGCCTGTACGCCGAAAATATGATGAGAAATGTCAGAGATGATTTAACCATTGAGCAATATGATGGACATGAAATACCAGAGTTTCGATATGCTAATGATACAGTATTACTATCCATATCACAGAATAGTATATAAAAACTAATAACCTCAACCCAAAAGTATGGTGAAAATCACAACTTATATCCTAACATAGCAAAAGCAAAGATAATTCATACGAATGAAACTAATATGGAGAAAGAAACATATGTCAATGAGGACAAATTGGAGGTGGTGGAAAATTTCGAATATCTTGGGTCATTAATTACCAACAATGGTGACACAATGAAGGAAATTAAAAGACGAGTATCCATTGCTCTTCAAAAATTAAATCAACTGAATAAATTATGGCGTGGGACAGATAGATCTACACAAATTTGATTTTTTAAGAGCATTCATCTTTCCCATTATCACATACGCCTGTGAGACCTGGATACTTACTAAACAAGCTGAACAGCGCATAAATGCCTTTAAATATAAATGCTATAGAAGTGTTCTAAGAATATCTTGGATACGGAAAAGAACGAATGCATCCATACGACAAGATCTGAATATTGAAGAAGGTTGGCTACTAAAGACAATAAAACAAATAAAACGGAAATATTTTGGTCATTTTAAAGTTTGGAGAGAATATTAATGGAATGGTAATTGACAGGGAAGAGAGGATCACGAAGACCAAAGAAAAAATGGGTGCAGGGTGTGGCAGATGATCTCCAAATGGGTGTATCGAACGAGGAACATCTTATGATCGACACATTTGCCGGAAGGTTGCTACATGAGCGAGGTTCTGCAAAGAACATGCTACTGAATGAATGAATAAATCTTGGTGGCATAGTGGTTATTGATCTTGCCAAATAATTCTGGGGCGAGTTAAACCCCATGTGTGGCTTTATTACTACATCTTTACGACTAGTACTGTTCTGAGGTCGAGCCAGCTTCATCCAGCGAGTACTATTGCTATTATAAGAATTATCTGGAAATACATATTCATTTACCTAGGAAGTGTAATATCATCAAATGGAAAATCAGAAGACGAGATCGAAAATAGATGCAACATAGCAAACCAACTCATTGGACAAATGACATACGCCAATACTAAAGAAAAACCATGTATCAATAACTACTAAGAAAGCACTTTACAACACAATCTTCCTACCAATTCTATGCTGCCGATGCATGGACAATGATGAAAAAGAGAAAAGAAAAATCACATCAACAGAAATGAGATTCCTGAGAAGAGTACTTAATGTATCAAGGAGAGATAAGATCAGAAATGAAGAAATCAGGACTAAAGTGGGGGTTATAGCTGCGCTAGATTTTATTAGAACACAGCAATTCAAATAGTTTGGCCTGCAAGTAGGTTACCAACCAACAGTATACAACAACAAGCAATGATGTACAGCCCAATTGGAAGCAGAAAACGTAAACGATGGACGGAAGGAATAGCAGAGTCCATGGGAATATCGATGCAATAAGCCCATAAGCGTGCACCCTCTCGCTGTTTATACTTCACCTCGACGCCGCAAGGTATGAGGAACATGATGAGATGAACTATATATAGGGACGTTCATTTGAAACCTGTTCCAATGGCTTTATTACAAAAGCATGAAAGAAACATTAACAGGTGTAGTAGAATTAAACAAAGTATCATTTTGAATGCATTGTGCACCATGGGTTGGTCAGAAGAAGTCGCCGTAGGCATTCAGGCAAGCAACCCATTGCTTAGTAAGGCGGCGAACGCCATCCGCAAAAAAGGATTGTGGTTGCTCACTGAAATAAGTGTTTACCGTGTTCATTACGTCTGCATCTGTGTGAAATCGTTGCCCCTTGAGAGCTTTTTTTTAGATGTACGAACAAATGAAAATTACATGGTGACAAATCAGGACTATAGGCTGGATGTTGCAGAATTTCCCACTTCTTCCTTGCTAATCCTTCCTGCACAATCTTTGCGACATGCGGACGAGCATTATCGTGCAACAAAATTACACCGCGAGAAAGCATGCCGGGTCGTTTATTCTTGATGGCTTTTTGCAGCTTGTCTAGTGTTTGCAAGTAGTGGATAGAGTTGATGTTGACACCATGTTCTTTAAAATTCGGCCAACAATAGCTCTTCATGGATAACAAATGTGCTCAGCATAACCTTACCAGCGGAAACCTGTAACTTGAATTTTTTGGCTTTTGGTGATCCAGCATGCTTCCATTGCATGCTCTCTCTTTTTCTGCTCGGCTCAAAGTGGTGATACCATGATTCATCGCCTGCCACTATGCGGAAGAGAAATTCATCACCTTCCACTCTGTAACACAGCAAGTGGTTCAAACACCATCCCATGCGTTCCTCTTTTTGGTGGTCGGTCAACATCCGTGGTATCCACTGTGAACACACCTTCCGATATTGCAGTTTATTACGAACGACTTTTTGAATTGTCCCAATTAACACATCAAATTCTTTCGCTAGCGAACGTATGCTTCGAAAACGGTTCATCTGTACTGCTGCATCAATTTTGCCGATGGTTTTTTTCTGTTGCAACAATATGCGCTTGACGCGAACGTCGAAGATCTGTCGTGAACTGACGTCCTTTCCGAAAGATTTATGCCCAGTATGTCACTTTTGATTTCGACACACATTATTTACTGTACGCTGCCTGCATTCTTCGATGAATGTCTACTGGTCGACATCCTTCAAATGAAAGAAACCGAATCACGGCTCTTTGAGCTTCCTTGGACGGATTTTGGATCAACCCGGCCATTTTCTCAACGGTCAAAAACAGAACCTATGCATCATGTGACGATAAGCACGTGCTTTTTATTCATTAGTCAGTACTTATCATATCACTATGATATGATCATGTTCAACGTAAGTGCAATTACGCGCGATGCGGCACGTACGGATTTCAAATGGACGCCTCTATATATATATATATACTAGCTGACCCTGCCCGGCTTCGCCCAGACCCTGGTGGGGAGCATCTCATTTAATTCATATAAGTAGTCATATAAGTTCTCGTTCCCGTTACCGACTGACTGCCTGTCTGTCTGTCTGTCTGTCTGTCTGTCTGTCTGTCTGTCTGTCTGTCTGTCTGTCTGTCTGTCTGTCTGTCTGTCTGTCTGTCTGTCTGTCTGTCTGTCTGTCTAATCATTTATTGGTTGCGATTAGAACAACCTTAGATAAACGAAGACCAACTTACAAAAAGCATTAGAAAGAGCACTTGAAAGATCTTTACATATTCCCCCAACAATTAACTTGGGTAAATGGAGCGGCGGCAGCAGCAGCAGAAGAAGAAGAAAAAGAAGGAGGAGGAGGAGGGAGGATGAGAACGCAGGAGGAGGGAGAGGGAGGAGGAGGAGGAGGAGAGAGGAGGTGGAGAATATATATAATTAAGTAAGTAAATAAGTAAGTAAGTAAGTAATTAAGCAAGTAAGTATGTAAGTAACGAACACTTTGAAAATGACAAAAAGTGACACTGAACAAAGTTACTCCTGTATATAAACGAGAACTAGAACAACAATGTGCATATAATCCTAACAATGTAAGAAGATAGATACACAATATTTACCCATATTCATGATAAAATGCAAAGTGCTCTTCGAAGGATACCACCGTGGGAAAGACACCACACAGAGTACTGTAGTACAGTTAATTAATAAAAAAAAAAAATTGTACTAAGCGACTTAGATGAGGACCGAGAGACAAGTTATTACTTTAGTAATAATGTTTATCGTCAAGAGACTATTATGTTTTATGCGGGGTAATAAGCTTCTAATAATGTCTTAATATACGTCACTTGGCCGAGCAGCTAGACAAAGGCGGATTTTCACACAGAGCTGGGGGTGCGACATTTTAGTTATGTTAAAAAGACTAGCACTTTCCTCTAATAATATTCCATTACTGAACTTCTCCAACATTCTTTTTTGTCTGAATGCCCTGAAATTAAACAAATGAGGACCAACGTTGGCCAAATATTGCAGTGATTATACTATTAAATCTAATGGACTAATGGGGCAGATAATTGGTCGGCATTGTAAAAGACAAGACAAGTTTGATCTTATTATCCTTTTCTCTACCCCTCATGATGTGCGCGGGTTTTACAGACGGACTTTAGGGGTTAAAAAAAAATGCGCAATCTTTTATGAAGTTTTTGTTTTGTTTTTTGTCATGCGCATTTAAGGACAACCTTAACGGAAACAACATAATAGATATGTACCTGCAGTTAATGGGTTATAGCATCAATTAACGTTCATGTCGAATGAAAATTAATGAATTACTTAATGCCCATAGTGATTTTCCCGCACTTATTTCCAATCTTTCCGGGGTAAATTATTGCCGATGTAGATATGTCTATAAGAGAAAATAGGTACACGAGAAATACATGAGGGAGACAAGCTAATTAGAAAGAAGTTCAAGTCTTTGAAATATACTTCCTTGCTAAAATGCTATTATGTCAAAACAACGGGAGAATCTACGTATTTCTTAGAGTAAAATATTTATCAACGCGTACTCGATGACATTTTCGATCTTCAGAATAAGAAGATATTTTCTTATTCTGCTGTTGCGTTCGTCATGTTTTTTTTAAAACTTAAAATTGTTGATAAGTATTGACACATTTTATTGGAGACTAGCTGCCCAGGCCCGGCTTCGCCCAGTTCCTGGCGGGGATCTATCTATCTATCTATCTATCTATCTATCTATCTATCTATCTATCTATCTATCCATCCATCCATCCATCCATCCATCCATCCATCCATCCATCCATCCATCCATCCATCCATCCATCCATCCATCCATCCAGCCAGCCAGCCAGCCATCCATCCTTCCATCCATCCAGCCATCCATCCATCCGTCCATCCGTCCATCCAGCCATCCGTCCATCCAGCCATCCAGCTATCCAGCTATCCATCCATCCGTCCATCCGTCTATCCAGCCATCCAGCCATCCAGCCATCCATCCATCCAGCCATCCAGCTATCCATCCATCCGTCCATCCAGCCATCCAGCCATCCAGCCATCCAGCCATCCATCCAGCCAGCCAGCCAGCCAGTCGTCCGTCCGTCCGTACTGCAGACGTTTGAATTCGAATGGCATATCCGTTGGAATCATTGGGATGCGAGGCAACAGTATATCTTCTTCTGTAAATTTCTCACTTAAAATTGTAGCATTGATGATATTGTTGAGAATGAGAAAATTTTCATTATTTTTATGAAAACTTTGATTTTTTTTTTTTTTTTTTTAGCCATCTAACGGCCTAATATTTTGTCACTTCCGAATTCTTGAGGTTCTAAGTTTTTATCACCATGTTTATACCAGATACGACTGTGATTAACAGAGTATATATTCGGCCCATTCCCGTCCCCGTTGCGGGAAAAATGGGTTCGAAAATTTTCACGTGTTTAAAATAGATGCATTATTTTTATGAAAACTTTGAAGATGCCTTAAAGATTTTTTATTATATCATAACGCATATGCCTGTAGATAACTGTAGATAAACATTTTATAAAACTATGAAAAAAATACAATTATTTAAATTACATAATATAGCAATGCTACTAAAAGTAATGTCCCTTAATATAACTTTTCTTAAGTTAAGTCCCCTTGTAATATTTTTATTAATGTTAATAATTTATTACGTAAATAAGTGTTTGTAAACTAACAAACAATGCCAGTTGGCTGCCCGGGAATGAGAAGAACATCTGTAGAAAATTTCATCTCAATCGGATGGACCGTTCGTGAACGCATAAAGGACACACAAAGACACACACACACACACACACACACACACACACACACACACACACACATTCTCTTTTATATATATAGATAGCGAGACATGCGACTGCTTGATCGCGACGTCAATCGGTATAGCATCTGATGATGATGGTTATGTTGATGACGAACTTTATTTACGTTGTCTGTTTTTATGGAGGAAGTGCGATTATTGCGCAAGATCGGCAGACATACAAAGTGTTTAACCTCCATTTTCGCTATCTGTTAAAACGGGGATAGATGTATTATAACAGAGTATCTTAGCAGAGGGGTATTTAACGTGGTGTGCAATGGGAAGATTATTATGGGCACGGTTGGGCACATCGCTAAGAGGTAGCTAGGGTTTGTCATCCTATGACGAACATCTTGGGAACAAAGTTAGTTGCGACATTCTAACATCCAAGAAGGTCGCATGATCATTGTGGGCACCATCTGGAACGAAAGATGATCTGAATGTAACAATATACGTGGTTTGTACTCCAGCATTTTTGAAACGAGAAACGATGTAACCTCCAATAAACTGTAAACTAAACAACGGACAGAGTTGGAGTGACTTCTGTTAGTGTCGTTCATCCGAACTACATCGCCTCCTCCTACCACTGTTATAGGAGATCGACGGCGCAACGGAAAAGTTGGACGGCAGATGTGGCGAGGCGGGACCGAGACAGAAGACGATGGAATTTTACATACTGGCATGGTGAGACATTGATATGTGAAACTATTGGCAGTACAAGAGAAAAAAAGGATGGAGAAATACACACAATTTGACACACACATATAAACATAGACACACAGAAAAATGAATACACATACATACATACAAACACACACACACACACACATATATACACACACACACAGACAGACAGACACACACATACATACATACATACATACATACATACATACATACATACATACATACATACGTACGTACGTACGTACGTACAAACAGACAGACAGACAGACACACACACACACACACACGTACGTACGTACATACATACATACATACATACATACAGACAGACAGACAGACAGACAGACAGACAGACAGACAGACAGACAGACAGACAGACAGGCAGGCAGGCACGCACGCACGCACGCACACACGCACGTACACACAGACAGACAACCAGACACACAGATAGAAAGACATATAGTTCGAGGTAGCTGTAAGGTTTATTTAGTTTCTACTGAGCGGCTGGCCGAGTGGTTACAATGCTGGACTCTCCTTCGCGAAACCCGGGTTCGATCCCTCCGTAAGGTGTGGGAATTTTTTCTGTCGGGGGAAAAAAAAAATACAGCCTGCACAGTTCGCGGCCTCTGCACTAGCAGGCAGCCTTAATTCCTCAGGCTCAAAGACCCCACTGCCATACACCACAAGGTACTATATTGGCAGTAAATGACTGACCGCGGTGTAGTGGTTTCGGTCCACACCTCAGTCATTTGGTCTTAAATGTTGAATTCTCGTCCTTGCCTTTGTTACGCTTACAGGAACCCGAGAAGTCGGAGTGAGTTCACCTGATGACCAGGATACTCGTAATTGGGAAAGCCAGCCCGCACACATAATCATTTCAGTAGTAGCTACGGCAATCCGTATTATAATGAAGCACCTGTGTGGAATAAGGTAGATATCAAATGTAGAGAAAACAACATCAATAAAATCATCACCATCATCATACTCATTATAATGTGCCATGCCGATAAGCGTGGGAGGTTTGTTTCGCAACCACACACGTTCAACCGAGTCATGGATAGCTCTGTGTTCTTGTATTGGCCATAGCACGTGGCTAAGCTATCCAGATACTTACTTCTCTGCCTCCCTCGTGTTTTCTTCCCTTCGATCTTGCCAGTTGTCACCAAGTTCTTTAATTTATTTCTTCTTATAAAGTATTCAAAAAAATATTCACTGCCTACATCTAATTTCTCTAATAAGGTTGCAATAAAATACATACATACAAACAATCTGGGTCATGTAGATCACTTATTCTGCTAGAATCTGGCTTTGATTATGTGGCAAATAAATATATAAAAGTGTTATTTCAATTAAAATCCCATTTTATGTTAAAAAAATTAGTAGCGTACTATCGAGGTAGTGTGCCGCATTCACAATGAATGAAATGGAATGCCATCTGAAGGATCCACCGTATTTATATAGCTAATTAAACACACAATATATGAAAGAAAACAATACACTGGTAATAAGTAAAGCTAATCTAAGCGCAAAAATCAGTAAAGTGCACTAGATTTAGTAGCATATATAAGGACTATGCGTGAATTCAAAGCGAGGGAACTCCCCCCCCCCCCCCCCCTGCAAAAAAATAAATAAATAAATACAAGTAATACACAAAGAAAAATTTACTGAATAATGAATACAGTTATTAATGACTATACACAAAGTGAATTTTGCTATATGACAGGGGGGGGGGGGGGCGGGGGAAATATGTTGTAATTACACAAACAAAGGAAAACTATCAAATGCTTGTAGACGAAGGATAACATTTAATTTAAAACAAACAAAAAAACCAGGCACTATGTATGAGTATATGTTGACCTAAGCAGTTTTACAAGTTTTAGTTTTCTCTTTTATAAGTTTCATTGTTGAACTGTTCGCTTGGATGTTCAGCCATAATCAAACTAACAAACGTTTTTGTTGAATAGCTTCTGTTTTTCATGTGCATATGCGAATTCTAATTTGTAATCATAAAAAAGTGCCATCTTTGTTTAGATCCATTTTGATTTATCATTTTCTTCAGACATGACACAAATGTTGGGAATTTGATGAATGCTAATATACATTTAGTTTATTTCAGTGAATATAAGCCTACTATATATCTCAATAGACTTCTGCAAGATGGAAAAGTATTTCTGACCAATAGAATTCCAACGAGGAAAAGAATGTTGAACAACCACATAGAATTGTACTTTAGTATGGATGTGAAGTTTGGACAATGAGCAGAAAAGCTGAATAACATCTCATGGCAGTGAAATGTGGTTTCTGAGTAAAATGCAAAGAATGTCATCTACATACCGAAAAACCAATAAGTAAATCCTACAAGAAACAAATGCAAATCGTAAATTGATGAAAGAAATTAGACAGTCAATATTTTTCGGACACGTTATAAGAAGAAAAAAAAAAAGAGAACTAAGTGACAACTGGCAAGATTGAAGAGAAAAGAACACAGGGGGGACAGAGAAGTAAATACTTGGATAGCCTGGTCACGTGGCATGGTTGTGACAAGACTAAAAAGCTGATCCACGACTCTGGTGATCGTTTGAAATAGTGAAAGATGACCGCACAAGCTTATCGGCAAGACACATGATGGTGATGATATACTTCTTATGAAATCTTCAACGAAATTCCATACTGAAATGTTGTGGCGCCTAATCAACAATTATTTTGTGTGTGTGTGGTGACTTGAGAATATTTTGTCTGAACCTATTATTGCTTTTCAATTTGTAAGATTAAAGAAAATAAAAGGCCCTTGATCCACAATCTGGCAAAGTCATTCATTCATTCGGTAGCGTGTCTTTTTGCAGAACCTCGCTCCCATAACAACTTTCCGGAAAACTTCTCTGTCATAAGGAAGATGTCTCGCGTCCGATACAACCATTTTGAGATCATTTGCTACATTCTGCACCCATATCCTCTTTGGCCTTCCTCTTTCTCTCATAATAGGCATATACCCCTCCATGATTGTTCTCCCTAAACTTTCATGGCGTTTCAAATGACCAACATATTTTAATTTTCTTTGTTTTATCGTCTTTGGTGGTAAACATTCTTCAATATTCAGGTCTTGGAGTATGGATTCATTTGTTCTTTTCTTTATCCAAGATAATCTTAGAACCTGTCTATAACATTTATTACATTGGCACCTTGCCGTCTTGACAGACGATAGTTTGTTACATTGTGCTTCAAAAAGGCTTAATAACTACAATCCATTGCGGTGGCGAATGTGACTTATAAGGCCAATTCGCGCTGTAAATTTTTGTCCACAGTGGATGCATGTGAACACATGGTCATTTCCACCATCATGTACCATCTTACGTCTCACACTCTCGGTGTGTGACTTATCTGCAGTAATTTTATCCTTTGTCTTTATTCCATTTCTGATAGTTGCCCTCCATGCAACACGTTCAGTGACGACTTGTCCCATTGTGCATTATCAATGCCTGTATCAATCATGTACTTGGACTGGTTTGCTACTATAGAAAATATCCCCAGCCTTTGCTCCAACCACCTCACTAGCGCTTCACATCTACCAGGCCCCACACAAGCCGGGACAGCTGAACCTCCCCTCCCCTACCTAGGGTTTCCTACCCCAAGGGGGCTCGGACAAAACACAAGTCATACCACAGCACAAAGTCATAGCTAACATAACAAAATTTAATTCATAACTACGTCAACTGCAACACAGAGAAGGATGGCTGAAAGCCAGACTATCAGACAATATGTACAAGAGCAGATCTACAGATGATTCTTCTTCATCATAGAGACTGTGAGTATAGTTCGTGCGGTCGTCCTGTCGTGGTTACGACTCACCCAGGAACCTCCAGTGGACATTAACTCCAAGGTCTGATGCCTCTCCAAAGTTCCCTCTTCTTACAGTGATCCAAATCTCGGGCTGATCAAGCGTAATACCACTGCCTGACCGACACTGCACCGGTGATCAAGGCTCCTTCCTTGATGTCGTACTATATCACCGTCACACTCTACGGATGAAGTCTGGGCCGACCCTAGAATACTAGCTGTCTCCCAATTGCAGACTAGTACGTGGAGCACCGTACCCTAATGTTCAAGAGCCTGGATGCTCTTCTGTCTCGTAAGTGACTGACACACTGATACGTCACCTATAACATGAGCGTTCGCTCTACACAAACACAATGTCACTTGCAAAGTCTAACAGATGAATCCAACACTTCACCTATTCCCATGTCTCTTGGAATAATAGATCTTCACAAATTCACAAGTCACTACCCTGGTCGATGGGTATCAATCACCTCCTAACCAACACTGTCAATGTTCAACACCTCGGAATGGGGTAGATCCCTACCCTATCAAGCATGTCACTCCGGTGTTCACACCAATAAGTAAATCAATGTCTGAGGTCACTGGACCAAGTTTCGGCTTCACTAAGGTAAACCTTTGTAGGTACACACCACTTAAGCATGATAATATATAAGGTGTCCCATGACGGCCCAGCCGGACCGGAAGCATAACAAACAGGCCATGGTGACTCGTAACAGAGATCACTTCTATCAACTTTGAAATTCACTACCTTGCAATCATCAAGGTTCTCACTGAGTTCGAATTCCACCAGTGCTTCACTGGCTAGAATCAACAGACGTTTCAGTCTTGGATCCTACCTGGATCTGTTGACACTCGTCGGACTCTCTGCGGCGGTCATAGCATAGACCTACCGACTTATTCGGTACTCAGACTTTTCAATCGTTGATCTCGGCAGATTCCGATGACCGCTCCCAGTATTGCCTTAACCATCATCTTGATCGGCACTGGAATGAGCCGGTCCCTTAGAGCTCATGGTTAAACTCTGGAATCTCCTTAGGTATAGCAATAACAAATCCTGAAACACGGAGGGGGTAGTGTGAGTACTCAACTACAACAAGAACTAACTGCATCTCCACCATTACACCTGCCTCTCAATTATAAATAACACAATAAAGATATATGTATGAGATCATCACATCATAGATCCACTCGTAACTATAATGTATAGGCATGATGATGTAAGAGAAAGCAATAGTATACCTGTGCATAGTCAAGTAGCTCGTCTGGGCTACAGATAGCCCCCTAGCACCTGAGTCGACTGTATGACTCTGTCAAAGCATCCTTCGCCTGGTGCTAGTCCACTCCTGTTTCATCTTCCATCATCAATCAACAAATACACCTACTTCCCTTTCAGTGTAGTGATTACTTTATCTAGGAGGTGCCCAGCCGGACAAATCCTCCTTCCACACATACTCACCAATTAACCAATCATTTCACCCATGGATTGATCAACTACACACATTAATAACTATATGTCCATAATAAATTATACTCTTTATAATTCATTACTATAGTATTAACTAAGGATAACTCATGAATTGTTAAACTTAAATAACAAACTCATATCACAGCCATCGCTCCGTCCTGGGATCCCTGTCCCAGAACCTGAGTTGCATTTTATTAACTGACCTTCCATTCAGGTCGGTCATCTCTGTGCCGGTCGAGCACAGCCTTGGTGGCCATCCACCAATACACTTTCCCACAGCTACTGTGGGTCCCGTGCATCTTGTCCCGTGACGACTTAGGTCACGTCATCCAATGTAGCAAGGCCTTCAGCCTCTCCTCTACCAAAACTCAGCTCCTCATTTTTGGGGGTTCATTCCCCTAACATATTACTCCTACTTCACGGCAGTACCTCAAGTACTCCATGAACAGAGTCAGGTTTCTGGAAGAATAGAATAATAGAGACAGACCCAGTTCGGTTCCTATCTTGGATCTACCCAGACGTAACGGTCTCGAATTACAGAGCGCTGCATCGCTCTCGGTCGGGTATGTTTAACCATCGGACAAGCACGATCGCTGTGGGTCGGGCCTACAATCTAAAAGGTCGGGCGGACCGGCCTACTTCCCAGTCGGTTGACTCGACATACGCAAGATTGAACACGCACAGTCACTCTAGCGGACGGACATGTAAACAAGCAGTGACAATAGGTCTTATAAATACTTCCTATCAACTGGTATCAACTAAATGTAACACCAGCCTTCCTACGTGGAATAACACTGGTACCATTACACCGCAAATACTTACCTGCTGATCTTTCCAATGAATCACACCTTGATTCCAAGAATAATCACCACCAATCTAACATCTAAATTACCATCCTAATCTAACGAAGCAAATTATGCATCTTTAATAATAACAAGCCCTAACTTATCATTATTAACAGCATCTAGCATTTCTATGTAATGAATGACAAACAACCTGCCTTGCGTGTGTAATTACTAAACCAAAAAAGTCACTGCTACACACTTGGTAAAGTACCGGAATCTTCCTTGCACAAAGCAGTGATAATAGCATACATATCACTAACCATGCAAATCATTTGTAAACAAACAGTTTATAATTCTATCAATCTACAAACAAAGGTTTTACGCCAGTACTAGAAAGAACACACGTTCCGGTCTATTGTGTATACACACTCCAAGCTGTTGTGCAGGCTGGCTCCGTCTGTCAACACATTACCTAGCCGATCGATAATCGCTAATTAAAAATGCAGGCGGCCGGCGGTACATTTATGCGCTTCGCGAAGATGATTCCGGTCGGCGAATAATTCTCTCGGGAAGGTAGGCGCGGTATAAGGACAACAGTTAAACAATAAACAAAGTATTCAACTGACCTGTGATTCCGAAATCACAATCTTGTCTGCTGATGTCCCGCTCTGGCTGCGAACCCTGACATCAAATTTCAGCAGCACATTTCTGCGATCTTTCTACGCTGAGGTCCGAGTGGCGACTGCTCACGAACAGCTAAGTGCGTCGTCACAATGCCTTCACGGGCCGAGTGAATTCCATGAGCCACGGAGAAGTCCTGCGTCACGGATTGTTCCACTATCCCGTGTTCCATGAGGCAATTGTGAGTCTAGCGTGATCTTGACCACGTACGCACTTACTGGGGTAGATTCTAGATGTCTCTAGAAATAACCAGAATCGTGACGTCACGCACTACTTCCGACGGGAAACCCCCTATTTACTGTTACTAATTCCAGGGAGACTAACCCTTCGCCATCCCATCAAAGGGATATAACTCAGAGACCAGACTATCTGCAGTCGTTTCGTCACACTTACACACATCTTTGTATCGTAGCAGAGGCCGACCCTGAGATCTCCTACCCGTCTGTAATTCACCAAAAAAGATATCCTTTGGTATTCTACCATGATCCATCCTCCTAAGATGTCCTATCCATCTTAGTATATGAAGACTGAGCATGGAATAAACCGTCACTCATCCTGATCTTTCCAATACATCAGTATTTGTGATTTTGTCTTACCACATACTACCAAGAATTCTTCGCAGACACCCCATATGAAAGCTGTTTAAACGTTTCTCTTAGTGTGAGTAAGTTGTACAGGTTTCACTGCCACAAAGACGAGTGCGTCGAGTTATGGGGCAGATCAGGACTCAGTTAGAAGATCTGCAAATTCCGGTCGCTCTGTTCATACACTGCATCATACATCAGCAAACACTCTATGCGAAAGACTTAGATATTTCTTGTGTACTGAAACGAGTCGTTTCCGTTGTGAACTTCTTTCGGGGACATAAACTCAATTACCGTCAGTTCCAGGCTTTTCTTGAAGAAATTGATTCTGAAGTCTTCGATTACTTTTTAAAGTAAATTTTTGTCTTTGTTTTTTGTGCATTGCTCGCCACTCACCCATGATTAAGATAGTTTTTCGTATTTTTCCCCAGGGCTTTCGTTTTGGCTTGCAAGTATTGTTAACGTTAGTTGCATATCCTTTACAGAACGTTTGCAGTCAACACCAGCATCTTTTGCTGTTGTTGATGTCTTGGCAAGTTTACGTTCAGTAGTTTGCCACTGCGTTATGAACGACCGACACCCATACCCTAGCGTAAAAAACCAGCGCAATGCGGTCTGCTGACAAATCGTTTAATGCAACATCCTGTAAAAATACAGGGAGGTCCCGGGTAATGTCGGGGTTACGTTCTTGGTAAACGCGACTTTAAGTGAAACGACGTATAGCGAAACAACATTTCCTACATAATTAAATGAAATACGGTGTATTTTTATGTATATGTATGTTTATTTTGATGGTTGTTGATATTCATTCATTCATTCATTCATTCATTCATTCATTAGCACGTTTTTTGCAGAATCTCGCTACCATAACAAACTTCAGAAAAATCTCTCGATCATAAGCACGATGTCCCGCGTCTAATAGACCCATCTGGAGATCATCCGTAACATCCTTCACCGTCTTCTCTTTGGCCTTTTTATTTCTCTCTTCCCGAGCACATACCCTTCCATTACTGTTCTCTCCAAACTTTCGTAACGTTTCAAGTGATCAAAGTATTTCAATTTTCTTTGTTTTATCGTCTTTAGTAGCCAACTTTCTTCAATATTCAGTTCTTGAAGTATGGATGCATTTGTTCTTTGTATTCTATCATGGTTGTTAAGGTTTCTTCGCAAGTTTTGCAGAAGGTAGTTTGCCATGGATCTTCTCTGCTTGAAGAAAACATTTGTCTAATATCTGCTGCACACCCTTTTTCCTTTTCTCTAAGTAAAGCTCCTTCCAACAGTTTATGGCGCTTTTTACAGCCCTCGACACATTGGAGCTCCGTTATTTGTTCATCATCATCATCAAGTGCCTTACCAGCTGGCGTAGGCGTTCATGGCTCTTCTCAGATCTCGGTCTTTGGTGTTCTGAATCAACTCTTTTGATGATTTTTAACATCCAGAATCCATCCAGCATCATTTCTCTTGGTCTAGCTATGCATCTCTTCTCCTCGATCTCTCAAGTGTCACGATGTTCTTAAATGTCTCTCTTCTCATCACATGAGCAAAGAAAGCTGTTTGTCTCTTTCTTATTGTAGTATAAAGTGTTCTAGTTTATTTAGCCTCTTTCATGCAATCGTTGTCAGTTACTCTGGCAGTCCAACGAATTCACAACATTCGTCTCAAAAACCACATCTCTGTTGCTTCTAAGTTCTTCCTAATTTGTTCATTTACATTCCAAGATTCACAACCATAAGCAAAGCTGGTTCTATATAGCATTTCAGCACTCTCTTTCTCTCATACATTGATAGAGACTTATTGCATAAGATACTCTTCATTTCTGAAATGCGGCTTTTGCCTGGTCTATAATGCTCTTAATTTCTGTTGCACATCTTCCATCCGATGTTATAAATGCCCCTAAGTATTTAAAATTATCCACTTAGTTAAGAATTTTCCCTTCTATTTCTATGTCACATTTTGGTGTCACCATTTTCTTTGATATCACCATTGTTACTGTTTTCTTGATATTCAAGGAGAGTCCTTTCTTTGCACTCTCTGCTACTACAATGTACAACAATTGTTGTAGGCCTGTTGCATTATGCGCCACTAATACTGTGTCATCTGCATAGCGTATTTTATTTATATTATAACCTTCGTTAGTACTCCTGGCTTCTCTTTGATCTCTAATTATTACTTCGCTATAGAGGGAGAAGAGATCGGGTGGCAAAACACACCCCTGTCATACTCCTAGCATTATCTGTTCGTAACTACCTACTTTATTTCCACTTTAATTGCTGCTACTCAGTTCCAGTAAATATTATTTATTATTCTTAAATCTTCCCATCAATGTTGATATCTTCCAACATTTTAATCAATTCATCATGTTTAACTTTATGAAATGCCTTAGTATAATCTATGAAGCACAAATATATGTCTTTCTTTGCCTCTATTAACCTATCTATTAGTGTTCATTTTATATATATATATATATATATATATATATATATATATATATATATATATATATATATATATATATATATATATATCACATTGTTTGCTTTTCCTTCCACAAAACCATACTGTTCTGCACTAATTTCCATTTTTATTTTCTTTCTTGTTCTTCTTATTATAATTCTGAGTAGAAGCTTAGTGACATGGTTTATGAGGTTAATTTTACGAATTCAATTGGTCCTGGTCTTTTTGGTATTGCTATAAATACATATTTCAGTATATCGATCGGAAAATATCCACTGCTTTATATATCATTCAATATTTTAGTTAAAATATCTACTCCAAATTCTCCCAATACTTCTAATTCTTCTACTGTAATTTCATCTGGCCCAGCTGTTTTTCCTTTCTTCACATGTTTCGCAGCGTCAGCGACTTCTTATTTTAGAGTTGGTGCGCCTTCTAAGTTAATTTCCTCTGTTAATTCTTCCGTTTCTCCGTTATATAATTCTCTTATATTCTCAATCCACCTCTTCATTATAGCACCTTCCTGCAACAATATCTTTCCTGTTTTTGATTTCAAAAACTCTGTATTTATTCTATTTTTCTTCCGGTGAGTTCATGATTTGTCTGTGCATATTTTTTTTTTTTTTGGGTATCTTTAATGGAATTTAATTCAATTCTTTGCATTGCTCATTTAACTATCTTTCTTTTGCCTTCACACATTTATCTCTTATTTCTTTATTTTTCTTAGCGCATTCTTTTTGTTTGTTTGTTTGTTTTTTTCGTTTCTATTCTGCTTCCTTTTATCCATCAGCATTAAGATTTTTTTATTCATCCATGTTTTCTTAACTATTTAGCTTCTCTCCGATAATATTTCTTTGATGCATTGATGGATAGCGGTACATGATCACTATTACAGTCAGCACCAGGCATTGTCTTTGAATTAATTAAAGCAAATTCTAAATCTTGTATTAATAAGCATGTAGTCTATTTGGTTGTGTATTTTCTTATCAGGGCTTTTCCGTGTGTATAGTCTTCTTTTTCAGGTTTTGTGATCGTTAACATTTTCGCGTAGGAGATGGATTTATTCATCTCTCGCGTGTAATTTGTGTGCCAGGAAGTAAAACCAGGAGTTTCTACTCAAGATCTGCCCGGATGCTACGGAGTTTAGTGCATCGAGCGAACCGATCCTTGAGTGAATTTTTCGCAGTGTGTGTGGGTTCTGATGTTTTCGGTTTTTCAACATGGCGGAACAACGTGTGTTCTTCCCGTGAGAGTCTCAGCAGTCAACCTAACGAGGCGGCGAGGGCGCCGAGCAGGCAGAAAGTGACAAGGTAAGCGTGGTGGTTTAAGACGTTTTAGACTCAAGTGTCACCGTCTAGGACTCAGGAATATCCGTATTCTGTATTGGAACTGCGCCAGCGTTAAATAACGGGGCTCTATTTTAGAAACCATGGTTTACAGGAACGACATTGTAGCGCTCCAGAAGACGAGACTGGGCGATCAGCTACTCCGAATTGCCGGCTTCAAATGTCTCTACAACAGACGACATCTTGGAATGGCGATTCTCGTTCGTGACAGCATGGTGGCGTCAGAGCTAGACATGTCCAGTTGGGACAGTGACGATATACAAATACAGGCGCTGAGAGTTCAATCCAGTATACCATTCATGTTGGTTAATGTTTATGCCCGCAACGCGAGTATGGATTCCCAGGAGTGGCAGTGCTTAAGTGATATATTAGGTCACGAGAGAAATGTTATATTCTGTGGCGATTTCAACGCCAAAGGCAGATCAAGGGGAATCAGTTCCTCCAACACACAGGGGGAGGAGCTCGAGATTGCACTTGAAACAATTGACCTGGTTTGTATCAACAGTGGCTGTGTCACCAGGACTGCAAGCCGTCCAGGGGATGAGGACAGTGCGATTAATCTGGCGCTGGTTTCACCTTCACTCACTACAGTGTGTAGATGGGGTGTCCACGGCAGCGACCACCACCCTTGCAGCATACTGGTGGAGAAAGGCAGAACCAGGCAGCACAAGCTAAAGGTAAAGACTTTCCAGTATGACAGTACAGGGCAAGATGTGGTGAGTAAAATAAGACGTGACAAGCGCAGAAAGCTTCAGGGCAGGAAAAAAAGCTGGAGGCAGCCACCTTGGTGGAATTTCGAGGTGGAGAAGGCTTGGGTGGATAAGCGTAGTGCTGTAAGGAGATGGCAAAATGCCAAGAAGAACAGAGCTGGTCATCCTAGTCCCTGCATGCACTTAGAACGAGAGATGCACACAAAAGTAAGCTATTTCAAAAAAACTGGTCAAGATGGTTAAAAGCGAAAAATGGGCAGAGGTGTGTCAAAGAGTAAGCACAGACAAGTCACTGAAATTGTTCTGGCGACTACATACAGGCATGAGTGGTGTAGTCAAGAATAAGAGCATTTCTGACTTCCAAGGTGCTGACCTCATCTGGCAGAGGACTGACAAGGACAAAGGCAACACCCTCTTTGAACACTATCTAGAGCAGAGCAACCAGACAGACATGGGAGGCCGAAATCTGGCCAAGGAGGTCACCTCAGACAGGCGCAAGGCCCAGAACACTTCGGATGAAGACACAGTGACAGTGAAAGAAATCAAGGCTGTGCTTCGACGATCAAAAAACAGCGCTCCTGATGGTATAAGATACGACAACATCAGTAGGTTTACCAACAACGAGCTAGAGAAACTAGCAGACATGTACACCAACAGTACAGGGAGCGCCAGCATCAAGGAGGAGTGGTTACACAGCTATCTGATTCCCTTGGCCTGGCAAATACCACACAAAACTTCAGGGATATCGAGTTATAACCATGCAGAATACAATAGGCAAGCTGCTGGAGAAGTTAATTACCAGGATAATATCAAACCAGCTAGAGAGGCAAGGTGTTTTACCACCTACCCTGGGTGGGTACCGTCCGAAAAGCGAAACCAGGACGAATGCAGCAGTTTTTGCCTCTGATGTCTATGAAGGTTTCCACTCAGGCATTGAAACCTTTGCTGCAGCGATTGATCTTGAGGACGCGTTCATCAGAGTACCATTGGATTTTTTAATGCTTCAGCTTCTTGAACCCAAAATAAGTCCATTCCTCCTTAGTTGGATCGCTGCAGCCCTCTTCCAACGGAAAGTAGTTTTTAGATGTGGCAGTTGGACTTCGGAACCAACAACAATATATCCTGGCGTACCACAGGGATCACCATTATCTACGGTACTATTAAACGCCTACACAGTGAGAATCACCAGTGAGCAGATCACTGGACCTGGTAGGACATTGTCATATGCCGATGATGTTTTAGTGTATCGTCAGGGTATGGATAAAGAGCAGGTTGCTGTGGAACTACAAACCGAACTCAATCGCATTAGTACTTGGTGTGATGAAACTGGGGCAATGGTCAACCCAACAAAGGCAACACTGACTTTGTTCTCGTTGAATAATCATATTGTCAACACTCCAACACCAACTGTAAAGCTGTGTTCAGAGACGGTGGAAAGAACGCAGGCAATGAATCACCTGGGGATACGGTTTGATCGAAGCCTTGCTTATAATGAGCACATAGACCAGGTGATAACAAAGGCCAAGCGGGGTTTGGCTGCGATGCGGGTGATGGCGGCAGCAAACTGTGATCAGATCCATCTATGTCTTCTGTGTGAGGGGCAGGTCATGTCTGTTTTTGAGTATGCGATGGCAATCCTGACTCCCAGCCGTAAGCAGATAGAATGCGCATTATTCTTGGATGTACAAGAGATACAGCATGCAGGGCGATGCGCTACCTTCTTGATTTTCAAACCATTGAAGACAGAATACAAGTTTGCAGAGCTCGCACCTACCTCAGAGTTAACGCAAAAACACAACATCCACTGCATAGTGAAATTATGAAGGTGAAGGGCAGCAGGTTAAAAAGAGGACGGTCGTGGATTGGTCAAGCCGAAGACATTCTTCAACAGGTGTGTTCACTTGAGGACTTAGAACCTGTCGAGGAGTGGGTACAAGTGCTAACATATTTCTGCACATCCTTTTCAGTTTGCATCCAACTAGATAGAAAATACAGACAAGAAAATCTGGTTGCTGTGGAGGCTGAAGTACAAGCGTTGATTTTCGAGAATTCGCTAGACGGTGGTGCTGTCATCTATACAGATGGGTCGATCGTCCGACATGTGAGAAGCTCAAGGGCCTTTACTGCTCGGAGAATTGTGAAGGACGACTCTGGTGCTTTCACTGAAACCACAAGTAGCCTGACTATGGAAGTCACAGACATTCACTAGGGCATTTTTCCTTAGCAACTCAATGAACATGATCAAGAGGATAGAGGTGGAGTGCCTCTATCGCGCGTACAGCTTTAACTTTTTTACATTGTCTAAGTTGTCCGATTATGTCTACTCCTTTCCTTTTCTCGTTATGGTTGCTTATGAATATATGTGAGTTTCTTTTTCATGCTATTTCAATAGCCTTTAGGGTTCCATAGAAAGTAATTATCAAGTTAGTTTATATATTATTTTCATGGCACATCGTATGAGTCTATAAAGTGCCGTATCCCCTCCTCAGTATCTCCAATAGCTGACTTAACTCGTTCTGATTTGTTTTATTATTTTTCTGTAGCCTACTGACTCTGATCCTCTAAAAAGTACTGAAGAGTTTTGGTCATAGCCCATAACTTTAGGAAGGGAAAATCCCAACTGCACCTCCCCGTGGTAGAGGATGGAAACACACCACGGTGTGGCTAACACAGCTCTGGGGACCGAGTATCCACCGGAATAAGTGGACAACTCTGCAGCTGAGAAGAGCAGGGGACTCACTTGTCCTGACAGTCGGAAATGGTTGTTAAAGGTAGAGGTAAAAGACCACCATGTGAATGTGGAAGGCAAGGGGAAACCACCACATTATCTTCTCAAGACTTCATGGCAAAACACATATCAGAGTTAGTGAACAACGTTAATGGCTGTTTTAGGACATCCTCGTCCGGTAGGGACAGTCATGAGCCACAGGTGACACCAGACCGTCATCCAGCTACTGATGGCAAAACCATAAATAAAATACATAAATTTAGAGTAGGAACATGGAATGTTAGGACATTAAATGAGCTTGGAATGTTGAACAATATTCTAAGAGAAATGGATAGCATGAATATGAATATACTAGGCGTTAGTGAGATGAGATGGAAGGGATCGGGCAAATTATAGCTGACAACCACACAATAATTTATTCTGGAGGGGATACACATGAAAAAGGTGGAGGAATAATATTTGACGAAGAAACAGCCAAGTCACGTAATGGATACTGGTGTATTTCAGATAGAGTTATTTTGGTCAAAATCAAAGGCAAACCAATATATATAAATATTATACAAGTATATGCACCAACAGCAAGCAGTAGTGATGAAGAAATACAACACTTTTACGACGAAATAGAAATTTCGATGGCTCAAATTGGATCACAGGAAATAAAAATAATACTCGGAGATTTTAATGCTAAAGTAGGAAAGGGGAAAATGGAGGATGGAATGGGGAACTATGGTTTAGGTACAAGAAATGAAAGAGGGGAAAAGTTAATAGAATGGGCAAATATCAATGATATGATAATTGGAAACACGTGGTTTAAACACCATAAAAGACGACTATATACAGGGAAAAGCCCTGATCAGAAAATACGCAACCAAATTTACTACATACTAATTAATAAAAGATTTAGAAATGCTATAATTAATGTAAAATCAATGCCTTGCGCCGACTGTAATAGTGATCATGTACCACTATGTGGACAAATAAAAGTAAGATTAAAGAGAGGGAAAAAAATGGTTAGGAACATGAGACTTAATAAAGAGGTTCTGAAAGTAGGTAAAGAAATTCAAGAACAATACATAGTGATTGTGAAAAATAGGTACAATGCAATAGCTAAAATACAGAGTATAAATGAACAATAGGAAATGTTAAGGGCATCCATTCATCAAACTAGCAAAGAAATGTTACCGGAGAGAAGTCAAATAGCTAAGAAAAAATTGATGAATGAAGAAATCTTAATGCTGATGGACAAAAGAAAACAGAGTAAAAATGACAAACAAGAATACGCTAAGATAAATAAAGAAATAAAAGATAAATGTTCGAAGGCAAAAGAAAGTTGGTTAAATGAACAGTGCAAAAATATTGAATTAAATGCTATTAAAGATAAAAAAAATATGCACAGACAAATCAGTGAGCTCACGGGAAGAAAAATAAGAATAAATACAGGGTGTTTGAAATCAAAAACAGGAAAGATATTATTGAAGGAAGATGATTTAATGAAGAGGTGGAATGAGTATATAAAAGAATTATATGATGGGGAAAGGGAAGAATTAACAGAAGAAAGTAACTTAGAAGGTCCACCTATTCTAAAAGAAGAAGTCGCTGACGCTATGAAATATATGAAGAAAGGAAAAACAGCTGGACCAGATGAAATCACAATAGAAGAATTAGAAGTATTGGGAGAATTTGGAGTAGATATATTAACCAAAATGTTAAATGATGTTTACCGCAGTGGATATCTACCCAGTGATATGCTGAAATCTGTCTTTATAGCTATACCAAAAAGACCAGGAGCAATTGAATGTGAAGATTTTCGTACAATTAACCTCATAAACCATATCACTAAGCTTCTGCTCAGAATCATAATGAGAAGAACCAGAAAGAAAACAAAAATGGAAATTAGTGAAGAACAGTATGGTTTTGTGGAGGGTAAGGGCACAAACAATGCAATATATACATTACGGACACCAATAGAAAGGTCAATAGAGAAACAGAGAGACATATATTTGTGCTTCATAGATTATACTAAGGCATTTGATAAAGTAAAACATGATGAACTGATTAAAATGTTGGAAGATATCAACATTGATGGGAAAGATTTAAGAATAATAAAGAATGTTTACTGGAACCAAGTAGCAGTAATTAAAATGGGAAATAAAGAGGGTAGTTACGAACAGATAAAGCTAGAAGTACGACAGGGATGTGTCTTGTCACCAGATCTCTTCTCCCTTTATAGCGAAGTAATAATGAGAGAGATCAAAGAGATGCTAGGAATACTAGTTGGAGGTTATAATATAAATAATATACGCTATGCAGATGACACAGTATTGGTGGCAGATAAATCAACAGACCTACAACAATTGTTGGACACTGTAGTAACAGAGAGTGCAAGGAAAGGGCTCTCCTTGAATATCAAGAAAACAGTAACAATGGTGATATCAAAGGAAATGGTGACACCAAAATGTGACATAGAAATAGAAGGAACCATTCTTAACCAAGTGGATAATTTTAGATACCTAGGGACATTTATAACATCAGATGGAAGATGTACAACAGAGATTAAGAGCAGAATAGGACAGGCAAAAGCCGCATTTCAGAAAATGAAGAGTATCTTATGCAATAGGTCACTATCACTGAGTGTAAGAAAGAGAGTGATGAAATGCTACGTAGAACCAGTTTTGCTGTATGGCAGTGAATCTTGGAATGTAAATTAACAAATTAAGAAGATATTAGAAGCAACAGAGATGTGGTTCCTGAGACGAATTTTGAGAATTCCTTGGACTGCCAGAGTGTGACAAGATCGCCTTGGGTAGTGAGAGTTAACCACACCCGAGGTGTCTCTAGCACTCCCGTGTATTCTAACCCCAGGGGTTGGACAGGTAGATACACAAATTTACTCTGTGGTTGACCTCGTATTAGTTAAATATGTCTACAAGCCCCTCCAGATTCTAGACCCCCACTAACTACCTACTCCCGTGGAACAATGAACACTGAGGCATCGTCCGAGACCACACTCAATAATTATACAAAAAGTAAGTCAACATACATAACGTTTATTCTACCTTTGAGAATAAAGAACTGAAATGAACATCCTGATATAATAATATATTTACACAAATAGAGGATAGAGTAGAGACAAGCTGAGAAGTAGATTGGATGCAGATGTCCCGTCCAGTCGGTCCGCCACTCACCCGGCTTCCTTCCAGTGAGATGACTAGAACCTTGGAGACCACTCCGTCCCCAGAGCTTGGATCAACAACAAGAGAGTTACCCCTGGACCTCACTCAACTGGACCAACTGCACCTTCATCACCTCCTACGGAGTCACTGCTAAATTAATAAACAGTTCTTGGTAAACAGCCTAGCTGGGAGACAATCCTCCTGGACTTGACCCCAGTTACTCTTGAGTTCAATTAATGTATGTAGCAATTGACCAATCTAATGGTCCCTCAGTTGTACATTACCCTGGTTGGATAATAAGTCACTGACCAATCTCATGGTCCCTCAATCATAGTACATTACTCCTGGTCGGGTAATAAGCCATTGACCAATCTAATGGTCACTAAATCATAGTACATCACCCCTGGTCGGGTAATCAGATAGTTCTGCTGCTACTAGAGTCTTACAAGAAAACACAGTTCCTTTTCTAAACTAAGTCCACCAGTTGGACCACACTTATATTTCATATTAAGATAACATTGTTCAGTCTGGACAAGAATTAGTTGTCCATTACCTTATAACACTGGTATTAAGTCTCTATACGGTAGCCGGTGTAGGTCTCATCATGACCTGCCACTAAAGCTGTCGTAGGAACACTCCCAGTTTATAAATTAATCTTTTCCACGTTTAGGCGGAACCTTACTAGACGTATACCGTCTGGTGTCTCTGATCATGGCGCATGATTGCTCAGGTGACTGAACTTCTCCTTGCTGAAACAGAGTATCTTCTAAGTCAGAAAAACAACACAAACCATCACATCCCACACGTGCACCTTCAGGGCACCGGAATCAATTGATGATAACATCCACTCATGATGATTCACCCTGGCACATGGTGTAGTCAGGCGAGGTAAGTAAAGAATTCAACCCTTCGCTGTGTTACACGAAGTGGTTTCCGGCAAACGACAAGTGTAGTTGACTGGTTCCTCAACAGGCAAACTCCTGAAAGGAAGATCGACCGGTGAGAGTATACTGGCCCAAACATTGGTCCACATGCATCCTACCACTGACTACTCAACCTTCAGTCATGCTAATTAGTTATGCAAATAACTAAAGCATTATCTCTATATTGAGAGTAGTAAAGCATGGGTTTCTATCAATGTCAGCTGGCCTCATAGAATAGCCCGTCAAACATAGTAAGAAATCAGAATGACGAGTCTGATCGTAGGTCTCACCTATCCCTAATCATCTACCAGTTGTCGCTAACGTCACTAGTTATAGTAATCAGTTATCATAGTTCTAAAATTAACAGAACTAAATATTAAGGTGAAGAGTCCCTGAACTCCTTCCTTACATTGGACATATTCAATAGTACACATAATATAGATCACTGTACCATCCCTCGGGATATAGGGATAATACATGATCACATCCAGTATATACACACACCGTTCTGCTATAGCAAAACTCTTCTTAACAGACTCCTCCCTAGAGTCAAGAAGCCTTCTTGGTACAACATGTTCCCCACATGTTCCAAGTGGATTAGCCTTGGCCTGGACCGAACTTCACAGCTGGTCTAGTCTGCCAGCCCCATACTTTCATAACTTGCTTTCCAATCCCCCATATCCCATTTATCCCCGTGTCTCATACAACCTCCTTTCGTCCCTCCATACCACTAGCACATCAGCACTCACTCGTACTAGCGCCAGTATGAAAGAACAGGATAGCTAAGATAAGAATCAAGAACGCAAAGGTACATCCCGACGGCACGCTTTGTTAACACGCGTCGACCCACTCGGCGTTCGGTATCGCTCCAAGAAGTATCACATAACATGACTTAATATATATACATAATGCCTCATCACATATATATATCATCAATGAAGACTTACCTTCTCACCGAATTCCAGTGTCCCACACAATGAATTCACTATTAAGTTATTACACAATAGTTACATCATTCACTGTGGTATAGAACTAAGTTCTCTCCTTACTTAGCAGCTAAGCACAACACTGTCTGAATCTCCACCTATCAACTCACCTTGCAAGCTAACAGTTCTTTCTTGCTTCAGTTACTGACTGACATAAGTCTAGGTTCATATCATACACAAATAACTATGTTCTATTCTAAAACAGCCACATAGTATATGCACCAATTTGCTACACATGGTAAATACTATTTGAACACAAATCGCCAATCTCACAGGCCTAAATTTCCAGCCGGTAGTTCACTACACACGTTTGTAAACAAATGTAACACGGCCTAGATTTCAGCGGCGTTATCGATCGCTTCCACATTAGTAATGCAAAGACACTCGCATATTTAACGAGGTTAGAACGATTGCGATTATGTGAACACTTACAAAGGTAAATTTATTAACCAAGTAAATACCTGAATAATTCGAACCAGCCTCCAGTCAGCTACCAATACTGTTCAAGGGCCCATCTGCCGCATTGTAATAACATTTAGTCGCAACATGGTTGAGTGTAGACGCTGTACAAATGGCTTAATAGAGCCCTGCATCTTCTCTCCGTGAGAGTTTGGAAGTGAATGACTATTCTAGCCGCATTCCACCAACGTGCCAACTCATGCGCACGAGGATCGAGTGCTTCTGGAGAAAAGTCAACTTCTCGGATAACATTCATTCCACGCCTAGAATTTCTAGATATCTCTGCACGGGAATTTGGTGAAGCACCCGGCAACCCGGTACAGTCAAATACCGGTTATTCGAGATGATTCTAGATGGAAAATACCTATCGGCTTCCCTCAGTCTATTTATAACTGGGAAAGTCCCCGATGACGCGCCAAAATAGTGCGGGATCCCGACGACCACAGACAGATGATCGCGGTTTCGTCACACAGAGTAACTAACGACGACTGCCTAAATCAGGCTAATGAAACTAGAACATTATATACAACAATAAGAAAGAGATAAACAGCTTTCTTTGGTCATGTGATGAGAAGAGAGGCATTGGAGAACATCGTGACAACTGGAAAGATCGAGGGGAAGAGAGGCAGAGGTAGACCAAGAGAAATGATGCTGGATGGATTGAGACGGTGGCACGGAGGATTATCAGCAGCAGAGTTGATCCAGAAAACCAAAGACCGAGATCTGTGGGGAGCCATGAACGCCTACGCCAGCTGGCAGGGCACTTGATGATGATGATGATGATGTGGCCTACTATTTAGCGTTCAAGACTTGCTTCACCCCTTTGGACTTGATGATCTTGTATTCCGGTAATAGCTGTAGATTCGTAATCAGTGATTCGTTTAATCGCACTACTTGTGCTGAGGGCATTCAGTTTGTTAGTCTCCTTATTGGTCGTTCGTACTTTGTTATCAAGGCCCGGAACAGGGCAAAGAACAGAGTTTATAACTCGCTGTTGTCAGGTGGCCTTGTGAGTTAGGCTAATGATTCAAATTATTCTGCATGACATCTGTCCCATCATTCTGTAGCTGTCTATTGTCTAGCCACAAATGATTTATGTATATTTTCCCAATTCCCTTTGCTCTTAAACGTTGGAGTCTGGGGACCTACAGATTGCTTTCCAAGGCAAGTTGTTTTCTATTGGTTGCTT
>OY992877.1:142516877-142599377 GCA_963921405.1 Cepaea hortensis | reverse complement strand
TTAACCAATGAACTTTATTTCTACTCCTTCGAGTCCAATTCTCCACTTATCTCTTATAGCTAACCGCTATGTTCTGTTATTGATCTTCGTGAAGTGATACTTCTTCTTCGTTTCTGTATATGAGCCTACAAGGTTTCATTTAAAAACATAGTTCATAAGGATATTTCATTTCATATATTCATAAAAATCGTTGGTATATAATTTGAAACTTATCATGCGTTATGTAACTTCTCATTTTCTCTCAACATCCACGACACAGGATAGACAGAAAAGATGGGGTGCGCACCCAGTTATGAAGACATAAAGAAGTAGTCAAAAAGCAATCACATTTACCTCCCTTGCAAACACAAAAACCTTATAAATAAAGTTTTAAAAACACATCTTATGATCTATGAACATATACTTCTGTTTGTTATAAATTAAGTCGATCTAAAATTTCTTCCTTATATACTCAATATTAATATTTGTGCTGCCACCCACACCTATGACTATATTTCACCTGGCTTATGTTCAATCATGAAACCATCAAAATAATATTGACAATGTTCATTTCTTATGAACATATTTTAAATTAATTAACGCTGTTTATCACAGCTCCTATATTTACCCCCTCACATCCCATGATAAGCATCCTTGTTCATATGCGTATCTAACCTTGTACCTAACCATATGCACTGCTATCTACAGCCCCATTAATATCCATTCTCTATTAACCAGCTCCTTATATTATCTAACTATCACAGCCTCTTTTTATACCCGCTATAGACGTTAGTCACGTTAATTTCTTCTTCCTTAATATAATATGGCATCTAATCCATATACTTTCAATCAATGCTGACTTAATGCAGCTCCTATTTCAACTCCCTAGAACCATATATTTCTACCAAGATCCATAATAAAACCTCGTCATCTAAGCATAGCAAATGTTTCCAAACACTATGTAATTAACCTCCCCTATTAACACTGACTTCATGCTAGCACAAGACCTAAGTTTTTGGTACTCATGTTTACTATAACTTATTACTCACAAGGAGAATGTGTCTCTCTTGGTAGTCTAGAGTTGTTTGTCAACCATTTTCTGAACGAAAGGTTTTAAATAAGGCCCTGTCTTATTACTCTTTATTCTAAACAAAACAATACGTGCTTGTGAACAAAATATTTAACAATTTTCAACTTATTTGTAAACAAGAGTAAATACTATTCAATACGCAAGACAATTGAACTAAAATCGCAAATCATGAACCAACCAAAACGAAGTCAAAACAGGATATCATACCCCCCAACGTTTTGAAGACAATTTTCTTTCCCCTCATATAAAGGTAATCAACCAATTCAAAGAAAGACATTATTCAAAATAATATGACATACATGATGAAACAAAAGAACCCATTTTTAAAAATGTATCCTATCCATTATTAGTCGCTTTCTTTGGACTAATAATAAATTATTTATCTATTAATAAAACTCAACAAGTCAAATCTCAAAATCAAATTGTAATAAAAAATACATCTTCAAGACCACACGAGAATTTACCTAACTTATTACTAAAATATACAACATCATGTCTACTCCTCAAGACAATTCACCACAACTATTAATTAAGCTATTTGCCAATCTGTTTCTATAAATCACCTGTAATACACAGCTACCGTATTTCATCAATTATCAATTTCCTCTTTAAACCACACAATTTTCATCCTGCTATCTGCAGCATTTTCTATCAATTTATTTACTATGTCTCCATTTCTTCAGTAATTCTAGATTTTTCTGTATAAGTGCCATCTCCACATCAATGTCTTCATCCTCTCGTAGAGAAATATTTTCCTTCATGCTACTATCTCTATTAGATTCTGAATTTTCATCCATTCCTTCTTCTTCATCTGTATGTCTGTTGCTAGCAGCCGCTATTTTTTTTCCTTTCTATATCTAATCTAATCTGTCTATCATAGTTTCTTAACGATCTTTCGAGTAATGGCATTTCTTCGTCGCTTGATGAATTTTCTCTAATTCTCCTCTGTCTTTTAACTTCTCTATTTCTCTGTTTCTCTATTCTCCTTTTCACTGCTTGTCTGGTATTTTTAAATGGAGCAGTTACCTCTTCCTCCATAGATTCAACACTATCATAACAAGCATCATACGTATTCCTTTCTTCTTTCATCAAAGTTTTCGGTATTGTCTCTGCCTGTTCATAAGTATCATCGTAAACTGGTGTTGTTATTAATTGACTTTGTACCGGATCTTTTCCAAAATCTGGGGGTATTGTATATTTGGCTCTTCTGACGAGTTGTCCATCTGAATATAACCCGTCTGAATAATAATAATAATTATTATTGTTATTGTTTCTCTTATCTTCATTATCTCTTCTTAAATGTTCCACGTGTGCCCGTGCTACATGTCCTGTGATTTGATTCTTTATACTGTATGATACATTACCTAACTTTTCTAAAATATAATAACATCGAATCCAATGAGCATCAAATTTGGAGTTTCTTCTATGCTTCTTATAATAAACTCTATCACCTACTTTAAATTCCTGTAATTGTGTATTTTTGTTTGCGTACTTTTTCTGTCTTTCTCTGGCTCTAATTATATTGTTTCTTAACCTTACATGCGCTTTGTGCATTTCTTGTATAATAACTTCCTGAAAATCTTCCCCCATATATTTACGTCTTGGTTTTAACAGATTGTCAATTGGGAGTATGGGCTCTCTTCTGTGTAATAAATAAAATGGTGAAAAACCTGTCCCCTCATTTTGATTTGTGCGTATCACGCTTAGTGCAGATCCTAAGAAAAGGTCCCAATCTTTTTCATGTTCTTCGACAATTTTTGCTATTATGTTATACAATGTTCGATGTTGTCTCTCATTCTTTGCATTTGAAGAAGGTCTATAATATGAAGTTTTTATATGGTTAATATTCAAATCCTGTAATAACTTCTCAAACTTCTTGTTCACAAACTCCTTACCATTATCTGTGAGTACGATCTGTGGGCAACTAAATCTTGGTATGTACTCCTGTAGAAAAATGTTAATGATGGTATCTGCGCTCTTATCCGGAATCGCATAAACTTCCGGCCAAAGACTATAGCAATCCACGATATGAAGTAGATATACATTCCTCGATAGTGTTCTAGGGTGAGGACCTGATATGTCTAAGCTCACTTTCTGCATTGGAAACTGAGGAATGTCAGTATCTTGTAAGGGACATTTGATCGTTTTCATATTTCTTAACCTACACTTCTCACACGCATCGACGTATTTATAAGCAGTTTTAAATAAGTTCGGCCAATAATATTTATTAATGAGTGCTTTTACTAACTTATCACGACCAAGATGACCATTCTCATCATGATATGCCTTCAGAATCTCAATTTCCAAATGTTTTGGAATGTATTTTCTCAACTGTTCGCTTCTGTCATTCACGTAATATAACTGATCATCATCCTGCAAGACTAGAAAATTTTTCTTACAACTGTTTTCACCCTAAATCTATTTTCGTTCAATTTCTGTTTTATTTCCACAACTTTCGGATCTAATTCTTGTTCTTCCTTCATATTAAATTGCATTAAATGTGGGTCTTCCGTTCTAGGTTCAGATTCTTGATCCGACGGTAAACTCCCAAAATCTTCTCTACTTAATATGGCAGAATCTAATATATTTACTTGCCAGTTTCGGTCGTCTATTTCGGGTTCACCCTCATCCTCAGTGTTTCCTGATGTCTCTGGATACAGGATTCTGGATAATAAATCTGCACAGGTGTTGTCCCTACCGGCTACGTACTCTATCTTTGCGTTGTACCCCTGCAAATTCAACGTCCATGTCTGTATTTTTCTGTTCTGCACTGGAGCTTCTAGTAAAGATTTTAAGGGCATGTGGTCAGTTCTAATAATGAAATTGGCGTTATGTAAATAATAATTAAGTTTCTGAAGAGCATAGAGGATAGCGTATGCCTCTTTTTCTATAGTAGACCATTTTCTCTGAGATTTACTAAGTTTGTGTGACAGAAAATAAATTGGTCTTTCATTCTTAACTCCTGGTATTCCTGATCTTTCTCCTTCATGTGGTTGTGCTAAACATGCTCCTATAGCATTATCCGAAGCCTCTGTATATAAAATAAGCTGTTTATCCAAATCTGGATGTGTCAATAGTGGCACTACTGTTAAGCTATTTTTTTAAAAACTCAAATGCTCTTTGACACTCATCATTCCACTTAAATGTAGCGTATTTGCCAGTCAGGTTAGTGATGGGCTCTGCTATTTTTGAGAAACCTGGAATGAAACGACGATAATACCCACATGTACCGATAAAAGCACGAACTTCTTTTACGTTGGTTGGAGCAGGCAATTCTTTAATAGCCTTTCCTTTATCCTGATCTGGTTTAATTCCTTCTCTATCAATAATGTATCCCAGGTACTTAGTTTCTGTTTTTAGAAATTCACATTTACTGAGTTTCAATTTAACATCATGTATTCTTAATCTGTCAAATACTAATTTTACATGTTTCAGGTGGTCCTGTACGTCTCCTGCTGTGTAGATCAAAATGTCATCTATATATGCTAATGCGAACTTTTGCATGCCTTCTAATACTTGATTTATTAATAACATATAGTGAGAAGGCGCAGTTTTGACCACAAAAGGCATTCGTAAAAATTCGTAAGAACCTGCGTGTGTACAGAAAGCACTTTTCTTTTGAGCATCTGGGGACATAGGGATACACCAAAATCCTGACCTTGCATCCAATGTAGTGAAGAAGGTAGACCCATTAAGCAACCCTAAAATATCGTCGATCACCGGCAATGGGTAAGCTACATTCTTAGTGATTTTGTTCAACGCCCTGTAGTCACAACAAAATCAGTGTGAACCATCGGCCTTGGTCACTATGACGATCGGAGATGACCATTCTGACTTAGATCTTGTTATTATTCCTGCTTTCAGCATATATTCTATTGCCTTTTCGACAATTTCTCTATTCCTTAAGGGAGTTCTATACGGTTTCAAACTAATTGGTGGGTGATTTCCAGTATCTATTTCCATAGTGACTGTTTTGGTCTTCCCCAATTCTAAGTCGTTAATTGCAAAAACATCTTGATTCTCTTTTACAAGTTTTTCTAATATTTCCTTATTTTCTGGTGGAGCTTTTAACTGTGCTAATAATTCTTGTTCTCTTGTTGTTTTGTCTACTGAATATATTTGAGATGTATGTTTTCTGAATGGATGGATCAATTCATCATTCCGCACGTTCCATCTTCTTCCACGTCTATTCCTGGTATTGATTCTTTCCATAGGAGTTTCTGAATAAATCATTCTCGGCATTGCTACTCTATCTGTTGCTAATACGCTGTTAGAGTCATGTTCTATTTTGGCTATTACACATCCTCTGTACAATTTAATTTCCCTGCCTGTGTTGTTAATAATCATTACTGGAAAAGTTAAGTGTTTATCTAATGTTATTATTCCATCTGGAACTTCTAGACCAGGCTCATCTATTACCTCCCTTTGTAACTCTGTTATTCTAACTGCATGTCCTACTAAATAATACGGATTTCTTTTCACTTTCACCTGTATCAGATTAACTGTTTGTGGTTTTAAAGTCGTGGACGTTTTCTAAATCTACATACACGCCCTTGAATCTTAACTTGTGCAGATCAAAAAAAAAAAAGTCTTACACCATTTTTCAGTAAGAAGTCTCTACCTATAAGCATGTTCCTATTTAACTCTTTAACTACGTGAAAAAGATGTCTTACGTTGATTCCTCCTAATTTGAGATTCATCATTGTTTGGCCAACTACCTCTAAATTTTGCCCTGTAACAGAGTGAAGAGTATCATGACTCCTGAATATTTTGCAATTTTTTATTATTTTGTATAAAATTTTCTTTGATTACACTAACTTGAGCTCCCGAATCAATTAATGTTCGAATTCTATATTTCCCTATTTCTATTATGCATGAACTGGGGTCCGTTTTATTTATTGAAAATTGTTTGATTTCTGCCAATTGAGACCATTTTCTACTCGTCCTTCTATACTTGTCATTAAAATATTCTTTAATTCTTGGGACCTTGTTATCTTCCCTCCTACCGCAGGTCCTATTCAGTAGGTGGGATTCCGGTTTTCCTGCGTTCTTGGCCTTGTAAAATTCCTCTGTCTACCTTCAAAATTCCTATTTGATCTGTTATTAACATTTCTATTTTGTGTATTCACCTGAACACGCCTGTTACCACAGATTTTAAAAATGTGTCCGTGTTGACCACAACCCCAACAGACTATATTTGTGTTACCTACCGTTTCTCTTATAGGATTTCTCATTTGTCTTCTTCTATCATAAGCATTTTCATTACCTCCCTGCAACGTCTGTATTCCTCCTCTTCTATTCCATCCGAACCTTGTTTGTCTGATCTCCATGGGCTCTTCGATCCTATCCTTCCGACTAGTTCCTATTTCTCGTCCTACTCTCAGTCTAAATCTTCGTCTCAAATTCTCTTCCTGTACAGCTATATCCACAGCTATATCCACAGTTTAAATTAATGAGAGAAAACCCTGAGAGATAATCTCTCAGGGTTTTCTCTCACTAATTTAAACTTCAGGCCATCTGACTTTATACCGTCTACAAAAATCCAGACCAACATTCGTTCCACTTCCTCTCCTCATACGTTCTGTCCCAGGAATGCCTCCTCAGCTAGGTTAATCAACCTATCACTAAATAATTGCACAGTTTCTCCAGTGTTTTGCTTGGATTGTCTTAACACTGAAAACGTATGCTGAGGATCTGTGATTTCAGCATACTTGTGGGCTAAGTCATCCTTGAACTGCTCCCATGTCTCATCTACTCTAGCTTCTAATTTTCTTCTAATGTGATCCGAAACCGGTGCTACAGTGGCCTGGTAAGCAATTTTCATCTTCTCCTCATCCGTTGCCGCCACCAAGAATGCATGTTTCTCTACCGAAGTCATCCATTTCTTGAAATCTTTCGCCTGTCCACTAAATTTTTCAATCTCTGTCCCTATTCCTTGTTGCTTTATTGCTGTGTTGAGTCTGCCTATTGCCGTGCCTACTCCAGTTAACACCTGTGTTAACGAAACTTGTTCCTCTGCCATGCTGAAATATGCTGAAATAGTTTTGCTATACAATTTATATAACCAAATTCACAATTATAATTTAGTTAATAAATATCAATAAGTATACCACTATAGGCGTATTTAAATTAGACAAGGGACGTAAGCAACTGTTTTTCTTCTTATAAAAATCAAGAGTTCAAATTAATTAATCAATTTTATCTAACACACAATGTTATGTTATATTAGTTAAATCTTAATTATCTTAAATACCGTTAAAGGGCTGAAATATATCTTCCACGGGTCCAACAGGAAAGTAAGTCCAAACACGCCGACCGAGGATTATGCTTGACAACTGTAGGCTTCACAGAAAAAAACGGGCGTGTCGTGTTCCTCTACTCCATCACAGCGAAAGGAAAACCTCTGGACTCTCCATTTCACCCATTGGCGGGCACCCCAGATTTATGGCTTCTTTTCACCCGAAAAAGGGCACGTCTGGATTTGAAACGGCTCAAGCTGAGAAATGAAGCGAATACAATAGTTTCTCTTCTTCTGCAGGACGGCAACCCATTATGCCCACCCGCGTCTGAAAAGACCAAAGCAAGTAAATCGCATTCTTCATGACAGACATCTTGATGAGCTGTAGTTTCTCCCAAAATTCAGGTTAGTTGCGGCTGTTTTATTTTTTGAAAGGAGCAAAATTTCTTCGGTCTGGGACAGCTCCAGTAAGTGACCTCCTTCAGGCAAGCAAGGTCAATCAACGGCCCCGATAACAGCAGGTCAAAACTTACAGCATAGTGACTCCCAAGGACAACAGTCAGGTCATTCCAGGACACAATGATAAACAGCCTATAATTCTGACAAACAGCCTACGATTGTAGCTCCATCTAACAATTCATTCCAATATGTATGGCGGCTCCAATCAACTAGCCTCCGTAAAAAAAATGATTTGCGGTGGTTCGAATATAAGTTGCAACTTTTGATAATGTCTGGTCTGGATCCTTTGAGTACGGCTTCTGACAAAATTCAAGATTCACTCAGTAAAATCATCTGTTGTGGTAACGTTTTTTGTTGTTGTTGTAGCAACTTGAGAAAAGGCGTTCAATAAAAGTTCTCCGCTGTGCTGCATATTTTCTTAGTACTTCACATTGTGTCTGCAACAGCCAAGTCCAAAATCCTGGTATAGCGGCATCAAATCTGTACTGTAACAGTACAGGGACAGTTATAAGATGTATATAAATGAAATCCCGGTTGTAGTTTTCATAAGTTTTATTTGACGAAATATATCAGAATATATATATAACAGGATACAAGAGGTTTTCTATTACAAGCAAACGATGTTGTCAATTCAAAGTCCAGCCCGTAACTAACCTCCCTAACCCCCCGCGTCACGGCTTGAGCGTCCTTAGTTACGTTTTCATAGGATGCTCAACCGTGCCTAGTCTTTGCACATCATCCCCTCCTAAGCTATTAACAGAGATGGTGCTCTGTTACATTCCTCCCTTTCTTTAAGAAGACTTTTCTTGAAAAGTCTTAATCCCTAACCTACTTATTCTACTTATTCTTTCCCCCACTAAAACCTTAACCCCCATATTATTTCTCCAACCCATCTTAAACTAACCCCCTATTAACCAATGAACTTTATTTCTACTCCTTCGAGTCCAATTCTCCACTTATCTCTTATAGCTAACCGCTATGTTCTGTTATTGATCTTCGCTCTGTTACAGGAGTAGGCGGAAGGAAGAGATAGGCGGAGAGAGGAGGAGGAGGGAAGAGGAGGGAGGAGGAAGGAGGAGGAGGAGTAGGGAGGAATAGGAGGGAGGAGGAGGTATTAGGAGGAGGAGAGAGGATGAGGGAGGAGGAGGGAGGAGGAAGGAGGAGAAGGAAGGAGGATGAGGGAGGAGTAGGAGGGAGGAGGAGGGAGAAGGAGGGGGAGGAGGAGTAGGAAGAAGGAGGAAGAGGGAGGAGGAGGGAGGAGGGGACTGAGCAGGTAGGATGAAGAGGGAGGGGGAAGAGGGAGGAGGAAGGAGAAGGAGGAAGAGGGAGAAGGAGGGAGGAGAAGAACGCAGGAGGAGGAGGGAGAGGAGGAGGAGGGAGAAGGAGAGGGAGGAGGAGGGAGATGGAGGAGGAGGGAGGAGGAGGGAGGAGGAGGAGGGAGGAGTCGGAGGGAGAAGGAGGAGGGAGGAGAGGGAGGAGGAAGAGGGAGAAGGAGGAGGGAGAAGGATGAGGGAGGAGGGAGGAGAAGGAGGGGGAGGATGAGGAGGGAGGATGAGGAGGGAGGAGGAGGAGGGAGGAGGAGGAAGAGGGAGGAGGTATGTGGAGGGAGAAGGAGGAGGGAGGAGGAGGTAGAGGGAGGAGGAGGAATGAGGAGGAGAGAGGATGAGGAAGGAGGAGGAGAAGGGAGGAGGAGGGATGAGGAGGAGGGAGGAGGAGAGGGAGGAGGAGGGGAAGGAGGAGGAGGTAGGAGGAGGAGGGAGGAGAAGGGGGAGGAGGAGGGATGAGGGGAGGACGTAGGGGGAGGAGGAGGGAGGAGGAGGGAGTAGGAGGAGAGAGGAGGAGAAGGGAGGAGGAAGGAAGATTAGTGATTAGGAGGAGGGAGGAGGGCAAGGAGGTAGGAGGAGGAAGAGGAAGGAGGAGGGAGGAGGAGGAGGAGGAAGGAGGAGGAGGAAGGAGGAGGAAGAGGGAGGAGGAGGGAGGAGGAGGAGAAAGAGGGAGGAGGAGGATGGAGGAAGGAGAGGGAGGAGGGGGAGGGAAAGAGGAAGAGGGTAGGAGGAGGAGGAGGAGGGGAGAGGAGGAGGAGGATTATAACGCATATGCCTGTAGATAACTGCAGCGAAAAGGTGGGTCTGTCTATCTATCTGACCTGGCGTGGCTTCGCCCAGCTCCTGGAGTTGAGCGTCTCATTAAATTCATACAACAAAAAAAAGTAACTTAAAATAATGTCCTTCCACACACCATCCATTATTTTTAATGAAAACTGTTTCTAATCACCTACATGACTGTAGATAACTTCTTAAGCATAAAAAGATGAGTTACAATGTTATGCATTATGCATTATTTTTATGAAAACTTTGAAAATGCCTTAAAGATTGTATCATTATTTATTATAACTCATATGCCTGTACATAACTATAGACAAAGAGTTAATAAATCTTTGAAAACGATGCAAAAATATGACTATAAGATATACAGAAAAGTTATTAAAAGTTAAGCCCCGTGAAATAACTTTTCTAGAGTTAAGTCCCCTTGCTATATAGAAATTATAATGAAAAATGAAAAATCAAATAATATTAAGTAAGTAGCCGATTTTACACTAAAAGAATATCACAGTTGGCAGCGCGGGAATGAGAGGAAGACGTGTAGAAAATATCTCAATCGGATGGACCGTTCGCGAACGCATAAAGGACACAAACACACACACACACACACACACACACACACACACACACACACACACACACATCCTTTTTATATATAAGACTCGCTGACCCGGCCCGGCTTCGCCCAGTCCCTGATGGGGAGCATCTAATTTAATTCATATAAGTAGTCATATAAGTTCTCGTTCCCGTTCCCAACTATCTGTCTGTCTGTCTGTCTGTCTGTCTGTCTGACCCGGCCCTGCTTCGCCAAGCCCCTGATGGGGAGCATCTCATTTAATTCATATAAGTAGTCATATAAGTTCCCGTTCCCGACTGTCTGTCTGTCTGTCTGTCTATCTGTCTGTCTGTCTGTCTGTCTGTCTGTCTGTCTGTCTGTCTGTCTGTCTGTCTGTCTGTCTGTCTGTCTGTCTGTCCGTCCGTCCGTCCTTCCCTCACTCTCTGTCTGTCTGTCTGCCTGTCTGTCTAATCATTTATTGGTTGCAGTTAGAACAACCTTAGATAAACGAAGACCAACTTACAAAAAGCACTAGAAAGAGCACTTGAAAGATCTTTACATCTTCCCCCAACAATTAACTTGGGTCAATGAAGCGGCGGCAGCAGCAGCAGCAGAAGAATAAAAAGGAGGAGTAGAAGGAGGGAGGAGGAAGAGGGAGGTGGAGGAGGGAGGAGGAGGGAGGAAGAGGAGCGAGGAAGAGAAAGGCGGAGAGAGGAGGAGGAGGGAAGAGGAGGGAGGAGGAGGGAGGAGGAGGGGTAGGGAGGAATAGGAGGGAGGAGGAGGGATTAGGAGGAGGAGGGAGGAGTAGGATGGAGGAGGAGGGAGGAGGAGGGAGGAGGATGAGGGAGGAGGAGGAGAGAGGAGGAGGAGGGATGAGGAGAGGGAGGAGGAGGGAGGAGGAGGAGGGAGGAGGAGGAGGAGGAGGAGGAGTTAGGAGGAGGAAGAGGGAGGAGGAGGGAGGAGGAGGGAGGAGGAGGGAGGAGGAGGGAGGAGTGAGGAGGGCGAGGAGGATGAGGGAGGAGGAAGAGGGAGGAGGAAGAGGGAAGAGGAGGGAGAAGGAGAGGGAGGAGGAGAACGCATGAGGAGGAGGAGGGAGGAGGAAGAGAGAGGAGGAGGGAGAGGGAGGAGGCGGGAGAGGGAGGAGGAGGAGGAGGGAGGAGGAGGGAGGAGGAGGAGAGAGGAGGAGGAGGGATGAGGCGGAGGGAGAAGTAGGAGGGAGGAGGAGGGAGTAGGAAGAGTGAGACGGAGGAGGGAGAGGGAGGAGAAGGAGGAGGAGGAGGAGGAGGAGGAGGAGGGAGGATGAGGAGGGAGGAGGAGGAAGAGGGAGGAAGGAAGAGGAGGGAGGAGTTAGAGGGAGGAGGAGGGGGAGGGAGGAGGAGGAGAGAAGAGGAGGAGGGAGGAGGGGGCGGAGAGGGAGGAGGAGGGGAGGATGGAGGAGGAGGAGGGAGGAAGAGGGAGGAGAAGGAGGAGGAGGGATGAGGGGGAGGAGGAGGAGGGAAGAGGAGGAGGAGAAGGAGGGAGGAGGAGGAGAGAGGAGGAAGGAAGAGGAGTGATTAGGAGGAGGGGGAGGGCCAGGAGGTAAGGAGGCGGAAGAGGGAGGAGGAGGGAGTAGGAGGTGGAAGGATGAGGAAGAGGGAGGAGGAGGAGGAAGAGGAAGGAGGAGGATGGAGGAGGAAGAGGAGGGAGAGGTATGAGGGGGAGGGAAAGAGGAAGACTGTAGGAGGAGGATTAGGAGGGGAGAGGAGGAGGATTATAACGCATATGCCTGTAGATAACTTCAGCGAAAAGGTGCATCTGTCTATCTATATGACCCGGTGTGGCTTCGCCCAGCTCCTGGCGGTTGAGCGTCTCATTAAATTCATACCAAAAAAAAGTTACTTAAAAGAATGTCCTTCCACACACCATCCATTATTTTTAATGAAAACTGTTTTTAACCACATACATGACTGTAGATAACTTCTTTAAGCATAAAAAGATGAGTTACAATGTTATGCATTATGCATTATTTTTATGAAAACTTTGAAAATGCCTTAAACATTATATGACTATTTATTATAATTCATATGCCTGTAAATAACTATAGACAAAGAGTTTATAAATCTTTGAAAACGATGCAACAATATGACTATAAGGTATATAGCAATGTTATTAAAAGTTATGCCCCTTGAAATAATTTTTCTAGAGTTAAGTCCCCTTGCTATATTGAAATTATAATGAAAAATGAAATATTAAATAATATTAAGTAAGTGGCCGTGTCAGCAACTTGCTTGCTACAGGTCTTTCAGGACTCCCCTACTTTTGCACCGCACGAAATAACAACTCGTGTCATTTGCAAAAGGAATGCAATTTATTTAGAGCTGGCAATTTACAAGCTCTGCGAGCGGTATGCTTCATTAACATTAAACAACATGAATGCAATGAAGTGGTGAGAAATGATGCTAGTAATCACAATCTAAATCTACAGCCTAATATTTAACTATTGCCTAGAAACTTATAGCATTTGTCAAGAACACGTCTACTCTCTAATCGTCTCCAGTCGGGTCTGTCCACACGCTACACATTGCGTGGTCAAGCACGGACGCTGTCCCCTCCGTGCAGTAGCTAGTCTTGCGTGCATGTAGTCCCAAGCACGCTGGCTCGTGAACTTGAGTAACCGGGCACTTCACGGTTACTCGTAAGGCCAAGCTTCGCAATGGCTTGGGGAAGCCCTCACTCACTTGTCCTTATTGCCCCCTTGGTTGACACAAATGTGTCCCCTTGTGAAGCTATTTATAGCGCTGGTGTCTCTCCTGTCTGGTGTCTCCCTACTAGACTTGTGTTAACTCTTATTCGCTCTCTAAAGCCTTATTGGGATTCTGACAGGCTCCCCTCCTCTCTGTGAAGTGTTACTCCCCTTTAACTCATATTTGTAACACGTATGGTCACAAAGAAAAATTTTGTCAGATATCCAATAAGTTATAAATCTTTCGTTTGGGGATAGAACAACTCTCTTCTTCCTTTACTCACACTGTTCTATCTTTTCACTCGGCTAATTGAGTAGCCCATGTATCAGTATAGTTGGTTCTATAGATATCTTTGGGAATTGTTTTGAACCGGATCCGTTGTCTTATGACTTATGTCCTGGCTTCCGTCGTTTGACCCTATGTCTTTTGACTTTCACCCGTTGACTTCTGTCTCGACCTGTCCTCATATTGCCCAAAATGACAACCCAAATACAAGTTGACTCTGTTATGAGTTCAACACATGAGCATAAAATGTTCATGTTCCCATTAATATCCCCTCCAACTCATATACACACAGTTCTACTTTTCACCTTCTCGCTTCCGCTTGTGAAAAGCTATTTTCAATGTTACATTAAGGTTTTTAAGAAGTTATTGTGTCCCCTGAATTAAAGTTGTTGTTCTTTGAAACAAATATTGTGTGCAACTTTTATGTGTTTGTTTTCCTGTTTGTTTGCGTGTTTCCTAATAAACTACAATGTACTTAACTTGCTAAACTGTGTATGCATTAGTGTATTAAATGTGTGTATTCCTTCGAGCGCCGTAAATCGGTTTATTGTGGTTACAAACGTTTGTTATTCTTATTTATGACCACTACTCCGCTTTAAGAAGCTCAAAGTACATTCCCTATCTAATATATTAAAGTATGGCAGTAACACACATAAAAACGTGACAACACATTGGTTACACAGATGACACAGACAAGTCACAATAAGACGTTTTCAGCGGTGAAAAAATTTGCCGCTACCTTTCTCTCTCACTTGCTTTCCATGTTTACCAATTTTCACATTCTCTTCTCTCATTTATTCCTCTTGCATACATCTTTCACTCGCTTTCATACTCTCCTTTTGCTAAAACATTCACTCGTCATCAAAATATGTTTCATAGTATCAAATAAATGAACATTACATATTTACAATAAATGATTGGCTGAATTATAATAGTATTCACGCCAAATGACTGTGCGGTTTGTTTGCACGTGTCATGTCTATACAAAATATACAAGGTTATGAGGATGGTTTGTCACCGATCCTGTAATAGTAACTCATATGATTTGGTGTGCTGTCCTAAATTATCTCACGGGAAATAATCTAACTAATTAATTTCATTTAAGAGAATTGGGTTAACTACCTTAAAGTGTTATTTGTAAATAAGATGATGTTAATTCCTAAATGGTTGGGTTAGTTTGAAAATGATATTTTAGATAAATGAATTTATAAATGATTATGATTATGCGGTGATAAACTAATGTCATATCTAACCATTGTATTTCTATCATTGGTGTTACCTTAAATGGTATATTAACTAAATGATGGTGATTTCTAACTACCACATGACATAAATAAAGTTATATATGCATCTGAACATTTTGCAATTCAATTATTCATAGAAAAATGAAGTTATGTGTACTGTTAATAAAATAATATATATATATATATATATGTATATATATATATATATATATATATATATATATATATATATATATATATATATATATATATATATATATATATATATATATATATCACAGTTACATTTCTATATCTAATTACACTAACTGAAGTCCTCCTTTCCGGTGTGAAGATGGAGCAATGTTCTTTGTAGTCTATTCTAACATAGTTCATTTCGGCAAAGTCTTCTATGCTCTCCTTCATGGATAGTGTATAAATATAGTTCCCTACTAACTTCTGTAGGTTCATAGCTAACACTTCAACGTTAATATAGCTTATGTGTGTGTGTTAGCGCATGCTACTTCTGCGTCTGTTCGTTACACTTTTCATAGCACTGTTACTTTCACACAGTTTACATGTTTGGCGATGATAACGCACTTACAGTGTATCTTATTTACCACATACGGCACTGAGTTACATAATATTCACAGTGTCACTGTTTCTGGTGATTTGTGGTCGATCCCTTCCTGCAAATCAGGTATTTCAATGGTTGACGGTCGACTCAAAATGTCTGCAACAGTGTTCAATCTTCCCTTTAAAAGCTGGATGGTAAATGTGTAATTTTGGAGAATCAAAGCCCACCTGTAGACTCTGTTAGTTAGTTAGTTAGTTAGTCGACAGATCATCCTCGCTGCACATCGAACCATTCAGTCCATAAGTGCTCGGATCCCCTCCTCAGCAAATCCCGCAGCGTGTAGCGGCTAACGACGCCAGTTCTGTGTTGGTTTATCAATCTTCTTTGGCTTCCTGCGTAGTGTTCTTGTTTGGCCACACCTCTTTTAATTTGATGCTCTAGCAGTCTGGCCATTGTTGTAGATTCACAGTCATCACTTGGTTCTCGCAAAAGTCTCACATCACGTAGAGCATTCAGAATGTCAGCCTGGTCCATGGCGCGTCCGCCCTCCACAGTAGCCTCACCTGCGAGCTTGTCAGCCCGCTCATTTCCTTGTACTCCCGCATGCCCTGGCACGAAGATGAAACTAATCTTTGCCAGCCGAGACCGCTTCAGAGGCAGCAACCATTCTCTTCGGATCGACCCCTCCTCTATCCTCTTGATCATGTTCATTGAGTCGCTAAGGAAACAAGCCCTGGTGAATGTCTGTGTCTCGAGCCATGTTATTGCTTTACTTACTGCCATGACTTCCATGGTCAGGCTACTTGTGGTTTCAGTGAAAGCACCAGAGTCCTCCTTCACAATTCTCCCTCCGACCCGAGCTGTAAAGGCCCATGAGCTTCTCACATGTCGGACGACCGACCCATCTGTGTAGATGACCGCGTCACCGTCTAGCGAATTCTCGAAAATCAACGCTTGTACTTCAGCCTCAACAGCAGCCGGATTTTCTTGTCTGCATTTTCTATCTAGTTGGATGCAAACTGAAAAGGATGTGCAGAAGTCTGTTGGCACTTGCACCCACTCCTCGCCAGGTTCTAAGTCCTCAAGTGAACACACCTGTTGAAGAATGTCTTCGGCTTGACCCATCCACGACCGTCCTCTTTTTAACCTGCTGCCCTTCACCTTCCTAATTTCACTATGCAGTGGATGTTGTGTGTTTGCGTTAATTCTGAGGTAGGCGCGTGCCCTGCAAACTTGTATTCTCTCTTCAATGGTTGGAAAATCAAGAAGGTAGCGCATCGCCCTGCATGCTGTATCTCTTGTACATCCAAGAATAATGCGCATAGCTTCATTCTGTATCCTTTCCATCCTTTCTATCTGCTTATGGCTGAGAGTCAAGATTGCCATTGCATACTCCAAAACAGACATGACCAGCCCCTCGTACAGAAGACATAGATGGCGCTGCTCACAGTTTGCTGCCGCCATCACCCGCATCGCTGCCAAACCCCGCTTGGCCTTTGTTATCACCTGGTCTATGTGCACATTATAAGCAAGGCTTCGATCAAACCGTATCCCCAGGTAATTCATTGCCTGCGTTCTTTCCACCGTCTCTGAACACAGCATTACAGTTGGTGTTGGATTGTTGACAATATTATTATTCAACGAGAACCAAGTCACTGTTGCCTTTGTTGGGTTAACCATTGCCCCAGCTTCATCACACCAAGTACTTATGCGATTGAGTTCGGTTTGTAGTTCCCCAGCAACCTCCTCTCTATCCTTACCCTGACGATACACTAAAACATCATCGGCATATGACAATGTCCTGCCAGGTCCAGTGATCTGCTCACTGGTGATTCTCACTGTGTAGGCGTTGAACAGTACCGGAGATAATGGTGATCCCTGTGGTAGGCCAGGATATATTGTTGTTGGTTCCGAAGTCCAACTGCCACATCTAAAAACTACTTTCCGTTGGAAGAGGGCTGCAGCGATCCAACTAAGGAGGAATGGACTTACGTTTAGTTCAAGAAGCTGAAACATTAAAAAATCCAGTGGTACTCTGTTGTATGCGTCCTCAAGATCAATCGCTGCAGCAACGGTTTCAGTGCCTGAGTGGAAACCTTCATAGACATCCTGGGCAAAGACTGCTGCATTGGTCCAGGTTTCTCTTTTTGGACGGTACCCACCCAGGGTAGGTGGGAAAACACCTTGCCTCTCTAGTTGGCTTGATATTTTCCTGGCAATTACCTTCTCCAGCAGCTTGCCTATTGTATTCTGCATGGTTATAATTCGATATCCCTGAATTTTTTTGTGGTCTTTGTCAGGCTTCGGCAAGGGAATCAGATAGCTGATAGCTGTAGACTCTGTTATTGTGGGGAACTCCAGACTGCATCACCGACAACGGAAAATTATCGGTTTCGATCACAAACTGTGCTCCTGCCAAAAATCTATGAAATTTCTTAACACAATAGATTAAACTGAGGCCCTCCAATTCTGATGCTGAGTATCTAGATTCAGCAGGGCTAATTTTCCGACTTATGTACATTACTGGGTGAAACTTCCATTCGTAGAACTGTCCTAGTATCCCAGATATGGAGATGGCACTCGCATCTGTGCGTAAAAAATAGGTAAGTTTTGGATTAGGCATACGAAGGATAGGTGGAACACTAAAAAGGTATTTCAGTTTTGATAACGCGCTAATTAATCCTGCATCTTGTACAGATAATTTAGCCGAAGATTTTAAGATGTTAGAAAAATCACTGGTGATTTCCGCCAGATTTGGAATAAATTTACTATAGTAGTTTACCAGACTCAGTAAACTCCGGACCTGTTTCTTGGTCGTGGGCATTGTCAAATTCAGAATCTTGGTGACGATTCTGTCATCTGTTCTTAATTGGCCCCTGCAGATGGTATGACCCAGGAAGTCAATTTGTTCCATGTCCAACTCTACTTTGGTCGGCTTAACTGTGAGCCCAAATACTCGCAACCTGTCGAAGACTTGTCGTAGTTTCAGTAGGTGTGTTGTCCAGTCTTCCGTATGGATACATATGTCGTCTATATATGTAGAAATATTGGTCATCCCATGGAGAAGATCCCTAGTTAGACGGACGAAAGTTGCTGGAGCGTTACGAAGGCCAAAAGGAAGAAAGCGTAACTCATATAGACCTAAAGGAGTGGAGAAAGCTGTTAAATGAATCGAATTTATTTCCATCGGGACCTGCCAATAACCTTTCGTGAGGTCAAGCTTACTACATATGCGAGATGTAGACATGTCCAAGATCAAATCCTCGCATGCTGGAATTGGTTCAGCATCAATTTTGGTTATTTTGTTTAAACGGCGATAATCGACGCAGAGTCGAATAGTTGAGTCCGTTTTGGCGACAAGGACAATAGGGAAAGAATACTCTGACTGAGATTTCTGAATAATTCCGCTCGACTCGAGAGATAGTAGTTCTTTGTCGAGGTTCGACCTATAGTTTAGAGGGATAGAATAAGGTCGACACTTGATTGGTGTGTTGTCAGTCAGAATAATAGAATGTTCTATTCTGTCTGTCTTTCCTGGGATGTCGGAGAAAATGTCTCTGTATTCCGTCACTAGCTCTATTATTTGTCGTCGTTGGTCGTCTGTAAGTTTGGTTTCTATCTTTATGCTGTCAATAGTCGCAGTCGTGTCTACAGTAGGGACTGGTAATTCCATCTCGTCTTCGTCTGTCTCGTTCATTACTGTTGTGGTGCTAGCTGTGTGTGCTGTTACCTGGCTAAGTATGTTTGCGTTGTCGCTGTCGTGTGTCGCCCTACCTAGTGAAGTTGTGTTGTGTACGTCTGTCGTCCGATTACTTGGTGTTGGTGCATTTTGTTCGTCTGTCTGTTGTTCTTGTCGTGAGAAGTATGGTTTCAGCACGTTGATATGAAATATCTTTAATTTTCCTTTTATCGATATTTCATAGTCCACATCTGATATTTTACGTTCAACGTTGAATGGCCCTTGCCAAGATGTTAATACCAAATTACGTTTATCAGGTAGTAGAAGCAAAACCTTCTGATTTGGTTCAAGGTGAATAGTTTTAGCACCTTTATTTGCATAGTCGTGGTTTCCATTGCTCGACACCTGCTTTAGGGGTCCAGCAATATCGACCGCTATACTCTCATATGGTCTAGATGCTAATAATGACCGTTGAACTTCGGCCGTCACATGCTTTCCCTTTCGTACAAGATGTTGACAAATAGTACACGAACGACAGAACAATTTTATGTCAGAACAGAATTTAGGCCAGTAAAAGTGTGACAAAACTCTGGCTTGCGTTTTATTATAGGCCAAATGTCCAGCAAACGGTGACTCATGTGCGATTTTCAGCACATTTTGTCGGTATGTTACAGGTAACACCGTCTGCTGAATTTCATGGTTATTATTTGTGAAATAACGCATGAGAATTCCGTTAAATTTTCTAAAGTACCAAGATGCATTTTTAGTCACTTTCGCTCGCTCACCCAACAATTTAAAATAAGGTGCGATTGTTTGGTCGGTGCTTTGTGCCTCGATAAATTTCTGTCGAGTAGTGTTGGTATCTGCACCACTTGGTGTTAATAGCTGTAGCATTTCATTTTGTAAGTCAGTGTAGTTTGTTTGTGTATCTGACCTTGTTACAGCGTTAGCCATGTATGTATGTTTCCAGGCTCTTATGTCGTCGTCTGTACATTGTTTCAATGAATCTAGGCATCCTCAAATGAGATCAGTGCATGGATTTTGCAGGATTGCGCAAGTAAATGTGCCGGTACGGAACGGGGTATTGATATGCGCTTTTGCCAGTGGGTATTTCTCAATGGTTCCAGAGAAAGTACGGCATTTGACAAATTCACCCGTGTAATCTTCTGGTCTAGCAAGTTCTTTACTTAAACCCAGTAGAGTGCTTCCGCTATCAATTAAACATTGGCATGGTTGATCATTGACCAGTGCATCGTAGAACTTAAGTTTACCTCTGGAGGCACTCGCTGCGTTAGCATCTTCATTTGAACATGGTATTACGTGCCCACATTTCAATTTACCATCCGCATGAAACTGGTGGCATACGTCGCATTTCTTAAAGTCTAATATGTCTGTTACTAATGCTACACTCTCACATTCATTCGTTGGTAACACATTCACAAGTTCAGGATCAATGTCACTCTCATCGTCTGATGATGTATCGATGAGTGCTGCATTATTTGCCTTCATTCGTTGTCTACCAATACATTTATTACTATAGTGGCCATAACTGGAACAAAAGTAACATTTAACAGCACGTTTAAATGATGTTCTGCTGCTTTCTTGCTTCTTTAACACTGCTTCTAAGTGTGACGGATATGCGGGGTTTTTATCACACATAGAGTAGCTAGGATGAAAATGACTACAATATCCACATCGAGGTGGCTTCTGATATGGTTTGTCCTTCTTGCGGTAATCTTTTTGATTGTAAGATCTATCAGGTACTTTGTTTGCAAAAGCAGTGATTTCTGTATCATGTGTTGTAGATTTAAATATGTCCCGATTGGATGAAAAATATGCTGACCCCCGTTTCTCTAATTGCTGAATGGATTCAATATCTGACTGTTGTAGAAACTTCGCAAAAGGGGTAGGAACGGTAGATATCACTTTGTCCATTACCATAAGGTCTTCTAATTTTTCATAGTTGTTACCCACTTTCGCCGCCCTAGTCCACTTTTTAAATGTGCTCTGCACGTTAGAGATGTAGTCTAAGAAGGTTTCAGTTGCTTTTGGCTTAATTTGTGAGAATTGAATTTGGTACCCAGTGGCGTCTAAACGAAAGTGTTGCATGATCCTATCGTGAATGTACTGATAATTGTTCCTTAGCTCTGTAGGTATGGATTCTATTACTTTTAAAGACTCCCCACTGAGGTTTCTCATGTAGATCATTGCCCAGTCATCCAAAGGTATTTTCTTCGTCTTTAGTTGGAATTCTATGTTCTCAGTCCATGCGCTAATTGAATCCCCTACACTGTATGGTTTGATAAGGCCCTTATACTTACTAAATTTGTTCTGTTCTTCTTGGCTCTTTTGTTTGCTAGAGGCTATCTGTATGTTAGAATCTACCTCCATTTCCTTCATCTTTAAATTAGTATCTGAGTCTACTTGTATCTGCTTTTGTTTGGTGGCATGATCTAATTCTAATTGTTTCTGTTTGGTAACTTCTTCTGCTTGTTTGTTGGCATGATCTAAGTCTAACTGTTTCTATTTGGTAGCTTGATTTAACTCTAACTGTTTCTGTTTGGTAGCCTCTTCGATTTCTTTCATTTCTTTTTGGTGTTGCCTTTCTAATGCTCTTTCATCCCTGTCAAGAGCAGCTTTTCTTTCTGTTTCTTCTTTGTATTTTTGATCTACCCATTTCTCTAGCTTTTCACCAGTATGGCCCATTTCCTTGCCTGCCTGGATACAATCATTTAGTGACGCCATTTTATGGCTTTTTGTTAGTTCAAAATGATATCACAGTAATATTCACACAATAGTTTGTAATAATGTGTTAGTAAATATACATCTTTACTGAAAAAGAAGATGCATGATTAATTTAGAGCATACCAAAATATTCTGAAAATATACTCATCTAATTCTTTGGAAAATACGGTTCTCGGGATGTTCCACCGCTGTCTTTCACACTCACAAAATGATTGACTTGATAACACAATGGATGCTTCTGTTTAGTAGAGCATCAAAAATTAGATACACGCATATGTTGTAAATACAAATTTATCTTTCATGCGAATGATGAATGAAAAAATGTGATAGATAATGATAAATGGTGTTAATGAATGAATGATATGATCGTCTGAATGATTGTTATGATAGGTAAAATGATTCGTCGTATGACAGTCGATGTCGTCTTGTCTTCACTTTCTGACTAGTTTGGTATAACTTCGTTCTAGGCTTCAGTTCAGTAGCTAATCTATTTACTGATATAAAGAATGGTGACATTGATGGCTGTATCACACAAAATGAAATGTACACGATGGTTAGGTTGATAATATTCACTGATGATTGTATACATCTTCATTATTTTCCGTAGAATAACACACTTTCAAATTAATTTTCGTAGAATTTCACAATTTATAATTTACTTTTGCTTCATTGTGGTTCAAGCTCCACAAATGGTATGATCGTAATAATTCACAAGAGAAAATTATTTCTGCCATATGTGCAAACAAATTTACATTACTTTCAAATATTTTAACACAGCAATGATGTTGAATCGTGCACTTGACTGCTGGCGTTGGTTCAGTGGTTTCTGACACCAATTGGGGTCCTGCCTGTCAGCAACTTGCTTGCTACAGGTCTTTCAGGACTCCCCTACTTTTGCACCGCACGAAATAACAACTCGTGTCATTTGCAAAAGGAATGCAATTTATTTAGAGCTGGCAATTTACAAGCTCTGCGAGCGGTATGCTTCATTAACATTAAACAACATGAATGCAATGAAGTGGTGAGAAATGATGCTAGTAATCACAATCTAAATCTACAGCCTAATATTTAACTATTGCCTAGAAACTTATAGCATTTGTCAAGAACACGTCTACTCTCTAATCGTCTCCAGTCGGGTCTGTCCACACGCTACACATTGCGTGGTCAAGCACGGACGCTGTCCCCTCCGTGCAGTAGCTAGTCTTGCGTGCATGGAGTCCCAAGCACGCTGGCTCGTGAACTTGAGTAACCGGGCACTTCACGGTTACTCGTAAGGCCAAGCTTCGCAATGGCTTGGGGAAGCCCTCGCTCACTTGTCCTTATTGCCCCCTTGGTTGACACAAATGTGTCCCCTTGTGAAGCTATTTATAGCGCTTGTGTCTCTCCTGTCTGGTGTCTCCCTACTAGACTTGTGTTAACTCTTATTCGCTCTCTAAAGCCTTATTGTGATTCTGACAAGCCGATTTTACACTAAAAAAAATATGACACTTGGCAGCGCGGGAATGAGAGGAAGACGTGTAGAAAATTTCATCTCAATCGGATGGACCGTTCGCGAACGCATAAAGGACATACAGACATACAGACATACATCCCCTATGGCAAGCCATATCCCTGTTAGCTCATGACCTCGCGGTCATGATTTCCCAGTCTGCCCCACGTGGATGTGGTGTTAACTTGTGTAGTCTGCGGGTCATCGGCAGGCTACTAATTTTCACTGTTCACCCCTCCTAGGAGAGGCTAGCCGATCCTAACCCTGCTGGCTGCAGGGCCAGGCGCAGTCCACACCTTGCAGACCATACATATAAATACACACACACACATATACACACACACATTCATTCATTCATTCATTCATTCAGTAGCATGTCCTTTGCAGAACCTTGCTGTCATAACAACCTTCCTGATAACCTCGATCATAAGCAAGATGCCCCGCGTCCGATACACCCATCTGGAGATCATCCGCCTCATCCTGCACTCGTCTTCTCTTTGGCCTTCCTCTTCCTCTCTTCCCATGCATATACCACTCCATTATTGTTCTCTCCAAACTTTCGCGACGTTTAGAAGTGACCAAAGAATTTCAATTTTCTTTGTTTTATTGTCTTTAAAAGCCAACCTTCTTCAATATTCAGCTCTTGAAGTATGGATGCATTCGTTCTTTTCTCTGTGTTATATATATATATATATATATATATATATATATATATATATATATATATATATATATATATATATATATCCATTGGCACCTTGCCGTCTTGACAGACGATAGTTTGTGCTTTAAAAAGGCATAATAACTTTTAACTATGGCGGTAGCGAGTGTGACTGATAAGGCCAATTTGCGCTGTAAATGTCCGTTCACAGTGGGTGCATCTGAACACGTGGTCATTTCCACCATCATGCACCATCTTACGTCTCAAACGCTTGGTGTGTGACTTTTCTGCAATAATTTTCTCCTTTGACTTTATTCCATTTCTGATATTTGCCCTCCATGCAACACGTTCAGCGGCGACTTGCTCCCAATGTGCATTATCAATGCCTGTATCAATCATGTCCCGCTTACACACATCTTTGTATCGTAGTAGAGGCCGACCCTGAGATCTCTTACCCATCTGTAATTCACCAAAAAAGATATCCTTTGGTATTCTACCATCATCCATCCTCCTAAGATGTCCTATCCATCTAAGTCTACGAAGACTGAGCATGGAATAAACTGTCACACAACCTGATCTTTCCAATACTTCAGTATTTGTGATTTTGTCTTGCCACTTAATACCAAGAATTCTTCGCAAACACCGCATATGAAAGCTGTTTAAATTGTTCTCTTGGTGTGAGTAAGTTGTCCAGGTTTCACTGCCATAGAGAAGAGTACTAAGGACACAGGCTTGATAGACAAGGACTTTTGTTTTGGCAGTAAGCTTCCTGTTCTCCCAGACTCTTTTTCTTAACCTGTTCATTGTTGTTGCTGCCTTACCAATCCGGATGTTGATTTCCTGATCTAGGGATAATTTGCTATTAACCACTGATCCTAGATATGTAAAATGGTCTACTATCTCTAGTTCAGCGTCGTCAATAAAGATTGATGGTACCCCATGTGCACCTTGTGACATAATCTGTGTCTTCTTTTTGCTAATTGTTAAACCAAATTCAGAACAAGCATTGGAGAATGCAGATAGTAGACATTGCAATTCTTCCTCAGAGTGGGTCGTAACTGCAGCATCATCTGCAAAAAGCAACTCTCTGATCAGTACCCTCCTAATTTTGGTCTTAGCCTTCAATCTCTGAGCATTGTAGAGGCCGCCATCTGAGCGTGAGTGAATGTATATACCACCATCCTGATCACGAAATGCATATTTCAGTAGAAGTGAAAAGTATATTCCAAAGAGGGTGGGAGCTAGTACACAACCTTGCTTAACTCCACTCTTGATTTCAAATTCTTCAGAAGTTGCACCATCAAACTTGATTATACCCTTCATGCCTGTGTGGAACGATTCCACAATGGACAGAAGAGTTGGTGGGCAGCCAATCTTCTTTAGTGCCTTGAACAGACCCTCACGACTGACCAAATCAAATGCCTTTGTGAGGTCGATGAAGGCAATAAACAGTGATATATATATATATATATATATATATATATATATATATATATATATATATATATATATATATATATATATATATAACTGGATTGTACACACACATATATATATATATATATATATATATAACTGGATTGTATTTGGTTGTAAATAACAACATAAGATAGGGAGGAAACTGGCCACTCATCACATACACAAGCATTGCGAGTCACTATGGAATCAAAGGCGTGGATTCCATAACACTAGTGTCTAGTCCACAACAAGGATACAGATGAGTAAATTGTATATATATATATATATATATATATATATATATATATATATATATATATATATATATATATATATATATATATATATATATATATATATATATATATTCACGTGAGTGAGCCAGAATCATCATCATCATATGTCATGCCAATAAACATGATAGGTAATAGTTCGCCATTTCACTCGATCACCAGAATTTCGGCTAAATTCTGTATTCTGGTCCCAATTATGCCATGTGGCCTAGCCTACCAGTTATTTATCATTTTGCCTTCCTTTTACTATCAATTGTGAGAGCTGTTCGTAATGTTTCAAGTTGATCTTTCCTTAAAACCTGTTAAAAAAAAATATTCACTGTTTACGTCTACTTTATCTAATCAATTTACGGTGTTCATTTGTTTAATATAGGACTTTCTCAATAGTTTTTTTTCTGTTCGCCCATTGTATTCTTTGCATTTTCCCGAGAAGTCACATTTCCGAACCATTATTTCATTGATATCTGTAAAGAAGTTTTCAATGCTTTCCTTTGTGGCAGAGCTCATACTCTTCAGTGACAGTAGCCATTGATCCTCTGCCTACCGTTCCAAACTTGAGATCATAAACAACGACTATCTGAGGGCAGCTCTGAAGCTCAGTCCACCACTGTATCCACGGTTTCACGTTTCCAGGGTGATTATCTATTCGTGTTTAAACATGAAAATAAGGTTATATACAAGCGACATAGATTATAAAGTACTTTAATATTGATATAAAGACTATCACGATTAATAGTACTGGCCCTTGCGACACACACTTCCCCAATGTTATCTGTATCTGCCTGGCTTGGAGGTCTCACCACTAGATCTGTTTCTGATTATGTTTTCTTTCATGGTTGTTGGGTTTCTTGGCAAGTTTTACAGCAGGTATTTTTCCGTTGCTTCCTTCTGGGCAGTGACTGTACTAGTCGGTGGCCATAGCCATTGTCTCTACTGATGAGATCATCTGTCTCTCGCCACAGCGTGCAGACAATGACTAACAACAATTTGTCGGCTGCTTTCACACTCCATCTACCACCTGCTTCCATGGCTTCGCGTAACTCTGATTGAGGGGTGTAGAGTGGGGGTGGGGGTGAGGGCTAACAGACGATAAAACAAAGACAATTTTAATATTTTGATCACTGGAATCGTCATGAAAGTTTAGAGAGAACAATCACGAAGGGGTATATGCCCGGGAAGAGAAGATAAGGAAGGCCAAAGAGAAGATGGGTGCAGGATGTGGCTGATGATCTCCAGTTGGGTGTATCGGACCTTGCTTATGATCGAGTAGTTTTCCGGAAAGTAGGTATGGGAGCGAAGTTCCACAAAGGACATGCTACTGAATGAATATAGACTTTGCTCTTACATTCTAGAGAATTATATAAGTGCTCAGTCTCGCAAAGTAAGTGTGTCATAATTTGCAAATTTAGTATTGCTTTTTTTATTTTTTATTATAAACAAAACTTAAAAATACAGAAATAAGGATACCGAGTACGCCTCAAATAGAGATAACAGCATTGAAGAAAAAATATAAATATGATAGTCTATTCGTTGAAAGCATGAAACAATATCGACTTGAAAATCCTTGAAGAAAAAATTAATTCAAAATGGGAATTATACAAACTAGGATACATATTACTAATACCAACCTATCAATGAGGGAAAATGAGAAAAAGCAATTGTGGATAAAGGATGAAATCTTGAGCAAAATGACTCAAAGAAAGAAAGCAAATAACACTAAATAATAGACATTCATTGACATAGAGACATGTCACATGTGCAGAGTTGCCAAAGAAGAGTAGTTGCAGAGAAATAAATGCCAAGGAATAGAGGATCTAGAAATTAAACACAACTCGAAAGGAATGCTTGAAAATATAAAAAGATTTACAAAAAAGAAAAATAATATTACCGGAAATGGTTGTATCAGAGGAAAACATTGAAAAAATATAGTTGATAATATCGATATAATAAAAAGATGGACAGAATACACAAAATATTTATTCTGGGACAGCAAGGTCAATAAATAAACATTGTGTAATACTCACAATGGATCAAACATATTAAAGGCTGAAGTAGAGGAGGCAATTAAAAACATGAAACAAGGAAAGGCTGCAGGACTTGCCAAGGTAACAACGGAAATGATAAAATCCGTATCCAGTTTTGGTATTGCTGCTATGGCAGAATTATATAATGATATATATAATACCGATGACGCTATCAAGCATATGAAAAAAAGGAAAACCAGCTGGGCCTGATGGAATCACAATAGAAGAATTAGAAGTAATGTGAGAATTTGACGTAGAAATAGTAACCAAAATGTTGAGAGATATTTACAGCAGTGGATACATACCAAGCGATATGTTGAAATCTGTATTTATAGCTATACCAAAAAGATCAGCAGCAAATGAATGCGAAAATTTTCATACGATTAACCTCATAAATCATGTCACTAAGCTTCAACTCAGAATTATAATGAGCAGAACAAGGAAGAAAATAAAAATGGAAATTAGTGAAGAATAGTATTGATTTGTGGAAGGAAAAGGTACAAACAATGCAATATATAAATTACGAACACTATTAGAAAGATCAGTAGAGACAAAGAAAGACATATATTTGTGCTTTATAGATTATACTACGGCATTTGATAAAGTAAAATATGATGAACTGATTAAAATGTTGGGAAATAATAACATTGATGGGAAAGAGAATAATAAAAAATATTTACTGGAACCAAATAGCAGCAATTAAAATGGGAAATAAAGAAGGAAATTATGAACGCATAAAGTTGGGAGTAAGACAGGGGTGTGATTTGTCACCGGATCTCTTCTCCCTCTATAAAGAGTAATAATGAGAGTGATCAAAGAAAAGCCAGGAATAAATTAGGAAGAGATTGGAAGCAACAGAGATGTGATTTCTTATACAAATGTTGCGAATTCCTTGGACTGCCAAAGTAACTAACAACGAATACCCGAAAGAGACTAATGAAACTAGAACATTATATACAACAATAAGAAAGAGACAAACAGCTTGATTTTGTCATGTGATGAGAAGAGAGGCGTTCTGACAACTGGAAAGGTCGAAGAGAGGCAGAGGCAGACCACGAGAAATGATGCTGGATGGATTGCGACTGTGGCATGGAGGAATATCAATGGCAGAGTTCATCCAGAAAACCAAAGACCGAGATCTGTGGAGAGTCATGAACGCCTACGCCAGTCAGCATGGCACTTGATGATGATGATGATGATGATGATGTGATTTACAAAGCAGATTTTACGTTTTGTAGTTTGCAGCGAGTAAGTGGCGACATACGGGAGCGCTAGCCTATTGATAGGGCTTACAATTGCTGGTATTGTCACGAACGAATAAATCACCAAAATGTGAGAAGCGCGCGCGTGTGTGTGTGTGTGTGTGTGGGGGGGGGAGGGGGGGGGCAACCGAAAGGATTTGAAAACATCTGTTTTAATCACACTACCCAAGAAGCAAATAGATCTTGACTGTGGTGATCGCCGAACTATTAGCTTAATGAGCTATATAACTAAGATAGATACTCCCCTAGGTCACACAAGAAAGAATTCAAACTTAAAAAATGAGGGTTCCAAATAAAAACAGCGGCACCAGAGAAGCTATAATCTGCTGTTTGGGAATATTAATTGAAAAATGTATAGAAGTTCAGAATATATATATATATATATATATATATATATATATATATATATATATATATATATATATATATATATAGATAGATATATATATATATATATATATATATATATATATATATATATATATATATATATATATATATATATATATCAGGGGCGTTCATTTGAAATCCGTTAATGCCGCACAGCGCGTAATTGCGTACGTTGAACATGATCATGTCATAGTCATGTGATAAGTACTGACCAATGAATAAAAGAGCAAGTGCTTATTGTCCCATGATGCAAAGGTTCTGTTTCTGACCGTTGATAAAATGGCTGGGTTGATCCAAAATCCGTCCAAAGAAGCTCAAAGAGCGGTGATTCAGTTTCTTTCATTTGAAGGATGTCGACCAGTGGGCATTCATCGAAGAATGCAGGCAGCGTACGGAAACAAATGTGTGTTGAAGACAACAGTGACAGACTGGGCATGAATGCTTCGGCTCCCCCGATGTGTCTCCACCTTGACGTGGTGGGGGAGCTTGCGTGTCCCATCGACCCCATTTGCTTGCCGATGGGTGAAAAATTACATATCGGACAGCTTATGGGATAGGGACCAGACTAAGAGAGACACAGCCTGCTGCTCTGCAGGTATAGACTGAGGATAGCAGTCAAAATTTAAATCAGGTGCACGGAGGCAGAATTTCTTGGTTCGGACAAAACTCTTAAGGCTCCCTGTCGAGGGCTGTGGCTGAACGCCTCTAAGCCACAAACCCTCGGATCTGAGAGCCAGGCCGATACCCGTCTACCGGAAAATAGAAACGTGATACTGAGCAAGCTACATGCTCAGGTCTGATACATGTTCAAAGGCTCTCAGCTGGGGGATATGAGGGATTCCCGGATGAGAGGGCCTGACCGTTTCCCGTTCACTGCTGCACGAAGGTAAGGTGCTGAGCCGGCAGCACATGTAGCCTACCCCGTGAGCGAGTACAAAAAAGACAGACAAGTGCCCCAGTCGAAGGGCATGGTTACGGAAACTCTGTACCTAACTCATAGAGAGTGTAGATATAAGTGGAAGAACGTCTCAACGCAAAATGGAACGCACGGCGAGCGAACCTATTGCGTGGGTTGAAGTCACAAGCAAAAGCTTACCGAGTGGATGTCGCCCGCAATCTGACCGCTCCTGGTGTGTGCTTGAGCGATCAGTGGCAAGCGGGATGCTCAACACATGGAAGTGAGGAACTAAAGCAGCCATGGGCAGGACGTGGAAACTCCTTGGGTGAGCCCAGTCTCAGAGCAATATGTACCGGCTCTGCAATTATGGAAGCCTCCTCGGATAGTGAGATGATGCCCATGGTCTGCCCCTGCCTTCCCTTGAGGGCCGTCCGCGATATCGTTGATCGTTCTATCTTGACCAGCTGAGATGTGGGTGACATTACAACAGTCTAACGTGTCTCGAAACCAGAGGAAGGCTAACCTCACTAAAAAATGCCCGCCAGAAGTCGGAAGTGTCGGCCTACGGGTGGCAAACTAAAAATTGACACTACGCAATTACGTCCGAGTGAAATGTCTCGCCCGAATGTCTCTCGTGCTAGGAACAGCTCTGACTACCTAGTTTCCGAATGCCGCTCTTGTTCGGAACAGCTCTGACTAGGTAGTTTCCGAATGTCTGTCGTGCCTGGAACAACTCTGATGGACGCAACGACAAGCACATGTCCGAAAACTCGCTGAGTGGATGCCGACTGCGAACATGTCTGGTTTGTGCGGGAATGGCCCGGGGAATACGAAATGACCAATATATTGAAGTGAGGATTTAAAGCAGCCATGAGCAGGACGTGACGATTTCCCTCGGTGAGCCCAGATCCAGGGCGTTATGTGTCGGCCCTGCAACTATGGAAGCAACCTTGGATGGCGGAAAATGCTATGGACTGTCCCTGCCTTCCTTTGAGGGATGACCGTTGTCTTCGACCGTTCAACCTTGGCCAGCATGGTTGTAGATGGCACCACAAAAGTGAGAGTCTCCCAGGTATGCTACCTGGTCAAAAAAGCACGCTAAAGTCGATGTGTTGGCCTACGGGTTTCGGCCCAAGGGCGCATAACAGACACACCGCAATGACATCTGAAAAAACACTCCGGATGAACGAAAAGAAGAAGAATGCTTCGGAAAAGACGTCAATTCACGACATATCTGCATCTTCGGCGGCAGGGCGAAGCGCATATTGTTGCAACAGAAAACAATCCATCACCAAAATTGATGCAGCAGTACAGATAAACCGTTATCGAAGCATACGTTCGCTAGCGAAAGAATTTGATGTGTCAATTGGGAAAATTCAAAAGGTCGTTCGTAAGAAACTGCAATATCAGAAGATGTGTTCACAGTGGGTACCACGGATGTTGACCGACCACCAAAAAGAGGACGCACGTCATGGTGTTTGAACCACTTGCTGCGTTACCGAGTGGAGGGTGATGCATTTCTCTTCCGCATAGTGATGGCGATGACTCATGGTGTCACCACTTTGAACCGAGCAGCGAAAGAGAGAGAGAGCATGTAATGGAAGCATGCTGGATCACCAAAAGCCAAAAAAACAAAAACAAAATCAAGTTACATGTTTCCGCTGGTAAGGTTATGCAGCACATTTTTTGACGATGAAGGGCTATTGTTGGCCGACTTTAAAGAACCTGGTGTCAACATCCACTCTATCCACTACTTGCAAACACTAGACAAGCTGCAAAAAGCCATCAAGAATAAACGACCCGGCATGCTTTCTCGCGGTGTGATTTTGTTGCACGATAATGCTCGTCCACATGTGGCAAAGATTGTGCAGGAAGCATTAGCAAGGATGAAGTGGGAAACTCTGCAACAGGCTATATTCAGCCTAAGTCTTGATTTGTCACCATGTGCTTTTCATTTGTTCGGACCTCTAAAAAGCTCTCAAGGGGCAAGGATTTCACCCAGATGCAGACGTAATGAACGCGGTAAACACTTGGTTCAGTGAGCAACCACAATCATTTTTTTTGCGGACGGCATTCGCCGCCTACTTAAGCAATGGGATGCTTGCCTGAATGCATACGGCGGCTTCTTCTGACCAACCCTTGTTGCATAATTCATTCAAAATGAATGCTTTGTTTAATTCTACCACACCTGTTAATGTTTCTTTCATGATTTTGTAATAAAGCCATTGGAACGAGTTTCAAATGAAAGCCTCTAACACACTAACACACACACACACACACACACACATACACACACACGCACACACACACGTATATATATATATATATATATATATATATATATATACACATATATATATATGATGTGTGTGTGTGTGTGTGTGTGTGTGTGTGTTATAGACTACAAGAAAGCTTTTGATAGAGTACAACATGAACGATTAATTACATTCATTCAAGATGGAGTAGACGGAAAGGACATCAGACATATTAGTAACTTGCACTAACAACAAGTGCGCGTCACTTAGATATGGAAATAATTATTCGCCCCCCCCCCCCCTCCCATAAAGATAAAAAAAAAAGAAGAAGTACGGAGGGATGTGTGCTGTCCCTAAGACTCTTCAACACACAGTAATAATTTTTAAACAATTCGAACTGTATGGACGTAACATCAATACAAGAATCATAAACAATCTTAGGTATGCTGATGTTACAGTGTTACTAGCAGAAAGCGAGCAAGAGTTACACAAACGTTTTTTTTTTTTTTTTGCATATCCTTTACATGACATCGCTGTCAACACCAGCATCTTTCAGCTGTATGTTGATTTCTTGGCAAGATTACGCTCAGTAGTTTTCCATTGCTTTCTGAGCGGCCGGCTCACATACCCCGTACGTTACCGATGCGATTCGAACCACTGCTGATTCTCACCGTCATCACGTTACAGACGAGAGTATACGAGATTACGGAGAAAAGTCGTAACCTCTAAGCCACGAAGCCGGCTTACACAAACTAATAAATAAATGTTTTGCGTATCCTTTTACAGGACTTAGCTGTCAACAGCAGCATCTTTCAGCTGTCTGTTGATCTCTTGGCAAGATTACGCTCAGTAGTTTGCCATTGCTTTCTGAGCGGCCGGCTCAGTATCCGCAAGTCACGAGCGGGGGTCGAACCACCTCAGTTCTCGCTCCGCTGCGAGACTCTGCGTGATAAACGGGATTACAGAGAGAAAGTGTTGTAACCCCACAGCCAGAGAGACCGGCTTACACAAACTAGTGGAATAAATAAACAGGCATAGTGCAGAATGTCGCTTAGATATTAACATTAAAAATTAAAAAAAAAATGAAAACTATGATAATTAGCAGTGGAAAGGAGAGGTCATCAATGAAAATCACAGTAAACGGGGAAATACTAGAACAAGTAACAAGCTTCTCCTACCTTGGTCATGTGATGTGGGAAATGATGGCAGAAGTAAAACAGAAATCAAAACGAGAATATGAATGCCTAAAAATGCTTTCTGTCAAACTGTCATTTACTGCCAATTTAGTACCTTGCGGTGTATGGCAGAGGGGTCTTTGAACCGCAGGAATTAAGGCCGCCTGGCTAGTGCAGTCGCCGCGAACTGGGCAGGTTAGGGTTTTCTTATTGCCCCCGACAGAAAAATATCCCGCACCTTACCTAGGGATCGAACCCCGGTCTCCCGACGGAGAGTTCGGCGTTCTAGCCACTCGGCCAGCAGCTCCTCTGTTGAATGAAAAATGCTTTCAACAGCATGAAATCTGTATTAACATCTAGAGAGATTAACAATGCATTAAAAATTAGATCTGTAAAATCTTATGTTCATTCGACGCAACTATATGGCGCGGAAGCCTGGAAATTAAACACTAAATTAGAAAGTCGAATAGAGGCCTGGGGATGTTGATATAAATATAATTATGTCGTATTTAATAGAAACAAAAAGAATCAAAACAGAGGTTCTAGAAAAACTGAGAATGAAAAGAGAGGTGATGAAAGAAATAAACAAGAGGCAAGTGAAATATTTTGGCCACGTTAGAAGACATAATACTCTTATTACAACCATAGTGGACATCAAGGGTGAAAGCAAGCGAGCAAGAGGTAGACAACAATGCAAGTGAGAAGACAACATCAAGAAATGAACGAACAGCAAACTGACAGCATGCACAGTCAGGGAGAGACAGACTGTTTTGGAGATCCATAGCAGCCAACCATCATTGTGGAGACGGAACCTGATTGATGAATTTGCAATATTGTTATGGGCCTTTCTGTTCTCTTTTGCAGAACGATAATTTGATGTTTTGCTTGCTTAGTGCGCGTGTTTGTGTGGGTTGGTGTGCGTGGGGTCGTGTGTTTGTGAATATGTGTGTGCGTATGTCTGTGTGTAATGTGAATGATCATATATAAAACATTGACGAATTACACCAACGAAACAGCTTGCAATCCAACGTTTCATAATAACGATTTATCTCTCAGAATAAAGACACCAACTCATGATGCGATTTATTTTCCTAACTGCCATGGGAGCTTTGGTCCGTAACCTGACTAGACTTCTAATACAGCCATCTCCGTGTGCAGCAATCTAAGCGACTGGGAGAATGGGTGTCAGAGAAGACTGTATGACCAATTGTTCATCGCTGATACCTTTTAAAAAGATCTTTGCATGTAGTAACTCCACGTCTTTACATCTGTGACTCAGTTGCTTCTTTAGCTCGAGCCTCCCACCTCATCACTATCGCGGCAATCGCTTGGAGCGGCTTGTATTAGAGTAGAATCAAGGTACTTAAGGCTCTTTATTCAAGTAATGACAGTGTTTTCTCAACTTGCGACTGCCCCGCCTCCTTCGACGGGCTCTCTAGGTGTTGTTGCCAACACAAGGATTCAAGGGAGCACAAATTGACCGTCAAATTGCTCTGCTGAGACCAAATGAGCGGAAATACAATCCACTCCAAACTTTCCCTTTGTGGCCGCCGGGTATGGGGCTCAGGAGCGACGATTAGAATATAAAGCCACAGCGGGACGAAGAGGGATTGACTCGACTGTGCAAGCTAGCGGCGCCGCCGCCTGCCAGGCACGTCATGGTCTCTTGATTTGTAAGAGAACCAGATCAGACACCATGGTCTTCAACACTAGAGATAGGGGCACAGATAACTTCTATAATCAAGACATTGAAACAGTGGCTTTAGCAAAACGCTTGCTACCAGATCCCCGTTCAGGGTGATGTGGCGATAATGTTTTCTCAGCTTTATTCAGGGACAGCAGATAAATTGGGGACACCCCACAATGCGACAGTTATAAGCGAGGTTAAAGGAGGAAGAAAGAAATGCAAATAGAAAGTACGGACGGAACATGATAAAGATACCGTTTAAGAACTTAGTGACCAGTTTCCTTACTTTTCCGTCTGTAAACTGCCGATTGAAATGCATTATGACAATGTTGCAGTTATAAAAGAAGCTATAAAGAAATAGAAATGAAAGGTCAACACTATCATACAACGCAACTGAATGTTTAATCTAATTTCTCATCAGTAGAAAATATTTTAACGTGAAAAAGATGTAAGAAAATAATAAACGGGCCACCAGAAATAAAAGTAAGAAAACACTATATTTGTTGCTATCCCTTACGGGACTTTGCAGTCAACACCAGCATTTTTCAGCTGCTGTTGATGTACTAGGCAAGTGTTACGTTCAGTAGTTTGCCATTGCTTTCTGAACGACAGGCTACCATACCAGCACGTTATAACACAACGCGACACGGTCTGCTGCACAAATCGGTCGCAGCTGGGCTTCGAACGCCTGGTACCCGGCTCACGAACCGCGTTCGCAAGCGTATAATTAGATATAGTGAGAGTGAAATAAAAGATTATTTTTTTCCAAGTTGGCTGTCCATTTGTCCACTAATACATACTTTCAGAGAATAAATTACATTGGTCTACACAAATTTTGGAGCCTTAAATTTGATAGCTGCTCTTGGGTAATCAAATGTAATCATATTTTTTTTCTTCTATCAGCTCTAATTTTATGAGATAACTGAGAATGACCTTCTTAGTAGAGCAATTGTTATGTACAAGCCTAGAGTTAGGTACCATCAGTGGTATTGTGACCGTAATCCGCATTCATATTATATATAATTACTGTGCAATTTTACTTTCATATAAATCACAAAAATATATTAAAACTTTATCACAAGCATTTTTAAAATAATTTATAGTCAACAAACAAAAAGCCTCTTTTCGAGAACTTCCTGGAATGCGATATGCCCGGACAGTCACCCTTAAGGGACCAACAGTAATCTGCCACCATGTGGGCATCCCAAAGTCCCTGGTATCTCTCTTTCATTGTTTTTATATCTTGGTGAAATCTTTCACCTTGCTCCTCACTAAAGTCGCCAAGATTCTAGGGAAAGAAATGTAAATGGTTATGGAGATAGTGCGATTTTATGCTCATGTTGCATCTAAGCTTACACAAATTCGACAGCATGTTTTCAATTAAATTAGAATAATTATTTGCTTTAAAGTTGCCCAGAAAGTTTTGCACAACTAAAACAAATGATGACTTGACTGTGGACTCTGTTTTGTTCATCGAATCAATAAACCTTTAAGTTTGTTTATGCTCAATTCTGGAAACTTTTTGTATTAAGTAATTAAAGCAGGTAACATGTTTGTTCAGTGTCTTAACAAATTGCTTCATCAAGCTAAGCTGTATATGTAATGGAGGAAGTCGAACTCTTCAATATTTTGTTCTCCAACTTTGACACCATCCTTCAACACTATTTCTGTGTCTAGTGCGTATCTTTTGCCCTGCTATCCCATAAACATATAATGCTCGGATATTTGGTGTATGCTCTTAATAATAAGTTCATCATTTTCAGATCTACACAAACCATCCAGTTATGTTCTAAATACTACAATTTTTCCAGAACTGTGCTTATGGTAACATACCCTGCTTCATTTTAGTAGAATGGGCAATTGAAATTGAGCCATTTTTTTAACCATTGTGTTAGAGACCACCTTTCAAACTTCTTTTACGGTTGTCAATGAAAAGTTGCTACTAATCTGGTTTATAACTTACACCCATTTCGTTTACAAGATCTCCTACATTAGTACAAAACACAAGGTTGTTTTCTGTACAAAATAATGGAATAATCTCTGCTGTGATAAAATGTAACCTTTGTTTCAGCAGTCAGTAATTGTTTTTCTTTCAATTTTGAAGCCAAAAGTTCTGAAGGAACTAGATAGATAAGTTAGTTGCATATCCTTTACAGGAAGTAGCAGTCAACCCCAGCATTTTCTTGGCTGTTCATGATTCCAGCGTAAGTTTACGTTCAGAAGTTTGCCATTGCTTTCTGAGAGAACGGCACCCTAGTTCATGAAAAAACAACGCCTAAACGCCCGCAGCTGTGTTTCGAACGCGATATGCGGGATAACGAATTGCGTCCGTAAGTACTTCGCCATGGGGCCTGACTAGATAGCAATAGTCTTATAATATTTGTTCTTTTAATCTTGAAGCCAAACATTCTGAAGAGACTAGATAGCAATATTTTTTTAAGACACAGACAATACTGTAATAATAATAATAATAATAATAATAATGGAATACGTAAAAGCTTGTATCTAAAAAAAAAAAAAAAAAAAAAAACCTGCTACAGGCAAATAAATTTGATATATGGGTTTAGCAGGTCTCATTTTGCAAAATCAGGTGTACAATGGTTGGCGCCCAAACAAAAATGAAACTTTTTTGTGTGTGGTAGGGCTGTGTTATTTTTGTTCGAGTTGACTGTCCATTTATCCACTATACTATTCCATACATTTAGAGAAAATATTATATTTGTCCGAGATGGCTGTCCATTTATCAACTATTCCATACGTTTAGAGAAAAGATTATTTTTGTCCGAGTTGACTGTCCACTATTCATACGTTTAGAGATAAGATTATTTTTGTCCAAGTTGGCTGTCTATTTATCCACTATTCATACGTTTAGGGAAAAGATTATTTGTGTCTGAGTTGAGTGTCTAGTTATCCACTATTCATACGTTTAGAGATAAGATTATTTGTGTCTGAGTTGACTGTCTAGTTATCCACTATTCATACGTTTAGAGATAAGATTATTTGTGTCTGAGTTGACTGTCCAGTTATCCACTATTCATACGTTTAGAGAAAAGATTATTTGTGTCTGAGTTGACTGTCTAGTTATCCACTATTCCATATGTTTATAAAGCCGTGGTAGCCCCCTTGCATGCCGGGTAATCATATATTCAAATCCCCATCAAGGATGGGATTTTAAAAAAAAATTGACCTCGGCTTCCAGGTCTATCCAGTCTCAAATGAATTTCAAGAGAATTTCTGAGACGTGATGTTGGTGGGAGTGGTGATAGAGACCACATCGCCTATCAGTAGCACATTGGTCTATACACATGTAACGCAATCACCCTATATTTAGTAGGCCACGTGGCTTATAAGAAGGCTTGTAACCATGTTTTTATTTTACGAAACATTTTTATTTATTCCTTTACCAGAAACTTCACAGACACCATAGCATTATTTTGAAGGGAAAAAAATAGAGCAATACATTCAGAGACCTATATTGAACATCTTTCAAGAATCAAATACTGTAGAAATAAATGGATTTGTAATGGTGAATAACCCATTTTTAGTTAATAGATATAGAATTAGAACCTTTAGTGCAGGAAAATCATCTAGAATCTGAATCAAAATATCCCTACTGCAACAATAAGAGCTAGAATCAGAATCCGTAAAGTTTTATATATATATATATATATATATATATATATATATATATATATATATATATATATATATATATATATATATATATATATATATATATATATATATATATACATACACACGTATCAACAATCAGAGCTTGAATCAAAATCCCTAACATGCTGTACAAGTATCAACAATTAGATCTTGAATCAGAACGTTAACATCATGTACAAGTACCAACAATTAGATCTTGAATCAGAATACCTAACATGATGTACAAGTATCAACAATTAGATCTTGAATCAGATGAACACCTAACGTTATAAAAGTATCATCAATCAGATCTTAATTCAGAACCCCTTGCATCCTATCAATATTCAAGTGCAACTCCTTATTTGATAGATAAATGCATACTCTTAAATCCCGTTACACAGACACAGATCTAAATCATTACAGCATACAGTATACTGAGAATGAGAAATCCCAGCATGATAGAGCAGTCTGAAATTACGTTACAAAGCCTTGCATGATAAATTTGTTGAGAATCAGAACCATCAATTTTAGACGAACTTTTGGAATTGAAAGTTTCTATGCAATTTACAGGTCTAGATTGGGAAACCTCAGTACAAGTGTGAGGATAACATCAAGTGATGGAAGAACGGGCAGTCTGTCGGAGTGTGCAATTACAGTTTTGGAGAAACTTCAATGTGGAGAAGATACTTGATAGACTGATGTTGTCAAATGCATTTTATTTTTTGGGAATGCGATACTTTTAAAGCGCAGATATTTTAAGAAAAACATTGTTACACAAGTTTAGCTGATGAAGAAATATACTGTTGAAGTAGTTTTATTCTGATATTCTTTGTTGTCCAGAATGAGAGACTTGAAAGTTAGAATTGGCATGGCGAGACACGCGAGGCAAGTCGGAAGAATGAGATGCTTTGTCAACCAACACAGAACTGGCATTATTAGCAGCCGGACGCTGATGAATATTGGGGGAGGGGGGAGGGAGAAGGGAGAGGGGAAATATGACCAACTATGGATTTTTTTCCGAAGTGCAGGATGATATCCCAACAGATAATTAACTATTCAAATGTTGAAAACAAAAGTTAGGTGCATGTCCTTTACCAGACGTTGCAGTCAACCCCGGCAATTGCCGTTCGTATCTCTTGGCAAGTTTATGTCCAGTAGTTTGCCATTGATTTCTTAACGACCGGCACCTAAACCATTTCGTAAAAATGCCAACGCAAGACAGTCTGCTGCCAAAATCACCCGTAAGCTGTGTTTCGAACGCGGTATGCGAGATTACCAACTCCGTCCGTAACACATTCTCCACGGAGCCGGCACTATGCAAATGAGACATGTCAAATCAGCTTCACTGTGCGTGCTGACTGAACCTAATTCACGTGGAGGGAACAACAACCGAGATCTAATCCCAACCGTTACGTATATTCTATGATGGACCATGATCCGGTTACATCCGATTGTACCTCTCCGCAGATGTGAAGCTTCAGAACTCTTTCATACGTTGCTGATTTCTGAAAAAAAAAAGTCTTAAAAACTGAGAGGATCGACTTCATTGCCCCGGATTTATCCCACATGGCTCGGTCTCTTTCCGCAGGGCGGCCTGCCGAAAGCGTCGCACAAAACACGAATTCCATAGCTCCGGCGACGACCCCCAGGAGTCTCCGAGAAAAATGCTCTCGTAAACCGAAGGACGTAGCCCGGAATCGAACCCACAACCTCCGGAGCGCTAGGCAGACGGCTTGACCACTTCGCCACGGAGACTTCCAGCTTCCAGTTTTCTGAGTTTGGAGTGGAAAGGAGAGCTTTGCAACAAATTCATCGTCGTATGAGTACTTTGGTACCGGGTCTTGACAGAGGAGAAAAACGGGAGAAAATTCTTTTCATCAACCGCACTCTGGTAGGTTAATTAATTAATTAATTAATTAATTAATTCATTCATTCATTCATTCATTCATTCATTCATTTATTCAGTAACATGTCCTTTGGAGAACCTCGCTCACATAACAACCTTCCGGAAATCCTCTCGATCATAAGCAACATGTCCCGTGTCCGATACACTCTCTGCCCCATCCTGCACCCATCTCTGTGGCCTTCCTCCTCCTCTCTTCCTAGGCATATACCCTCCATTATTGTAGATACAAGTATTTTTGTGTTTGTATTTTGGTTTAAGGCTCAGACGAACTGACAACCAATCCATCAAAACTCTGAGTTTTGTGCTTTAATGCTCAGACGAACTGACAACCAATCCATCAAAAGTCAGAGTTTTTTGTTTTAATGCTCAGACGAACTGTCAACCAATCCATCAAAAGTCAGAGTTTTTTGTTTTAATGCTCAGACGAACTGACAAACAATCCATCAAAAGTCAGAGATTTTTGTTTTAATGCTCAGACGAACTGACAAACAATCCATCAAAAGTCAGAGATTTTTGTTTTAATGCTCAGACGAACTGACAAACAATCCATCAAAAGTCAGAGTTTTTTGGTTTTAAATTGTTTGTTCGCTGGCTTTGAAGTCATGCGTTGTCATACAGGTGCTACTACTTCTAGTGCACTTGACAGCTTTTTGCTTGTGGGTCAGCTTTCCCTTTTACCAGTGTCATGGTCGAGACAAGAACACAGAACTGATCCACGAATCTGGTGATCGTGTAAGATGACGAAACCTGACCGCCCACGCTTATCGGCATGTCACATGATAAGGATAATTACCAGTATCACTCGCCATTAGGTGAACACACTCCGACTTCTGAGATACTTGTAATTAACGTCCCCAAGTCAAGAACGAGAGGTCCAAATTTTAGTTCATCTGACCGGTGTAGGGATTCAGCTCGCTACCTCCGCACCAGCACGTTGGAAATTTAATAGTAAACGCGCTTATCCATTCTACCAGTTAAAACTCGAAGTCCAGGTAGTCGCGATAACGTAGTGGCTAGACGCTCGTCTGTCGGCCTGCCGGTCAGGGGGGTCAAAATCACATCAAGGTGGGATTTTTTTTTTAATTGACCAGGACTCCTGGACAATCCAGACTAAATGGGTTCCATGAAATGACGTGGAAAGTAAAGGCAACCAGTATCATACTGACCATATCACCCACCGAGTGGTGATTGGTTTATAAAACATGGGTCCTGCACCATAAAACCAATGCACCTAAAGCGTGCAAATGGGTCTTATAGTTTCTTGTTTTTGTTTTTTACTTTCAGTCGTTTAGAATATTTACAATCACACAACCACCAAACATCTGACTGACAGTTTCGCCATATTGTAACACATTCAGTTTTACAATTGTAACATATTAATAACATATTTATTTTTAGATTGATTGAACAACAAAAATTACGTCTGCATTGCATTTTCCAGCCAGAATATTGTGTTTCTATGTAATCTAGCTAATAGTAATGCCCGTAGAAATGGTTAGCAGTAACGAGCCTGTAATTACATACATTTCCGTTTTTGGCAAAAATAACACTGCTGCGTATTGCGTTGTTATTTTATTAGGGTCTGGTCTGGGGTTAATTCCATTAGCATCCTCCATGTACGTTCCTTTCAATAGATAGGAAACAGGGATTTCTCCACTAAAAATAGCCTTAATTCATAAAAGCAAATTTTGACAAACAGGCTGCGGAGCTTAAATTGCCTTAGTTATAATCGCGCTAAGAATACAGATATGGTAACAGTCTATTATAGATAATAGTCGACGCCAGAGTAAAGTGCTTTCCATACATTATAAGATTCTTGCTATATATCTAGGGCTTATTAGTTAGTTACCCAATGTGACGTTGTCACACATATTGACGTGGCAAATGAACTTCCTTCTTCCTGGTGTGGCTAATGATGCCTTCATGCTGACTGTTCACTACTGCGTTGTTTTGACAGATGAATACTGTCAGTTGATGTCATCTTTGCCAATATCTTGCGACAGAAGGTTATTTAACACTTAAAAATTAGTGACGTATGCAAACGGATGTACACGGTTTTATCATTTGAAATTAAATAAGGAACGACAGTTTCCCAATTTCAGAAGCTTAACTACGATAAGATTTTGTAAACCCAAATATACAAAATGTTTTGTGATAAGAAAGCAAACAATGTTTGATCTTTTATCATTAGAAACTTAACTAGGGTAATTCTGTACGCAGTTATTTATATGTCTACAGGGAATTTATCTCTGCTCTTCCAAATGTGTTTTATTTTACTGCCTTTTCCTTATTTTGAATGTTGAAATGTACTTTGTACTTTTAGGAATTATAATAGATGATACGCTGCTTCAAGCTCGAAAACATAACTGGTCTCTAAATAGAACTTAAGATAAGGGTAGGACAGATTAGGGACCACTTGAAAGATGTAAAATGAGTTAAAAGAGAATGAGCTAATGTCCACCATTATCATCATCAAGTGTTTTGCCAGGTGGGGAGGCGATCATTCTTCTCCACAGTTTGCGATCTCCAGCATTATTTGCAGCATACATTCGTGCGCCGATGCCCTTAAGTCCTTTGACACAAAGTTGTCACGAATCTTCTCTCACTGACTTCCTCTATCTCTCTTTCCACAAATCTTTCCAGTTGTCACAATATATTCTACCTTCAGTGTTCTCATAATGTGGCTACTAATTCTGACTGCCTCTTTGTGATGTTATTGATACATCTTAGTCTCTTCCAAAACTGTTAGGTTACTAGTGTCGACAGTTCATAGAATTTTCAGCATTCTTCTGTAAAATGACATCTCTGAAACTTTCGGTTATTTCTTTGCTTGTTTACTAACTGTTCGGGGTTCGCAGCCATGTGTTAAAACTGGTTCTTTGTATCATGCAATGATGCTTCTTCTAACCACCAATTACAAGGATTTATTGTATAAGATCTTTGTATTTTATTTTAAATGCAGTGTTTGTTTGTTCTCTTCTGTTACTTATTTCTGTGATACATCTTTCAACTGATGTTATCGATAACTAATCCCCAAATGAACAGCATTTACTTAAATCGTACATGTAGACGCGATATGTTTATTTGATGTTACTATTACTTCTGTTTCCTATTATTCAAGCTGGGGCCAATTTATCACATCTATACATTTATGTAGTTCAATCTGACTTGTCGCTATCAAGATCTATGTTCTATATTTCGTGTGGAATGGCTAAACTCTCTTCAGAGGTCACAGATAGTGAGAATTGTGTGGAATTTTTGCCCTGGCCATGCGGAAGTGCAGGAAATAAACAAGCTGATAGGCTGGCAGGGAATGCACCTCTTGGTGGTAGATTACCTATGGACAAGGGTGAGGTGGTCGGGCGTCTGTGGGACGAGGTGGAGAAGACAGGGACACAGATTGAAAACCCGTATATGGAAAGAATGAGATTGCGGTGGTTGGGCAGGGGTTCTGGAAAAATCTCAAAACTGAAAGAGAAGACCAGGAGAACCCTCAATCAGATAGTGGTTGGAACGATTAGTAGTGTGACTCTTCGCTGGCTATTGAACGAGGAGACGGCGCGCGTATGGGAATATCATGAGTGAAGTGATGTCGATTCTTAGCTCATCTCAACTCAACTCAATTTGGTGCTATTAAGAATGTGTCATTAGCCTAGGTGATGAGATTATTGTGACGTCGATTGCACTTCAACGAGTTTTGAGGTATTTTATAGATACCCGCCTCACCAACTAACAAGCTAAGTCTCAATGACCACCGCCGGCGTTGGTCCACAGCCAGTTATTCAACATACTCGCGGTTTAGCTCTCTATCTAAAGGCCACACCACCACACAATACCATGTGGACGCGCCTAGTAGCAGGATGGGCTCCTAATGCCCATTGAATGTTTAAAAAATTTAGACTGCAAGTCAAGAAATAAACTCTCATTACGTGTAGAAAGTCATACTAAATACAAATTGGAATCACTTAATAAGTAAGCTACAAGATAACTCTGTTACAGTAGTCATCATCAAACAGTAGCATTGCTTTCTTGATATGTTCTCTTGCCAATTGTCTACAGTGCCACTCATCCAACCCATCTAGAATATTAACCGTTTATCTACCTCTGTCATCAACACCTTCAATTTTCCGGTTGTTACAATGTTCACCAGTGCCATTCGTCGCATAACATGAAGATATCAATATATGAACAACAAACCAGCCGCATGCCAGCTGCTTCTAATGCTTAAAACTATCATGGACGATGGCCGTTGTTCAACTTACAACTTGCAGCCCATTTCTTTTTCAGCATTCAGTATTGTGTTGCCGGTATTCGTGGCTATAGCGTTGCGAACGAGATTCGTTATGCCGTTTACCCGAGTTTCGGAACACAGTGGCGACCGATTTGCGTTGTCTTGCGATGGTTTTAACGTGTTGGTATGGGAGCCGGTCGTTCAGAAAGCAACGTAGAACGTAAAAACTTGCCAAGAAATAAAACAACGGCAGTAAAATGCTAGTGTTTACTGCAACGTCCTGCAAAGTATATGCAACTTAACAAAACAAATTATTGTATTATGTGAAATGTGTTTATTATAAAAAGGTTTTAAAAATAGTTGCATATCCTTTACAGTGCGTCGCAGTCCACTCCAGCATGTTTTGGCTGTTTGTGATTTCTTGGCAAGTTTATGTTTAGTTGTTTGTCATTGCTTTCTGAACGACCGAGGCTCAGAAAAGATTTATAAAAGCCAATGCAACTCAGTCTGCGGCCAAATCTCCCGCTGCTGTGTTTCGAACATGGTATGCAGGATTACGAATTGCATCTGTAACTCCTTCGCCACATAGCCGTGTACAAATTATTGATGTATTCACAAATCTGTAAATACAAACATGACTTCGAAATCGTACTAAATTGATTGACACTATATTATATTTTGTTGTATCTTTATTATTGATGATTTTCACATCATGCTGTTATTTCCGAAGCTCTGTCGGAATAATGGATAGTACACTGCTTTACCCGTTGAACTGTCTTGATTCCATCCTCATTTAAAGTTAGAATTATTTCCTGACATCAAGTGCCCAGAGGATCGACATTGTTTTAACGAATGGTGTCAGCTGTCTTAGTAGAAATGAAATAACTTTCATTTTCTAAGCCTTGACCTAGAAATTTTAAATCCTGTCATTTCACACCATTACAAAGGTCTAGAATATCTGCCTTATACATTAGGGGACGTGGGTTCTAGCCTCATTATATAGAGGGCTTTTAACAAATTCAAGCTTGCACACTATTTGGCGACTGTTTAGGCAAACGACCATATGTATTCCTCAGCCCGGAAAAAAAGCTCTCTCTACACATACCCGCAACGGTACATGTGGCGTAATGATAAGTTCAACGACCACAGTGGCACAAGAGGCAGAGACAGATCGATTGAAATGATGCTTGTGGTCTAAAACAATGACATGCACGGATATCATAAGTACAGATGATCCAGAAGGTCAAGGACAGAACTATGTAGGAAGACATGAGTGCATACGCGATTTGACAGCGACAATGATAAAGTTGACTAGTATTAATTGTTTTTTGTTTTTTTACATTTTAAGTTTATTGCATGTCGTTTACAGGACGTCGCATTCAACCCCAGTATTTTTGGCTGTTTGTGATTTACTAGGTAAGTTTACGTTCAATGCTTTGCTATTGCTTACTGAACAACCGACTCCCATACAATAGTATGAAAACCAGCGCAACGCGGACTGCTTCCAAATCGTCCGTAGTTATATTTTGAAAGCGGTATGCGGGATTGTAAATCATGTTTGTAATCCCTTCGCCACAGCACATATTTGGCATTTAGGCATTTAGGACTAGACTGCATGCATGTTATTATTTAAGTGTATTTATTTAGTTGTATTTATTTAGTTGTATTTATTTAGTTTATTTATTTAGTTGTATTTATTTAGTTGTATTTAATTAGTTGTATTCATTTAGTTGTATCTATTTAGTTGCGTAGTTGTTAAGAGATTTAGACAGCATGATAAATCATCATCATCATGTGTCATGCAGATAAGCAAGGGCAGCCTTGTTTCGCCATCTCACACAGTAATCAGAGGCGTTAGTTAGCGTTGTGTTTCTGTCTCCTTTTTGCCATGTGGCCAACATATCCAGATATTTACTTCTCTGTCTGCCCTTGTTCTTTCCCCTTCAATCTTGCCAGATGTTAAAAAGTTCTCCAGTTTTATTTCTCCTCAATATACGCCCCAAAAATTGTGACTGTCTAATTAGCACTGTTTTCATTTGTGTCTTGTAGGACTTGCTCACTGATGTTTCTGATTTTCCATGGTATTCTTTGCATTTTCCCCAGAAAGCACATTTCCACAGCCTTTAGATGTTTTTCGGCTTGTCTGCTCATTGTCCGTATTTCACATTCATACAAGCTTTGCTTATCACTTCAACATTCTTTTAATCCTTGCAACTGATACATTTTTATTGGTCAGTATGTTTTCCATCTTGCAAAATGTGGTGACACATGAATACAAACCGAACAGAACGAATAACCCAACGGGACTTTCCAGGGAACTATAAAGCAGCTTCGAGGGTCAGCATGAGTACATGAATAAGAGCTCTCGTTCTGAAACATCCGGTGCGCTGATGCCGAGGTAGCGGGTTCAACACATACACCCGTTAGTGGGAATAAAATGTTCGCTTCCCGTCCTTGACTTGGTGGGTTCGCCTTATGGCGAGGGACACTGGTAATAGGCAAAGTTGATCCACACGCAAAAAATCAGTCCAGTTCATTTTAGAAGTAGTATCACGTGTATGTGCTAAGCTTGAGTTCAAAGCGGACGAACGTTAAAAACAAAATAAATAAAGTAGCTTCATTTGTGATCTGCGCACTAGACGGTTGTACTGACAATTGTTTATTTGTCACTGGCTTTGATGCCCCTGCTCCCTTCCGGTCTCGTTAAGTTTATTGTGCAATGGCATTAAGCAACTCGGCGAAGTTTCGTCAAGGGCCAGTGAAACCACGAGTCAGACAGTTCACTGTAAATGAATAGACAAGTAAGTGTTAACTCTTGATCGATTAAATCAGCCTTTATTGATGACTATTGATTGATTAAATCAGCCTTCAGTGTTAACGAGAGATTGATTAAAACAGCCAGTCAATGTTAATTTATTATTGGTTAAATCTACAAGTCAGTGTTAATTCAAGATCCATTACATCAGCCTTCAGTGTTAACTAGTTGAGTTGAGTTGAGTTGAGTTAAGAACCGACATCACTGCACTCAGGACATTCCCGTACGTGATCCGTCCCCTCTTTCAACAGCCAGTGAAGAGTCACACTACTAATCGTTCCCACCGCTATCTGATTAAAAGTTGTCCTGGTCTTCCCTCTCAGTTTTGAGATTCTTCCAGAACCCCTGCCGATCCCCCGCAATCTCATTCTTTCCACATATGGGTTCTCAATCTGTTCCTCCGCCTTCTCCACCTGGTCCCACAAGCGCACGACCACCTCCCCCCTGTCCATAGGCCAAATTCCACCAAGAGGTGCCTTCTCTGCTAGCCTATCAGCCTGTTCATTCCCTCGTACACCCTCATGGCCAGGGCAAAATATCCATACAATTCTCATGATCTGTGACCTTTGAAGCGACGAGAGCCATTCCACACGAAACATTCCTTTCTCCACCTTGCTTAGCATAAACTTTGAATCCGTAATGAATACAACGTGTGTTGCAGTAGTCTCCTCTAGCCACCGGAATGCAGCTGTTACTGCCTCCACCTCCATTTTCATGCTGGAGGTCCTATTCTCATATGCCAAACTCTCCTTTTTCAAGACTCGCCCATTAGCCTTTGCAATAAAGCCCCAGCCACTACGTCTGTTTCTCACCACTGACCCATCGGTGTAGATGACTATGTCACCTTGATGTGTGTTGCTCTGGATCAGCTGTTGCACTTCAAACTCAGTGCGCCCGCTGCCCATTCTCTGCATTCACGACCCAGTGTTATTATTACATATTGCCAGTCCGTCATGTCTTCCGGAACTTCCACCCACTCTCCTTCACTTTCCTTAATGGTCTCTAGATCACACACACCTGACTTATAGAAAGTTCTGCCTGTGCCATCCAGGACCTGCCTCGTCTTAGTCTATGACCCTTAACCATATCCATTGCTGCATGCAGCGGGTGATCCCTGTCTGCGGCAACTCTCAGGTACCATTTGGCCTGAAGGACCCTATGCCTATCCGTCATTGTTGGTAGCGCCAGGATATGCCTCATGCATATAATTGGTGTGTCCTTTGTGCACCCCAGGATTAATCGCATGGCAGCATTCTGTACGCGCTCCAATCTTTCAAGCTGGCTCTTTGATACTGTCAGCAGCCCCAAACCATACTCAATGACAGAAATTATTAACTGCTGAAAGAGCCTGTACAGCATCCTCTGATCTACCCCTGTTGCTGCCATAGCCCTCAATGCATTAAGTCCCCTACCAGCCTTCACCACCAATGCCTCCACATGATCCTTAACAGACAAACACCTGTCAAAGGTGACACCCAAGTACTTCAAATTACTCTCTCGACTAAGAGGACATCCATTCAACATAATACCTGCGACGTCTGCCTTGACGATCCGGTTATCCAAGGAGTACCACACAACCGATGCCATGTCTGGGTTTATAATGGCCCCTGCGGCCCTGCACCACTCCGCCACCTGTAAGTCTTTCGCCAAACTGTCCCTGTCTCTGCCCTGTCTGTACACCAGCACATCATCTGCAAATGCCAAGATTCTACCCACACCTAGTGTCTCAATAGCTGCGAGTTTGCTGGTGTAGACATTAAAGAGCACTGGGGACAAGGCAGATCCCTGCGGCAACCCAGGTGTAATAGTACAGGGGTCAGAAGTCCAGAAACTCATGCGCAGTGCAACCATACGCCCATAAAGGACTGCCACAACCCATCTAACAAGGCAAGGGCAGACCTCCATGTCCAACAGTGTGTGTATTAACCGATCATACCTAACCCTGTTATACGCATCCTCCAGGTCAAGAGCTACCGCCACTGTCTCCTTTTTATCCTGGAAGCCCTCATAGACATCGAACGCAAAAGTTTCAGCATTGGCCCAAGTGTCCTTTCCCGGCCGGTAGCTCCCGAGTCCTTGGGGAAGCAGATTCCGACTTTCCAAATGTTGCTGGAGCCTGCGTGCTACTATTGTTTTTGAGAACTTTGCCATACGTGTTTTGCAGGGTTATGATTCAGTATCCATTAAGTCTGGAGTGATCCTTACCTGGCTTTGGGAGGGGTACCTGGTAGCTATGCAGCCAATCGTGGGGTATTTCCGCCGTATTGATGCTTAGGTTGAAACAAAGAGCCATCTCCTCCAAGTTCCCATCATTTATGTTCCTCATATGGGAGTACCTCACCCCATCTGGACCTGGCGCTGTGCCTTTTGCCCGCTTCAGTACCCGTCTAATGTCCTCCACTTTAATCTCACAGACCTCCTTCTTAGTGACCCGTGACAAGGCTTCTCTGACGTTATCTCTAATAGCCCTATCTTACTGATCCGTCTGTTTTAAAAATCGCGCAAATCGCGCAAATCGCGCAAGAAGAGCCTCCCCTTTGCCCTTGTCAGTTGTCATAGGTCGGTTGTTATCATCATAAACGGTGCCATGTGTACCAGGCATCATCTGTCTCTTCATCTGCCAGTGCAGCCTGCAGAATTTTCCCAATGTCACATCCCCACCGACTTCATTGATAAACTGTTCCCACTTAATCCTCTTTGCCTCAGCTGCCTGGAGTTTAAAATCCCGCACCTTTACTTGTGTATACCTTTCAGCCTCTTCCAATTATGTGTCAACTGAAATGGTTGCTCTCCGCACCCTCTGCCAATTCCTTATGGCCGCCCTCTTTTCCCTCCATGAATTCTCGACCTCTGGTGTCCACCATGGTGGTTGGGTAAAGAGTATTCTTGTTGGTTTAGTTAGATCTTCCCTGTAATCTTAGGCGCCCCATGAGCGAAGAGTGGTCGTGATCATAACTGAATGCCCTGTTATAGTCCTAACTGTGCTGGACTTAGGTATCAGCACAGAACAGGGCAGGTGGTCACTTCCATGGTCTCCAAGGACGCTCCATTTTATATCTGATGCCACCTCTTGGGATACAAGCGCCAGGTCGATGGCCTTGTCAGGGTCCCCTGGTCTCATTGCTAGCCTAGTGGGTTTCCCGTCATTTAGACAGACAACATCCGTCTCAAGCAAGGCCTCAGCAAGAGCAGTACCCTGTCTGTTCTCTCCTGACCTGTCACATTCCTTGGCGCGGGCGTTGAAATCACCACATATCAGATACCTGGAACTTGGGGTGTCCACTAAACCTTTCAACCAGTCCCAACTCTCTCTGCTTATATCTCTCTTAGCTCTCTCTGATTCCCCACTAACATATATATTTATCAGATTCCAGCTGTATCGGCCGATTTGTATCCGCATTCCCTGCACCTCTTTACTCTCCAGACCCCACCCACTAATATCCAGTATTGAATGCTGTAAACCGTCCTTGACACCAGAGCCTGCCCATGTCTTCCCTGCCCAGTTGGGTTGATGTAACATGTATAGCCAGGGCACTTAAAATAGTTCGTATTCAGTTCCTGTAACATCAGGACATCAAAATCGTAGACCAGTTTCTCCAGTATTGGGCCTCGTTGCTTTGCACTACGGCAATTCCAATACCCAACCCGTACATTTTTGAGTCCCAAACGATCCGTTTTGCTTCTACCCCTTCTGGCTCCAGCCCTCTTCTTCCTTTTCCTTCCCCCCTCTCCCCTACCTCTTCTCCCCCGCTTCATTCTCTCCCCGCTGGCTGTTGTCAAAGGTATCGAGATTTAAAGCACGTACTCCGTTGCTTCGGCGATAATTCTTTGTATTATTCATTGTTGGTTAGATATGACGGCAGGATATAATCGGTCACCCTAGTAGAGCCTGCCTACTAGGGAAGGGGCAGGGGATGTTCCTCAGGAGTCCATACGCCTGGCGCCGCCCCGTTTGCATACCAGACGTTCCACGTTCACGACCAGCTCACCCGTGGCCATTCAGTCCTCGGCACCCTGGTCCACCTTAACTTGGGTGTTTATAATCGGAGTTTTCCATCTCCTAGATTCGCCTCTGTAATAGCTAACGGGCCCAATCTACCCGGGGGCAAGGGGTTCCAGCGCCTCATTTCTGGCGAACACAGTAGATACATGGATAAGGGGGACAAAACCAATTTCATACAATATATAACAAATAGTATATACTACATAGTTAACGTCACTACACAACGGAAAAATAACTCTCTCAGGTAGATAGTTGAGCCAAAGCAGTGACAAATCAGTAATCTGGCTGACTTCATACTTTGAGCTCTGTAGTGCTGAGACAACAACATGACAATGCCTGGGTAAATTACATCGCAGAAATCTGAACATATGTTGAGCGCTGCCTGAACATGTAAGTCATATAAATGCTACTTTAGACATATAGAGATGCATCATTGTGGTAAGTTAAAAAGAAATGAGGATGGGATCCCCAAATTCTAATAGCCAACTGTTAGAGAAACTTGAAAATGGCTCGTTAAGAATCCCTAGAGGAGGATTTTGATTAACAGTTGAAGGTTCTTCACAGATGGCCAGTGGAGCCCCGGAAGTTCACAGTACTCCGATAAGGGAAAGTTTTCCCCAGGAAAATCTGAGATACTTGTCTTTTCCGGCCACACTTGGCTCCACTCTTTAGTTGTAACTAATGTTTTGGTCTAATTAGCACTATAACTCAACAAGGAAAACGACCAACACCTTGATACACATTATAATACTGTAATGAGATAATATGGTGGTGGGTTCCTGTGTATGTATGTTAGAGTGACATATGGTATCAGATACACTATTCAGCATAACACCATTAATGAAATAAACCAATCATTAGCCCAATAAGGAAGTAAAGCTCCCAACTCTATACTAATATTAAGGTACACTGTCCTTGATTGATAAATGACACTAAACCAAATGTGTCTCTGAGTTCTTCACAACATTAATCTATTGTCCCAAAATGTCATATACTACTATTACTACTCGAATTGTTCTGGGTGCACTCCTAATGGCACTCGAGCAATGTTCTTGAAGGTATGAGTCTACCGATGTCACTACTCTCGTTGTAGATCCTATGTGGGATGATGTGACGTGTGTATCTCACTTCTATAGTTGTGGACAACACAGACTGTACTGACAGGTACTTAGCTGTTCATTCCTGGGCTGCAGGGTTGTGGTATAGGAGAAGCAGCTGAGGTACAATGATGCTGTTCCTCCATAATGACCATCATCAGCATAAGGCCTCTGCCCAGTTTTTGCACTCAACTTAACCACCAACCTTGAGAAATAGGACCAAAAACTATATATCTATCTCTCCTAAGAGCTGGGTTAGGGGAAAAATATAAGCACAGGGAGAAGGGATCCTTTTCTTAGCTCAGGGTAGTCCATCCTGGCTATTCTGTATGCCTGATGTTGTTCTATATCTCAATTGTAGGTGTCCACCTCACCTACTGGCACGACATGTCCTCTTCCTTCAGGCGTTCTGCAGGCTAGTCCTTCTCTTGTCCGTAGAACGATATGAGCCCACTGCCTGTTCCATGCTTTCCTTCTTCGGGGAAAATACCCGCCTAACCATTTCTCATTTTCCCATATTCCCATTACACATCTAAAATCTTACAGGATAGGTTTTAGAAAAGTATCATTCACAAATAAAACATCTGAATTTTTGTAACACAAAATCATATAGAGTCAGAACATGCAATACACTTTAGAACATAATTTTCCAGACATAGAATATAATGACTATCTCTGAGAAAGTGTCATGGTAGTTTTGTTATAAAGTATAGATCGCATCTGAAGACTCTAAGAAAGTGTATCCTTCATCAAATACATGACTAACGCCTCAAAAGATTCATTAATAATTCTTCTTGCCGAAGGATGACTTATCTACTCATCAGAATAGTTTCTCTAAGTCAAGAAAATCTTCTCTATTTTCTGAGCCTGTCTCTAGAGTGTTATATATATATTCCTTATCACAAAGAACAAGTGCTCGCTATAGAAGACATCTTACTGTTAACTTTATCCATTTACAGGAGAGGCATATTAATTATTAATTACCTTCACTCCCAGGAGAAGTATTATATCGACATTAAATGAAACACTCTGCTGTCTGGCTCACATTGTAACAAAACTGGCCCCTAAGTTGCCGCTTGTAACTTTATATATCTCCTCCCACACCGCTTTATTTGTCTTCCACAATCTTTATCTCCTCGACGTGACAATCACATTCCACCAACATCTATCAAATTTACCGATAACAATACTGTTCCCTTCCTGTTTATTTTTCTCGTTTCTCTTGATCATGTTCATTGAGTCGCCAAGGAAACAAGCCCTGGTGAATGTCTGTGTCTCGAGCAATGTTATTGCTTTACTTACTGCCATGACTTTAAGAGGATAGAGGAGGGGTCGATCCGAAGAGAATGGTTGCTGCCTCTGAAGCGGTCTCGGCTGGCAAAGATTAGTTTCATCTTCGTGCCAGGGCATGCGGGAGTACAAGGAAATGAGCGGGCTGACAAGCTCGCAGGTGAGGCTACTGTGGAGGGCGGACGCGCCATGGACCAGGCTGACATTCTGAATGCTCTACGTGATGTGAGACTTTTGCGAGAACCAAGTGATGACTGTGAATCTTCAACAATGGCCAGACTGCTAGAGCATCAAATTAAAAGAGGTGTGGCCAAACAAGAACACTACGCAGGAAGCCAAAGAAGATTGATAAACCAACACAGAACTGGCGTCGTTAGCCGCTACACGGTGCGGGATTTGCTGAGGAGGGGATCCGAGCACTTATGGACTGAATGGTTCGATGTGCAGCGAGGATGATCTGTCGACTAACTAACTAACTAACTAACTTTTCTCGTTTCTTTGTTGCCAGGCACCTACTTTCTCCCGGTAATTAAACATCAACAGTGCGCACTTGACCTATGCAATTGTATGCTAATGAAATTGCAACACGCGCGGTGATACTATCTTCTCCGATGTAGGTCTTTTCCAGTTGACAGGTGACAGGTAACTAATTACTTTGAGAATGCCAAAAGTCTTTGTTCCCGTTGAATCCCTCTGCATTTTCTTCCTGGGGTTTAAGTTTTGGAAACTTAAGAAACTGCTTGTCTTCTGTCCTTTCCATTTTAAACACTGTTGTCTATCTCTATACTTGTCCTTGTACATGGTGGGTTAATTCGTATGAAGACGGGCATGAGACATGTCACAATCATTACTGAATGATGTAGATGACCGCCACTCATGACATTAATTGATAATGATATTTAGAAATTCAATCTAGACAAATTCCTCAAACATGGAGGTCATATTTACTCGTTGGAAAACCAGCGGTTGTTTGTTTGCTATGACCAGGTTTGATTATCACGATGTATTAGAGACCTGATGTCATACACTTTACGGTGGTAGTAATAATTGATGATAGAGGAATTCATATATCCACATACACAAAATATCCTTGGGGACAAGAATGTGCCAATTAAGAAGTTTCCTTAAGACATGCATCCAGTGGATGGATATTCCATGAAGGTGGTATAAAGGTAAATTTGCTATATCAACGATCATGTTTCAAAGAATGACTGGTTGTGTAACAGTAGATGGACGAGCATATGACAAGACGACTTTCATATTTAATTCATCATGGGATGTTGCAATAAATGTTCAAAGTAGCCTGATCCACTGGGTTCTGTTCTCTCCTGCCACTGACCAGTTGCAGTAGAAGCCTTCTGATATCTCCGATAGTGGTCATGACAATGTCCAGTTCCAGATCGTTCTTGTATGCTTGTTTATATATATCTTTGACATTCCGAAGCTCAGTTTTGTTCTTTGAGCAAACAGAGCCAATCAGGAAGGAATCATCTCTGTTGGCATCATTGACAGTTTCATGCAGACAATAAGCGTTAACCTCAGCAGGTTGTTTCATAAGGCCAGGAGAGCTTGTTCGGAATCCCCCCTCAGCTCAGATTTCAAGTCTTTGATCAGATCCTGGTCAGTGTTAACTAATGATTGATTAAGTCAGCCAGTCTCTCTCTCTCTCTCTCTCTCTCTCTCTCTCTCTCTCTCTCACACACACACACACACACACACACAAGCACACACACAAGGTGCAAAGGGGAGTAAGACAGGGCTGTATTCTCTTGCCGTATTTGATCAACATCTATGCAGTCAATGTAATGAAACAAATAAAAAAATCCTGAGATCTAAGACAATTTGATCCATTCATATTTCTTGGAAATCCAATCCCAGACCTCAGATATGCAGATGACACAGTTCTCCTCTCAAATAGTGCTAAAGGATTAGAAGGTTAGAAGAGCTAATCCACATTCCAACCAAAGGTCATACTTAGCATCGAGGACATTGAACATTTCACAAACTTTGAATATCTTGGCTTCATAATCAACAACAATGGGGAATATTCAACAGAAATTAGATGCAGGCAGGCCGTGGCACAGCAGAGATTAAACCGTGTTAAGAACGTATGGTCCAATCCCAGCAAACAAGTTAAAATAACATTTTTGAAGACATGCACCTGTCCTGTGTCAATTTGTCAGTTATGAAAAATTCCACCATTAAAAAGAAAATCTAGACTACTGAGCTGAAATGCTGCTGAACAGTTCTTAGAATATCGTAAAACAAGAGGAAAAAAATTATTGATATTCTACAAGATATTGAAAAATCGTGGAGCATTAAAGTATGTGGGGTAGAGAAACTGGTTAGGGATTGAGAATCTTATAGGCGGGCAGTGATTGACGAGAGAGAGAGAGAGAGAGAGAGAGAGAGAGAGAGAGAGAGAGAGAGAGAGAGAGAGAGAAAGAGAGAGAGGTCATTTGAATACATACACATCTGCTTCGTTATCTCCTATCCATCTTTCTAGTACCGAATTGGATTCTCAGCTCCATCATTTGTAGTCACGAGTATCAGCAAGCGATCATCACGTCTGCTTTGCTGAACTTCAGCTTTGCCCCTGGTAGTGACCTGGTCCTGTTTCATTTACGTGTACACCGGATGGCCTGGAAATAAATTAGAGCCAGCTCAGCTCTTGTAGGTGGGATAACCGTGTGTGTCAGCCATACATGCAAGAAGTATCCAGGCTGAAAGTTCTAGAACAATGACTAAGAGTCAGTTATAATAGCCTGTCAACGTCCTAAAGACCTAGGGAATGAAACTCGGGTTCAGACAGGCAACAAACTCCATACTGTATATTGATAATCTAATTTATTATCATTAATCTGGCGAAGAATGGTTTTGCAGTTAATCACAATATCACAGGAGTCAGTTGGTACATCAACAAATCAATCATACACATGACTATCACAGCATAAGTCTATCAAACTATCTCATTAATCAAACACTCTCAAGTTTCTGTGTATCTAGTCTCCCTAAGCTAAACCCTGCTTCTTGTCCGCTGTCCAGTATTCGTCTGCCCTTCGACGTGCGTCGGGCGGACACGGAGTGTGACTCCCTTCGAGCTTCTCGTGGAAGTGGTCCCTGCACGCTACAGGCGGGTTCCACCTGTGTCAACGAAGCAGTAGGCAAACTGACCCCTCGTTCTCGAAGGCCCGAGATTGTTCGGGCACTTGAGCTGTCGCAGTTAATTTCCTTCTTAGGGTTTCTGTATTGGTGTTATATCCCTTCTTTATGGAATGTCCCGAATGCTGTGATGTCGGTTCCTAGATCAATCAATCAATCAATCCCTTCTATATATCTCCTATATCTCTATGTCCATAGATACTTTATGTGAGACCTTGACAGGGTTCCCCTGCCCTCCGTTCTTGCTAATTAGTCTGACCTAATTCTGTCACGGGATCACATGAAGCTATGGCAGTTTGTGGTTGTAGTTTCTTGGATGGGAACTTAGTAATCTATATCCTTGCAATATGAACTCATGTATTTTCTAGTACACCAATTCAGGGTGAAGAATTCAACTCTCTTCCATATTCCTAAACCTGCTATCCGACCGAAGTTCCCTGACGCTTCTTGTTGTATTTACAACTGCGCCCTTCTCAAGTATCCAACATGATACCAGGACAATGAAGTCTTTATTAGAGAGTTTCATCAAGACGAATTGTCTTGTCTAATTCAGGAACACATGCAAATCTAGTCCCTGACTGTGTATTTTGATACACTTTTACTTCCGTATGTTTTATGTAGTGCCCAATATATGATCACTTTTGTTTTCACCAAGTAACTACTCATGTCCTTGTTTGCCTGTTAGTGTGTCTACTCCCTCTTTACTTGCTGTAGCAAAGTGTATGTGATTTACTTGTTGGTGTTTAGTTTTGTGAATGTATGTTTTACCTAATGTATATAATGTGTGCTACTTGTGTGTATGTGGTGTGTAGTATACTTCTAAGCGTCACGAGCTGGAATATCATTTATCATGAATTACGCCATATGTGTAACACATGAATTGAGTATTCAAACAGTGATTCTTAGAATAATCCTATTATATCTAACTCTAAACATGTATAAAAATTTTAGACAAGTGTTACATTTTACATCAAACGCAGACAAATTAAAATGACTACTTTTTGCGTACAATTTGTCCGCTCAGTATATCGCTCCGTCATTTAATTCATTTACTCTCTGGGTCATACATCTTTCATTCAACATAGTTTTTTGTTAAAATATTCAAGTTAAGTTAAGGTCAATGTTATCGCCCTTAGAAAAGAAGTCGGCGACCTATTATGTTGAAAACACCAAGTACTACCTGTACTAGTGATAACAGAATGGTTTATAATTTAACTTGAAATAGTTTTAGAAAGAAAATTTTGAAATTGAACGATAATGTTTATGATATATGATAGAAAAATGAAAAATTGACATATTCACATATTTTATGCATATAATAATACAATAATTTATTAGATATTTAACTAATTAAATTAAACTAATTAACTCCATTGACGATCCGTGTGTTGTCGTCCTTTGTCGGTGTGTCTTTAAGATGCTGTTAAAGTTGATAGGTAACGCATTGGTGTCACAGTTTCGTGTAGTTGTTTCGCACATGTCGTAATAGTAGTGACATATAGTTGCGGATATGTCTGATGTTCTGTTCCGTTAGTTGGTGAAGTCCATTAACATTCACTAGTAAGCAAAGTCTGGAATGTTCACAGTCTATCATTAGTTGTTAATTTCCGTAGTTGATGAAGTAAATTCACATCTCTTAATAGGCAAAGTTCTGATTGATTATGTGGTTGTTTCGGGATTTGAAATTTAAATATTGAGCACAACCCACTACTGGCAACGCGGATCACATTCTGGTATGAACCTAAGGCCTATCCACGTCAATATGGAAGCACTATACTCGAGTTTCGCCCTCGTTTGAGGTCATCAGTAGTGCATATCCCTGACCGGATCCGGAAACAGTCCCGGATCACGCGTGTGAAGCGGGTGTGTAACCACGCGGCACACACTGGACACACCAAATTATCACAACAGAACATCACAACGCTACCCATCGTAGGCTATGCTCAAGATTGCCCAATCGCCGCGACCGGGGTCCGTCAATCAATGGGACCCGAACGATCAGGACTTCTCACCGGCAAGGAACACCAGGCCTCCTAAATCCAGTGAGCAATAATCAATCGTTCGGGTATATTCTGTGCTGAAGAAACATAGTCTACGAATGTTTGGTTGGGTGATGGTGAAAGTTTTGAGAATTGTAATTGATATCCTGCTGTGTCTAAAGAGAAATGTTGCATGATTCTGCGTTTTAGGTAGTCGTAGTCTTTTCTCATGTCTTGTGGGATAGTTTCAATTACTTTTAGGGGTTCTAATGCCAAATTTCTCATGAGGATCATAGCCCAATCGATTTTTGGAATGCTATGATACGACATTAAACACTCAAAGTTCTCACAATAGGCACTTATGGAATCTCCGGCACAGAAGGGTTTGACTAGGCCTTTGTATTTGTTATATTTATGTTCTTCTTCCTTACTTCTAAGTTTATTTACGGAGATCTCCATATTGGAATCAATCTCCATTTGTTTGATTTTCAGTTGTGCCTGTGTTTCTATTTCTTTTTATTTTAGAGCTGTTTCTATTTCTAATTTCTTTGTTTCCGCATTTAATTCTGCTTGTTTGTTAGCAGCCTCAATCTCTAGCTTTTTATTTTCAAATTGTTTGTTAGCAGCCTCAATCTCTAGCTTTTTATTGTCAGCTTCCATTTGCAGCCTTTTTTGTTCTCGTTCGGCTGCCCGGTCTTCTCTCGCTATGTTTTCTGCATGCAGTTTTTGCGCCCATTCCGCCAGGTTATCTGCAGTATATCCTAATTTAAGCCCTAGTTCAATACACTGTTCCAGTGTTGACATTTTGTGAATTTAGGTTAATTTAAATTTCTAGAAATTAATTACCTTTGAAAAAGTTTGGGAGTACAACAATTGGTTATGTCCCTTAATGTTTACATATACAATTTCTATGAGTAATTTCAAATGGACATGAAATTTGCATGTATATATAATAAATCGAAATGCATGAAAAAATGTTACATAAAGAAAAATGAGTATCGTTTAGAGATACAATAAGAATGAAATCTATGGGACTTATCTGATTTACTGGTGTCTTTGCTGTAGTATTGATGTTTGGTTCTCCGGTTCATTCGGTGCTGCTGGAGCACAATTTAAATGCATACAACTTTCTTGCGGAACAATCTATCGTTGGAATGAAAAAGATTAGTATCTTGTCACAGTAATTGTCCAGTCATGTCAATGTTAATATGGATAAGCATGGTTTTTATTAACTTCCTTAGAGGGACAAAGATCTTTATGAGAAGATAGTCGCTGTAATATTGAGACTTTGTCGTGTATGGTTGTAATAGTACTTTTACTTGGCAAAGCCAAGAGCTGTCAAGAATTTTAAGTAGAATCTAATCGTCTTGAGCTTGCCAAAACCGGCTTGGCCCCCAAATAGCCTGTCAACGTCCTAAAGACCTAGGGAATGAAACTCGGGTTCAGACAGGCAACACACTCCATACTGTATATTGATAATCTAATTTATTATCATTAATCTGGCGAAGAATGGTTTCGCAGTTAATCACAATATCACAGGAGTCAGTTGGTACATCAACAAATCAATCATACACATGACTATCACAGCATAAGTCTATCAAACTATCTCATTAATCAAACACTCTCAAGTTTCTGTGTATCTAGTCCCCCTAAGCTAAACACTGCCTCTTGTCCGCTGTCCAGTATTCGTCTGCCCTTCGACGTGCGTCGGCCGGACACGGAGTGTGACTCCCTTCGAGCTTCTCGTGGAAGTGGTCCCTGCACGCTACAGGCGGGTTCCACCTGTGTCAACGAAGCAGTAGGCAAACTGACCCCTCGTTCGCGAAGGCCCGAGATTGTTCGGGCACTCGAGCTGTCGCAGTTAATTCCCTTCTTAGGGTTTCTGTATTGGTGTTATATCCCTTCTATATATCCCCTATATCTCTATGTCCATGGATACTTTACGTGAGACCTTGACACGACTGCTTTTTTGAATGGAGTCCATGAAAGCCACCCTATAGTCGCGGTGTTCGAGTTAGCTTTCCTTCTGAAGCTTCATCTCAGGTCTGAATTTGCTTCACTTTGCCCTACGACGACTTGCCCTTTCACTTAGCTGTGAATCCCTCGTACTATTTCTCACCTCGCTGCACTTGTCCATGGGTATATACTATTAAATCATCTTCCGAGGGGATGTTCTCTGTCAGCTGCCTTATTGCAAAAGAAAAAGCAACGGCTGCAGCAGGATATAACAATATGGATTGCAAACAATTAGGTATATTTAGCTCCTGCGAAAAGAAAAGACATACTAAACACAGACACAATGTACATACCTTACAGAGAACTCCATCATACATAGGTGGAAAGAAAGTGTGACTTATCCAAAATCAGAAACAATCAATAAATATATAAAATGAAATAATAAAATTAATTTTAAAAAAATAAGAACTATAGGACAAAAAGGACGGCCGACGTTTCGATTCTAAGAATCTTTGTCAAAGACAGGACAACAAAAATAGATTTCAAAAAAAACGAAAAAAATAAAAAAACACACACACACACACACACACAAAATAAACAAACACAACTACTTGGTTGCCATGTGGGAGCAGCAATGCTGGTTTGTACCGATTTACAAAGGCGCAAAGGCGATGTTACATGAAATATATTGGTCAAAATGGCAGACGCCTTACCGACCGCTTTAGGGAACACCTCATGTGTGGAATGGCTATGGTCGATTGTGAGAATTATATGGATATTTTGCCCTGGCCATGCCGGGGTGCGGGGGGAATGAACAGGCTGATAGTCTGGCGGGGAATGCACCTCTTGGTGGTATATTGTCTATGGACAAGGGGGAGGTGGTCTTGCGTTTGTAGGACCAGGTCGAGAAGGCGGGGGAACAGATTGAGAATCCGTATGTTAAAAGAATGAGATTGCGGGGGATCGGTAGGGGTTCTGGAAGAATTTCAAATCTGAGAGGGAAAGACGAGGAGAACTTTAAATCAGATAGCGGTGGGAAGGATTAGTAGTATGACTCTTCGGTGGCTGTTGAATGAAGGGACGGAGCACATATGGGAATGTCCTGAGTGCAGTGATGTCTGTTCTTAACTCAATTCAACTCAACTCAACGTAATACCACTATCTATCTATCTATCTATATATATATATATATATAGTGGCACCTGTAGAACTATGACAGTTAATATACTACTATTATAATGAAACACTTACTGTGACTTCCCTAGACAAGAAATAGAGCTTACTGTGGCACCCTTAGTATAAAGACAGTTGCTATTCTACTACTATGATATGACTTCTCGTCCTTAACTTGGGAACGTAAATTACAAGTACCCTAGAAGTTGGAGTGGGTTCGCCTGAGGGGATACTGGTAGTAGAGAAAGCTAATCCACACACAAAAATCAGTCTAGTGCACTAGAAGTAGTAGCACGTGTATGGACTACGCTTGAGATCAACGCGAGCGAATGTTAAAACAAAATATGACCCATTACTGGACTTCCATAGTAAAGAAATAACACATACTGCAGGCCCCTAAAACTATGACAGTTAGTATACTATTACTTTAATATGGCACTTACTGTGAACCAATAGAAATACGAGACTTACTGTGACTTCCCTTGAAAAAAAAACATAACGCTTACTGTGGCACTCCTAAAAATATAGCACTTACCGTGATCTCCAAGCATATGATATGACCTCCCTGGGGGAAACTGTATGACAGCCGTGGAGAACCACTTGTCTAACCGATCAAGATAGTTTTATCTGGCAGCCATGACGCCCGTGTAGCAATGGCGTCCCCATTGTTCCATTGCAGGACGACTGCCAGCGATAAATGTAAAAGGTATTCAGGTATTTCTTTACGTTGCTAGAGACCTTAAGGCTGTTGTTGTTGACGGGTGCTGAATAAAGTTGAGTTGTAATTACAATACTTAGCGCCAGACTCTCCATGACTAACTTCGATTAGTCCGAGACGCTTAAATCTCTCACGAACTTATACAAGTTTAAAAATTCACATAATGATCTTTGTCCAACATTCGCTGAACAGAGAAATCTACACTGGCCTACAGTGAGAATACATTTGAGAATACATATTATGGCATGGACAAAGAACTAAGGTCCGCGGGCCGTACAAGGCCACCGAAATAATTTGATTGTACTTCTGTGTATATACATCTGTACTGCGAGCAGTTCTTTTCAAAACTAACTATTGCAAAAAGTCAACTGCACTCTAGACTCACCGACGCAAACCAGTCAGGTTCCTTTACGCGCTTAAACTTCATTTGCGAGGATTGAAGATTATGGGTGCGTTTCATGCGCCTGTCAGTGCAATCTAAAGGTTAACTTCTAGTTCAGACAGCAATTGAAAACTATTCCAGATGTGAACAAAATCGACTTCTGCTACAATTATAAATCGAACTTCAACCATTGTTTTCGTTGACTCCAGGGCTTAAACATAATTCGATTCCTTCTACTACTTAAATTAAATTCTACAAATACCTATGGAAGTTGACACGTATCATACATATAGGAAAGTTTATTATACTAGTTGTTGTTTGAGATAATGTTATTACTGTTTTTTTTTCTTTAAAAAATTTAGTCTGTACTGAGATAGTGTTCAAACAAGTTACGACTGTGTGTATAGTTATTGGTGGTGTCTTTGATTGTTCAGATTGTCTAGGTTGTTAGTCCTCTTCCTTTACACGATCTACAGTATTTTAATCATTGTTCTGTAACATCTAAGTTCAGGCACGTCGATTCTCATCTTTGCTGACTTAAAAAGTGGGTTTAAAGGAAGAGCATCGACTTCACTGCATCGGGTTTTATCCCGTTACCTGACTGCAGATGGCAGCAAAATCAACCCCAGCTACTACCCTGAATCCAATCCAATCCCTTGTGCTGATAAACTGCAGTCGTGATAATATCAACTCCTGCCGATAACGCAAATCGAATCCCAATAAGTGTCTTTGTAAACTTCGAATGTGAGCATAATCGACTCCCGCTGCTACTGTATATCAAATTCCAAACACTGCACTGGTAAACTCCAGATTTGTACAAGCTCAATTCCTGCTACTTCTAGAAATCACACCCCAACATTATCTAGTTAAACTCGACTTTTATTACTACTGAGAATCGAACTCCAACCATTGTATTGGTATACTCCAGTTATAAACGAAATCGACTCCTGCTACTACTGAAAATCTAACCCCCACCACTCTATTCTTCTTGTCTTCTTGTTTTGCCTGCTATCTCCACATGCAGCATCGGCACTCAGCCAGCCCACATCAAGCCTTCTGGAGACATTAGTCACTGACTCGATTTTGCAGCTACAGTTTTCTTTGGGTTGAGGTACTAGTTCACACCAACCTTCCCAAGTCGTCTCTTACGACATGCATTGCAGGTTTTAGTGATATTTTTCTTTGGTTTACTTAAGGACCCGAATGACACACTAAAGCAGTGGTTCTCAACCTTTTTTGGCCCAAGCATCCCTTCACCATATGTTCAGAACGTCACTCCTTCTCTTTCGTATTTCCTCCCTATAAATCCCCTCTCACCACCTTTTTTTTTTACACAGTATACGTAAGAATGGAAGCTAAATTTAATAACACATACTAGAACAAGTCTAGACGTCTACATAAATAGTGATTTGCGGATCTATATGTGGCGTTAATTTGAAATCCGTTCGTGCAGCACAGAGCGTAATTGCGTACGTTGAACATGATACGTTATAAAAGGAATTTCAGATGGGCGAGAAGTACAGAAGTGTAAAGTATGGAGGGAAAAACAATATCAAATAGTCGGTTCTTGTACTATCGCGATCTTGAAAAAATCTTAATTCCCCCTCCCCCTGGAAACCCTAAAATATCCCCCCCCCCCCCATCCGTTGGAGTTGAGAACCACTGCACTAGAGGTTAACCTAGAGGTTATTTGCAGACTAGATGTTACCAAATGGTGTTCTTCTACTAGCTTCTACTACAGAATATTGAAACCAAACTCCTATATTGATAGACTGTACATATGAAAAACATCGACTCCTTTACCTGCTGAAAATCAGCCCTCGACAATTGTATTGGTTGACTCTAGATGTTAGCAACATCGACCCCTGCTACTACTGAAAATAGATACCCGGCTACGATAATGGTAGTCTCTCATTGTGACCATATTCTGCTATTTTTACTATTGAAATTCTAACCCGGGTCACTGTATTGGGACGCCAGCTATAATTTGTCTTTCATATCCTTTTTTACAGGACATCGCTGTCAACACCAGCATTTAACTGCTTTTGTTGATGTCTTGGCAAGTTTATGTTCAGTAGTTTGCCATTGCTTCCTGAACGACCTGTTCCCACACCAACTCGTTAGAACCCAGCGCAAAACACTCAATTATATATTTTTTTGTTTCTGCATATCCTTTACAGTACATTGCAGCCAACACCAGCATTTTTCAGCTGCTGTTGATGTCGTGGCAAGTCTTACGATCGGTAGTTTGCCATTGCTTTCTGAACGAGCGGCTCACATACCCCCGTAAGTATCCAACGCGACGCGATCCGCTGCCGAATCTCGCTCAGCTGTGTTTCGTACGAGAGTATACGGAATTACCAACAGCGTCCTTAATCCCTACGCCAGGAAGACAGGTCAATAATTATATATATATATATATATATATATATATATATATATATATATATATATATATATATATATATATATATATATATATATATAACTTTTAAATAAACCAAAAATGTCATGTTAGAAATTTTTGAAACAAAAATGTTCGTAGCAGAATCCAGCTGTGGGTATACAAAGTGTTAGAATCATCGCATGTTGTAGGCCTGAATGAAAGAAGGAATGGGTGGCAAGTCTTTCTGTTCTGTAATGGACGTGGAGTGATGACATCAAACCCACATCAAGGATGAGAGACCCTATATACGGAAGTGAGGCTAATCAGCCTTGTGACGATTCCTTGGGTGAGCCCAGCACCAGAGCGCAGTGTGTCGGCTCTGGAACTATGAAAGCCTCCTTGAATGGCGGGGAATGCCCATGGTCCGCCCCTGCCTTCTCTTAAGGACTGACCATTACGTCTCCATTTGTTCTGAATGGACTAACTTGGATGGGGATAACATCACAACAGTAAGAATCGACCGTCCTACGTAACACCTGGAAAAGCGTACCAGTGACACAGAATATAATATTGTTTGGCTAGCAAATCCATGACATGGAACGTCTGCATCGAAAATAAATTCACTGTGTGGTGCTTCGTCAAAGGTGGAAAAAGCGTCACATTGGCACGAAATGGAATATTGTTGGCCCATATACGAAAGTGAGACTTAGCAGCCATGTGCAGGACGACGATTCATTGGGTGAGCCCAGTACCAGAGCATTATGTGTTGTGGCGGCTCTGCAGTTATGGAAGCCTCCTTGGATGGCGGGGAATGCCCATGGTCTGCCCCTGCCTTCTCTTGAGGGCTGATCGTTATGTCTCCGATTGATCTGAATGGACCAGCTGAAATGGGGATGACACCACAACAGTGAGATTTGACCGTTCTACAAAATACCCTGAAGGTTAACCGGTCAACAAATGCCCACAGAAGTCTTATGTGTCTAGCGAAAGGTGCAAATATCGCAGATCTGCTGTGAACAGGCACAACGCAATTATGTCGAAAAAATATTCCGAAGAAAAGCAGAAGAAGAAGAAGAAGAAGAAGAAGAAGAAGAAGAAGAAGAAGAAGAAGAAGAAGAAGAAGAAGAAGAAGAAGAAGAAGAAGAAGAAGAAGAAGAAGAAGAAGAAGAAGAAGAAGACATTGTTGCTTTTACATGTTTGATGGTCTTGTGCCCTTCGTTCTTCAAGCTATTTAACCTCAGCATTGCATGGCCTGTTCTTCCTTGACATCTTGTAATGAGCCGCCATTGTTGTTAAATATGGAGTCAAGGTATTCAAAGTGTGTGACATATTCACTTTCTTCATTATTGATTATAATTTTCTGCTGGCACCTGTTTTTTGATATTACGCAACACCGAATAACGTTTATTATGCAATAATTTTATACGGTTTTATAATCAATATTTGTCATTTTTGGGACATAATGAAAAATTGGCAAATACATTGGGATATCAACAGGTTTAAGTTGACTGCTGCTTTCTTTGCAATTTTCCTATTGGCGTCTGAAAATGAACGAAGAAAAAGATGTTTGTCTTCAATCCTCGAATATGGTACCTTAACAAGTCGCACTTCGTGTCTTCAACACACTACTACTATATTAACAATCCACATAAACAAATACATAATCTTGAGGTTGAAATGTCGAGAAATCGACGAAAATCTCGTAGGCAATGACAGTGTGCGGACGTACGTCAGCCGTTAATCTAAAAGTATAACGCTTCAGCTTAAAATTATTGCGTATTTGTACCTACGCTTGACCTGCAGTTTGTATTCTCATTTTCCTAATGTATTCATATGTATTCCATTTTTAATAATTATGTGTTATTCTGTGGCTTGTCGAATGTGCTGTAATAGTTAGTTCCAACTTCATACTTCGCCGGCTCTGCGGCGAAGTGGTTACGGATGTAAATTATAATCCCGCATACTGCGTTCGAAACACAGCTTCATGCTATTTGGCGGCAGGCCGCCTAGCCTTAGTTTTTACAAGATTATATGAGTGCCAGTCGTTCAGAAAAAACTGGCAAACTACTGAACGTAAACTTGCCAAGAAATCACAAACAGCCAAAAAATGCTGAGGTTGACTGCGGTGTCCTATAAAGAATACGCAACTACATTTTTGAAACTTCATCATACTTCGATCACATGTGGACAAATCACAGTTGTTATAGGAAGAGAATGAACTGGTTTGCAGTCATCTATAGGACAGCCACATATGATAAAGAAACATATTCTTCACCACATACTTTACCAAATGGCCTGGACGTTTATTTCTCTATTCAGATCAGTTTTATTCGGTTCAGTTCTTTCGATGATATTCCTCCATGACCAATACTATCTGTCATCATTTCTCTTGAGTTGCCTCTGCTTCTTCTACCTCCAATCTTTCCAATGGTCACATTTTTCTCAACGGCTCTTTCCTCATTATATCACCACAGAATACCGATTGTCCCTTTTTTTTTTTTTTTTTTTAAATTGCTAAATACTCTTCCCCATTCTTTCAAGCAATCGTTGTTAGATAGTATGACAATCATAAGTCTCGCTCAGAAACCATACATCTCCGCTGCATGCTCTTCCATATTTTTTCGTGTTTCATGTAATCAAATGGTAATCAACGATACCATGGAAAAGATAAAATCAAGACATTGGAAGACAGGAGTTTTTCAGAGCGTACAATAAACTCAGAAACAGAAGTGTTGGAAACATTTTGTAGCCATTCATCATTTTGGAGATATTTCCTGGAGGTTTGTTTTATTGTAGGTTTAAAATAGTAATGGTAGGCCAGTATATTTCACATAGCTAATAACAAGTGCCACACCAGTTATTACTATAACTGAGTCGTGTAGTATTGATTTTTAATTTTTCCACGTGCCTTTATAATGCATATTTTTTATATTGTTGCTGTTTTCAGTTAGCCTTCAATGATGTGTGAATGGTATAATGTATGAAAGAGAGTGATAAAAGGGCAGAATGTTAGACGGGCCTGCGTGCCCAATTCTTAACTCTTTCAAAATAAAGTTTTGTTGTTGTTGTTGTTGTTAATGTTTGTGTCTGGATCAGAGAAGACCAGCTCGGGCTGTGTCACCCTAAGACAAAGAGCATATCATTTATTTCAAGCGTAATGCATTGCTACTAATAAAGATAATAATACTCTAAGGAGACAATTGCATTCATTATTTAAAAATAAATAAATGCGTGTACGTAATAGTGAACATTTTGAACAAATGTTAGAAAAAACAGTAAGCAATTATAGAAAATAGAATATAAAGCTAGTGACATATTTAAGTAAAAAAAATACATGTGCTACCAACAACAACAAAATTGTACGTTTGCGAAGAAATGATTAGATAACATATTGGACAACAAAATACAATTATTGCAAAGAATATTGAAGTTTTGAAACATTTATAAGGAAACAACTAAACATCAAAGCATCCAACATCAAATACAACATACATCTATCTGTCCAACAACAGACATGCCTATGTGAAAAGAAACGCAAGACTCGCTCAAGCATCTAAAACAAACACTGAAACGTATGTCTCCGGTTATAAACATGACATCTTTTCAAGTATTAACATCAGACAACCTAGACATTTTAAAAGTGGATCCTTCCCGTCTAGAAGGTTTCACATATAAACTCAGGGCAGACATTCCACTTTATGTCTGCTCAGGGTTTACGTGGAAAAGAACATTACACTTGTCATCGAGAGTACATCACCCTACAACCCGGCTCTCGACTGCCCAGGCAACCTTATTTCCCTGACACGTCAACTGTAGGAAAATTGTATTTAGGGCGGCATCGATGCATATATTTATTGAAATTGTAAAATTGCGGTCTATTAGGGTAATATTTCTGTTGTTCTGTGATCTTGTCATATAGGAGGTCTCGGTGGCGGAATAGATAAGCTGCCTGCTTCATGCTTCGAAGGTTGTGGGTTCGTTTCGTTCTCGAGTGCTGTTCTCTCGGAGACTCCCGGGTGTCGTTGGTGCAATTACAGAGTGATGGTCTGTACGATGCTTTAGTCAGGCCGCTCTGGGGAACTATAATAGACCGAGCCATATGGAATAAAAACTCGGTACAGTGAAGTCCATCTTCTTGCTGATAATCACTTTACACCTTTTAATAGGTGGATAAAGCAAAGCTATTTATTTACATAACAAATACTCTAGTACAGAGTGCATTTTTAATGACTGTGCAGTGTTTGAAAATATTGCCGCTCCAAGTTTTGTATTTACCTATTATGTTGCATTAACTGTACAGAGGGTGAATACAAAACTTGGACCTGCAATATTTTCAAACACTGCACAGTCATTACAAATACACCCTATACGTGTAGCTTGAACTCGGGACCTCCAGCACTGGAGGCGGACATCATACCTCGAGACCACTCAGCCCCCTTTACTATACCCAATAAACATCGATGTGTAATTTAATTACTAATTACTACCATTACATACTTAGTCATTTCAGTATAAGGTGGGTGTCCAGTTTTCTTCTTAGCTGTCGTTTACTTTCCAGTAAAATCTTTGATATCCTTTTTTTTCGCTTAGGGGTAGCGAACGTAGTTTTACAATCCCAGCATACCTGGTACGAAGTCAGCCGCTGGTTTGGAAGCTTGTCGCTGTACGTTGATTCTCACAATGATATGAGTATCGGCTGTTTAGAAAGCAATTGCAGTAGGAAGTTTATGATTTGTTCTTCACAAGATGTCGCTGTCAACCGCATAATTTCTTGGGTGTTTGTGATTTTTAACCAATTAACGTTCAGTAGTCTGTCATTGCCGGCTTCCTGGCCTAGAGGTTAGCGACTTTTCTCCGTAATCTCGTATACTCTCGTAAGTAACGTGACGACGGTGAGAATCAGCAGTGGTTCGAATCGGGTCCGTAACTTACGGGGTATGTGAGCCGGCTGCTCAGAAAGCAATGGCAAACTACTGAGCGTAATCTTGCCAAGAAATCAACAATCAGCTGAAAGATGCTGATGTTGACAGCGATGTCCTGTAAAGGATATGAAAAAAACGTTAGTTTGTCATTACTTTTTGATCGATCAAAACAAATACCATTGTTGAATTCAACGCAAAGCAGATTAATTTCATAGCGGGTATAGGGAATTGTGAAACTGCATTCACTACAACTATGCCACAGACGCAGGCAATGGCAAACTACTGAACGTAAAAGTGCATAGATAGCTAGAAGTTCTTCTTCTTCTTCTTTCGTTCGCCTGAAATACGTTTATAACTGCAATGTTGTCTCTTGTATGAATCTAACAGTCTTTTTTTAGTTCATTCAGCGGTCCATAGAGTTTATCTTCCACTGTTGTCTCTCTAGGCCAGAAGGTTCGCCTGGGTATGTTGTAGTTTGGGCAATCCTGGAGTATGTGCTCTGCTGTCTGCGACGCCAAACCACATGTGCACATGGCTGAGTCACCAATCTTGAATTTTGTATACATGTGGTTGCGTAATCTATTGTGTCCTGTTCTGAGGAGCAGAAGAATGACCTGTTCTGGTCTGTCCATAACGTGGTAGTCATCTTGAGTAAGGTTTGGTGGCCTTCTGATTGATTTGATCATTCTTTTCTGTTGGTGGTATGTAATAGGTACATCAGGTTGTTCTTCTTTTGCTCCTTCCTTAGCCAATCGATCAGCTTTGTCGTTTCCGGGGACTCCACAGTGGGATGGTATCCACTGTATGGTGATCTTACGCTGACTGCTAAGTTCAGAAAGTAGTGTCCTCAGAACTGGCAATTTCCCAGACAGGAGCGCCTCTATTACGGATTTTGCATCTGTCAATATCACCGCAGGTTGTGTACCATGGCTGGTATTTTGTATACTCTCGTAAGTAACGTGACGACGGTGAGAATCAGCAGTGGTTCGAATCGGGTCCGTAACTTACGGGGTATGTGAGCCGGCTGCTCAGAAAGCAATGGCAAACTACTGAGCGTAATCTTGCCAAGAAATCAACAATCAGCTGAAAGATGCTGATGTTGACAGCGATGTCCTGTAAAGGATATGAAAAAAACGTTAGTTTGTCATTTCTTTTTGATCGATCAAAACAAATACCATTGTGGAATTCAACGCAAAGCAGATTAATTTCATAGCGGGTATAGGGAATTGTGAAACTGCATTCACTACAACTATGCCACAGACGCAGGCAATGGCAAACTACTGAACGTAAAAGTGCATAGATAGCTAGAAGTTCTTCTTCTTCTTCTTTCGTTCGCCTGAAATACGTTTATAACTGCAATGTTGTCTCTTGTATGAATCTAACAGTCTTTTTTAGTTCATTCAGCGGTCCATAGAGTTTATCTTCCACTGTTGTCTCTCTAGGCCAGAAGGTTCGCCTGGGTATGTTGTAGTTTGGGCAATCCTGGAGTATGTGCTCTGCTGTCTGCGACGCCAAACCACATGTGCACATGGCTGAGTCACCAATCTTGAATTTTGCATACATGTGGTTGCGTAATCTATTGTGTCCTGTTCTGAGGCGCAGAAGAATGACCTGTTCTGGTCTGTCCATAACGTGGTAGTCATCTTGAGTAAGGTTTGGTGGCCTTCTGATTGATTTGATCACTCTTTTCTTTTGGTGGTATGTAATAGGTACATCAGGTTGTTCTTCTTTTGCTCCTTCCTTAGCCAATCGATCAGCTTTGTCGTTTCCGGGGACTCCACAGTGGGATGGTATCCACTGTATGGTGATCTTACGCTGACTGCTAAGTTCAGAAAGTAGTGTCCTCAGAACTGGCAATTTCCCAGACAGGAGCGCCTCTATTACGGATTTTGCATCTGTCAATATCACCGCAGGTTGTGTACCATGGCTGGTATTTTGTAATTTCTCTGTGGCTATCTTGATTGCCTCAATTTCAGCATCATAGTTATGGCAGTACTTTCCTGTTGGAATTCTGGCCGTGTCTCTAGTATTATTTGGGTATTCTATGTACACTCCCGCTCCTCCATTTCGAACAGCATTTTGTGCTGACCCATCTGTGTAGACTCGGATCCAGAGGTCCTGTGGGTATTCGTCATCAAGGAAGCTGAGAGTGGCTGTTCTGCGCTGTACACTGTTCTGTTCTTCCTTGTCAAATATTCCTCTCACTTTTGACTGGATTTGTAGCGATATTCTATGTTCATCTTTCCACGGGGTTCGCTCTGGAATAGTTGTCAGGGGGATACCAACTGTGGGAAGATCGATGGTTTCTCTGCAGAGTTGTTTGGCCTGGTGGATGAAACTACTTCTTTTCAACCGCCCCATAGCTAAGTTTTCAAATCTGTTCTTCATAGGGTGGCCTGGCAAGCTGAGAAACTTTTCTGCTTGTATTAGTGTTTTTGTATCTCTGCGTTCTCTTAAAGCTTGTGTCCTCCCCATTTTCTCCATTGCTACTATAGGGGTTGATCTCATCCCTCCTGTGATGACTCTAAGAGCTTGATTTTGCACCTTGTCCAGCTCCTGCAATGTAGTTTTTGATGCTGAACACCACGCAGTTGACCCGTATTCCAAGTGTGGTCGTATGCTCTGTTGATAAACTTTGCTAAGTATTTTCCCACTGGCTCCCCACGTGGTTCCAGTTAGCTTTCTCAGGATGGCAATTTTCCTTCTGGCTTTTGCTACTGCTTTTTTGATGTGTTTTCTCCATGTCAGCTTGTCGTCGAATGTTACACCAAGGTATGTTGGTTCCTTATCTTATAAAGAAAGTGCAGTTAGCTCTGTCTGTTTTACGAGTTTGGATCGACAGAGAGTTGTACTTGTCTAAAAACAGACACATACATTTGTGGTCATTGTACTCAGATCCCTTATATTGGTAGCACGCACACAAACTACTATTTCCCCAACGACATGTATCAAACATCCAAGACATAATGTTCCTCTATATCCACATAGCGCTCACCATTCAATGCAATGGATTCACTTGTTCCTGTGGTTTGCCAAACACCAAGGTGTGGCATCAAATCGACCCGCCCAACTCTCATGTAGGTAATTAACTGCTCTCTTATTGAGGAGAACCTAGTTACACGTAATAGATGCACAAATAACAAAGGCATTATTTGATCCTGTATTAAATGTTGAGGAAAATAGATGCAGACAGTCACAATATTTTGGGCACGTGATGAGGAGAAATAAACTAAAGAACTTGGTGAAACTGGCAAGACTGAGAGACAAAGAACAAGGGGAAGGCATGGCAGTAAATATATGGATGGCTTGACCACATGGCATGGTCGAGACAAGAACACAGAGCTGATCAACGACTCTGGTGATCGTGTAAGACGGCGGAGCATGACCGCCTAGACTTATTGGCATGGCATATGATGATGATGAATACATCTTATTATGTTGTCTGTTCCAGTCATTGTTGGCTGATTAGTTATGAATAATCTAGAAGACTTTAAGTTGTAACTCTTTGAGTCCCATTCAGGGTGTTCATATTTTCCGAGCCCTTATCAGGGCTTGCGTCCATCGGAGTGAGGTTGGTATCGAGTCTTTTATCTCGACTCGGCACCACAGTACCATCTCCACGGGTGCTGTGTTGCAACGCTCTTCTTCTCTTCTCCAAGCCCAGAAACCAGCGGGGTGGGAAAGATTAGCACTTTAACTTACCATCTGCAGAAAAGTATAGTATAGGGTGTTTTTTAATGACTGTGCATTGTTTAAAAATGTTGCCGGTCAAAGTTTTGTATTTACCTATTATGTTACATCAACTTTGCAGAGGGTGAGTACAACATTTGGACCGGCAATATTTTAAAACACTGCACAGTCATAAAAAATACACCTTGCATGATCTAACCAGGTCATGTTTCAGATAAAAATATGTTAACTGATTGGAATTTGGTCTAGCATGGTAGCGTTTCCTTCATATGGTGTGCCATTTAATTGAAAACTTACTCTAACCCAATGTTTCCCAACGTGGGGCCCACACCCACAGGGGGGCAATTCGATTGTTAAGGGGGGAAATTAGAAAATGGACTCGTCCAGAGTTTAATTTGTATGGCGACTCTCTGTCGCTACTCCAGCTGGGTAAACGTCCGGTATAAGTAATGCCTGTCCGCCATGTTAGTAGCCGTGATTTCATTGTTAGACGTTAGAGTTGAACTACTGGTTATACTGGGCGGGCAATAAGCATTTCGCGCTATTTGTTCTGAATGGCGCGAAATGCTTAGTGCCGGGATCAAGGTTGCCAGATAGGTTTTTTTAAACGCCAAATCTGACAAATCTGGCTTTTTTAGAAACAGGTTTGGCGTTAAAAATCAGTTTGGCGTTTCGACTATTTTCTTGGCTTGTTAAATATTTGTAATGGCATATGCCTCTTTTCGGAATGTGTCAAGTTAATTTTTATCTTGTTTTAATGCATTTTAGCCACCGAAGGTAACAACTAACAAGTATTAAACGAGTATGGTTTTCGAACTGTTTGTACTGTTCTATGCGCACTCAAGCATTGCGCAGCCACCTTACTGTTCAGTTCAGTTTTCAAATTCATTATACCTTCATCGACTTGTCGCAAGTATTTCTTATTATTGAGCCCATTATCATGCCAAAGTGGAAACCGTCGTATGATACTAATCGGAAATATAATGATCAATGGGAAAAGACATTTGTGTGGCTCAAGAAATTCACTGATGGTTCTGAATCGGCGTATTACAAATTGTGCCGGTGTGATATTGTTCTAAGACTTTCAAATCTCGTAAATCATGAAACAACACAAAAACACAAGCGGAACGCACCATCTTATTTACAAAAAACACTTTCAGTGATGACAATAAGCAAGAAAATTTATGACAAAGTCAAATTAGCAGAGTTAAAAATTGCTGTTAACATGGCCTACCACAATGCCATACGCACCATCGATCACTTACGTGAAATAATGGTAGCCCATGGATGTAACAGCACTCTTGGTAAGATAAAATCGCACCGAACGAAGTGCATATCACTAATAAGAAATGTTATTTCACATTCTTTAAGATCTGATCTAATTCTAGATCTGCAAAACAAGAAATATACACTCATCAATGATGAGTCCACTGATGTCTCGACCCAAAAGTATTTGTGCATTCTAGTTAGATACCTCAGCGATAAAAGAAATGAAATTATTACTAGATTCTAGGTTTGATTCCAGTTCAGGAGGCTACAGGAGAGACTATATTTAATTTGATTAACAATGAAATTGAAAAATGTGATCAAACATTAAAAAATTGCATTGATTTTGCATCAGATGGTGCTTCCATGTTGGATGCAACAATTCAGTGTGGTCCAGAATGACAGATGTATCTACGTCATGTGTTCAGTATAAGTGTGTTTGCCATTCATTAGCATTGTGCATCAATTTGTGATATATGTTATTGTCGATCTTCTGAAAATGTTATCGGCGGATTTAAAAGAAAGATTTTCTGATTTGAAACAAATTGATTTCCCAATTTAGATGATGCAGCCAATGTTAGTGCATTTGTCTGATATTTCAAATATGCAGTATCAAGAAGAACTCGCAGAAATGCAAAATGATGAGTCAATAAAAACTTTATTTAATTAATATAAAAGAAGAGATGGCATGGTTTTGTGAGGAAACCGTAATCAAATATCCAAATGCAACCAAATGTGCAAGAGAACTATTGTTACCGTTTTCATCTTCATATTTAGCTGAATGCGGATTTAGTGCCATAAATGATTTGCTGCTAAAAAAGAAGAAAAAAAAAAAGAAAAAGAAATCGGCTGGATATAACAAAACGGGGAGACTTGAGACTGAAGTTAACTAAATTGGAATCTGACATAAAATCTGTTTGCAGCAAGCATCAAGCGCAAGGAACTCACTAAATTTAAATAATAAATAATTACTAATAATTAAAGTAATATAGAAAAATTTTTCATTAAAATTATTTTGTACTTGAATTTCAGTTCTCCACATGTTTTGAAAATTTACTGACTGTGTTTGCTCAATAATTTCCTAGTGATTTCTTCCTAAAACCTATCATTCAAGTTTCTTTAGTGAACATTTCAATTTTTGAATATTAAAAATTATGTATATATTAGGGGGAGGGGTCATAAGAATTTTAGAAAGGCTTAGGTGGGGCATAACACAAAAAAGGTTGGGAAACACTGCTCTAACCGAATGATAAGTGGGAGAAACTCTAGGCAGTGTGAAACTAAAGATTTATAGCAACATTGCCTCCTATTAAATTAAATTGTCAAGGCCATTACTATTTCTTGGATCGAAAACACAAAATTCCCACTGAACATTCTCATTGGGTTGCAATGAATACGTGTGCTACAGGAGTTATTACCACGGAAAAACCCAGTGGCGTACATTGTTATACACGACGCAGGCATTCATAATTGCACCAACTGTCTGGCATAAGTACAGCGCACATTTCTTTTTTAATGTGAAGAAATCGAAAGAAATAAGGTCATTTTCAAGCTGAAATCAGAAATCCGGAAAGACAATTCGGCGTCTAAAACCAATTTATCGCTTGATGTCTCCTCGATGTTTTCAGTGTGGATTGTTTCTGAGGTCTCCAAATTATGTTCAAGGTTCTCTGCACCCATGGCGCATGCGCGTGCGTCCTTCTTATGGCTTTAACCGAAGTAGAAAGTCAAGCATCGCCTGACAACAACGATGTGCCCCTCTTCAAACTTTAATGGCACTCGTACGAACGCTACAAATAGAAGCCGGCTAATCAAAAGCGAATAATGGCTGATCGCATGAAATCGTCTTTGAGCCAAGAGCGCAGTTTGCTTCTAATGATGCCAATACCTCACACCGGAGACAGTCGCGGGCCGCGTGCGGTGAGCGTTTCCCCTGGGATAGAAAAGCTTTATGAAGCGACTAAAAGCCGTAAATGGAAAATAAATTGGGTGGCGTGAATCCGAGAGTGAAGCGCCATTTCTCCTGTTCCTCACTGACTTGAGGCCGCTCTGGGAGGGGACATTTGAGGGATGCCCGTTCACAGATTTTTGGGTTGGGGTTTCACAATGCAAGTCACTGTGCGTGAAATATGAAGTCCGAGCACAGGGGGATCAGAGCACTGGGTGCGGAAACACAGGAGAAGGTTCGATTCGATTATGCTCTAAATGATGTTTTTTGTTACCGTAATAGTGTTTATTTGTTCGCCTTATTAGCCAGAGTGCCACCCCATGAAATCTCCCAAGTCGAAATCGCTAAAGACCAAAAAGTGTTCTTATTATCGCGGGGGTGCGGTTAAGCTCTCTCTTCATTAAGACTTGTCAGGGGGAATTATTCCAAGTCTAATGAATTTATCCCTCGACACCAGATAGTGGTGAGGTGTCCGCGGAACAGTGAGCTTCTGGGGAGATTTGTGATGCGCTTTTTCGACCGAATAAGTTGTAGTACGCAGTCACAAAACCTAAACGTTAAGCCAGCCAGACGCCGGCGTTTACCAGTTTGCTGGGATGAGATGAGATAAAGAGTCGATACAAGACATCCGGGGAAAATGTATGTATGTATACATGTAATACATACATACATACATACATACATACATACATACATACATACATACATACATACATACATACATACATACATACATACATACATACATACATACATACATACATACATACATACATACATACATACATACATACATACATACATACATACATACATACATACATACATACATACATACATACATACATACATACATACATACATACATACATACATACATACATACATACATACATACATACATACATACATACATACATACATACATACATACATACATACATACATACATACATACATACATACATACATACATACATACATACATACATACATACATACATACATACATACATACATACATACATACATACATACATACATACATACATACATACATACATACATACATACATACATACATACATACATACATACATACATACATACATACATACATACATACATACATACATACATACATACATACATACATACATACATACATACATACATACATACATACATACATACATACATACATACATACATACATACATACATACATACATACATACATACATACATACATACATACATACATACATACATACATACATACATACATACATACATACATACATACATACATACATACATACATACATACATACATACATACATACATACATACATACATACATACATACATACATACATACATACATACATACATACATACATACATACATACATACATACATACATACATACATACATACATACATACATACATACATACATACATACATACATACATACATACATACATACATACATACATACATACATACATACATACATACATACATACATACATACATACATACATACATACATACATACATACATACATACATACATACATACATACATACATACATACATACATACATACATACATACATACATACATACATACATACATACATACATACATACATACATACATACATACATACATACATACATACATACATACATACATACATACATACATACATACATACATACATACATACATACATACATACATACATACATACATACATACATACATACATACATACATACATACATACATACATACATACATACATACATACATACATACATACATACATACATACATACATACATACATACATACATACATACATACATACATACATACATACATACATACATACATACATACATACATACATACATACATACATACATACATACATACATACATACATACATACATACATACATACATACATACATACATACATACATACATACATACATACATACATACATACATACATACATACATACATACATACATACATACATACATACATACATACATACATACATACATACATACATACATACATACATACATACATACATACATACATACATACATACATACATACATACATACATACATACATACATACATACATACATACATACATACATACATACATACATACATACATACATACATACATACATACATACATACATACATACATACATACATACATACATACATACATACATACATACATACATACATACATACATACATACATACATACATACATACATACATACATACATACATACATACATACATACATACATACATACATACATACATACATACATACATACATACATACATACATACATACATACATACATACATACATACATACATACATACATACATACATACATACATACATACATACATACATACATACATACATACATACATACATACATACATACATACATACATACATACATACATACATACATACATACATACATACATACATACATACATACATACATACATACATACATACATACATACATACATACATACATACATACATACATACATACATACATACATACATACATACATACATACATACATACATACATACATACATACATACATACATACATACATACATACATACATACATACATACATACATACATACATACATACATACATACATACATACATACATACATACATACATACATACATACATACATACATACATACATACATACATACATACATACATACATACATACATACATACATACATACATACATACATACATACATACATACATACATACATACATACATACATACATACATACATACATACATACATACATACATACATACATACATACATACATACATACATACATACATACATACATACATACATACATACATACATACATACATACATACATACATACATACATACATACATACATACATACATACATACATACATACATACATACATACATACATACATACATACATACATACATACATACATACATACATACATACATACATACATACATACATACATACATACATACATACATACATACATACATACATACATACATACATACATACATACATACATACATACATACATACATACATACATACATACATACATACATACATACATACATACATACATACATACATACATACATACATACATACATACATACATACATACATACATACATACATACATACATACATACATACATACATACATACATACATACATACATACATACATACATACATACATACATACATACATACATACATACATACATACATACATACATACATACATACATACATACATACATACATACATACATACATACATACATACATACATACATACATACATACATACATACATACATACATACATACATACATACATACATACATACATACATACATACATACATACATACATACATACATACATACATACATACATACATACATACATACATACATACATACATACATACATACATACATACATACATACATACATACATACATACATACATACATACATACATACATACATACATACATACATACATACATACATACATACATACATACATACATACATACATACATACATACATACATACATACATACATACATACATACATACATACATACATACATACATACATACATACATACATACATACATACATACATACATACATACATACATACATACATACATACATACATACATACATACATACATACATACATACATACATACATACATACATACATACATACATACATACATACATACATACATACATACATACATACATACATACATACATACATACATACATACATACATACATACATACAATACATACATACATACATACATACATACATACATACATACATACATACATACATACATACATACATACATACATACATACATACATACATACATGTACATACATACATACATACATACATACATACATACATACATACATACATACATACATACATACATACATACATACATACATAACATACATACATACATACATACATACATACATACATACATACATACATACATACATACATACATACAACATACATACATACATACATACATACATACATACATACATACATACATACATACATACATACATACATACATACATACATACATACATACATACATACATACATACATACATACATACATACATACATACATACATACATACATACATACATACATACATACATACATACATACATACATACATACATACATACATACATACATACATACATACATACATACATACATACATACATACATACATACATACATACATACATACATACATACATACATACATACATACATACATACATACATACATACATACATACATACATACATACATACATACATACATACATACATACATACATACATACATACATACATACATACATTACATACATACATACATACATACATACATACATACATACATACATACATACATAC
>OY992877.1:142393064-142503064 GCA_963921405.1 Cepaea hortensis | reverse complement strand
GGATACAAGTTTATTCTGGACGAGTTACATACAGTAGCTCTGAGAGCTGATATTCATATGGATCATATACATTATGACAATATTACGTTATGACATTAGCTATGGTAATATCTACTGTATTAGTCTAAGTCTAAGACATCACTATTGCTACTGTCCTCTAAACCACACAGTATTCAAAGCGAATACTCCGATCCGTCCTCTACGCTGTCATGTCCCCGTCTGCTTGACTTCCGTGGCGTGTCCAGCTACGAGCGGGTGACCCTTCGTGCGTCAGCGGGTTTGCGTGCTCGGTACTCCAGCACGCGTTTAGTGACTTGTCAATAGCATACTCTTCGAGAGTTATCACTAGTAATGGATACTCCTCGTGGTAACGGTTTCCCCACTCTATTATGGGTAACTCCTGATCATGTCCTGACATGTCCCCTTTTAGGACACGGGTGTGTCCAGTCGGAGAACTGTTCACAGTTCTCCCTGCTGTATCTGTCCCTTCTATTGGTGTTTCCGAGATAGAGATGTTATCTCGATCTGGTCTTAGTCCTCTTCCTTAGTTTTACTCCTCTCTTTTCTATCTGCTTACTTGCAGCTCTTTGACAGGCTCTCCCTCCCTCTGTGTTGTGTTACAAGCTTTTAGCTGATGGGTGTAACACAAATGGCTATCTAAAAGAAAATTAGGCCTGTCTCATTTTGTCAAAGGCTGCATGAGCTTGCTAACTTTGTTCTGGGTACAGCACAAACCCTCTACTTTCCAATGTCACACTGTTGTATCACTTCACTTGGCTATTGATTATCACACCACACTTGTACAGTTGGCTAGAGCCCTTGCTCTTTCTCACATTATACTTCTTGGGAGTTGTGTGAACCAGAGCCGTTGTCTTAATAGACCTACCCCTCAAATTGTCAATTTAACTGACAACCAAAACAAGATGTCCCTATTAAGGGTACAACACATGAATAATATTCATGCTCCCATATAATATATACTTCAACTTGTATACATGCTTTGTGTGCTAATGTTCACCTATCTAGCTTCCACTCGTGAAGAAATCTATTAGTGTTAAACTAGAGTTTCGAAAGTTTGTTGTGTCCCCTGTTGAAAGTTATTATGCCCCTTTGCACGTAATGATGTATGCATCTTTATTTGTTAGTTTTCCTGTTTGGTTGCGTGTTTGTATTTAACTAATGTGTGCCAACATGTGTGTATGTCTATAATTTACATGTCTGTTATCTTTCAAGCGCCATAAAACTGTTTATTGTAGTCACAAACGAGTGTGTAAGGCTGATTTATGACTACTTCGCCGGTTCAGTAAGCTTAAAATATGTTTCCTATCACTCTACTGAAAGTATGGCAACAACACAGATAAAAACGAACAACACATTGTGTTACACAAATTGACACGGACGAACTACCAAAAACTCATGTCGTGCGGCGAATAATCCGCGAAATGCCTCACTCCTCTGTATTTCTTTCATTCATTCATTCTCTTTCACACTTCTTTCATTCACGCTTTCATTCCACACTGGTTTAAAAAGGCGTTATGTCATTAAAATATTGTTGTAGAAAATAAAATAAATGAAAAACTATATTTACAATAAATGGTTGGCTCGGTTTACAAAAGTCTTAAGCCAAATGACTGTGCCGTTTTTCTGCACCGGTCATTTCTGTACAAAAATGTACATGTTTGTGAGGATCGTTCACTACCGATCCTGAGAGTAATGATTACTATAATAAATTTAATCTACGTTAGTGTGCTGAACTATGCTAACTAAGGGAACTAATCTAACTAACTGAATAAATTGAGGTAAAGTGTGTTAGTTACCTTAACGTGTGTTTCTAACTAAGATGTTATAAATTCTAAATGAAGGTATACATTTTAAATAATGTTTCATTTAATTAACCTATATGAACATGTGTTTAAATGATGATGAATTAAAGTTGTGTTTACTAAGTTCAATAGTATGATCTAATTAAATGGTGTATATGAATTTCTAACTTAATGTAGATGAAGTTTAACTCTTAAATGTTACTGGTTTCTAATTAAACAAAAATATTATCGGGATGGTTTTAAACATTCTATTACAACTACGAAAGTTATGATATTAAATGCAACAGTTATAAAAACATGTTATGATACATATCACATACATTTCTAACTATACATTAATTATATTAACTACTTCCAGGTGTGTAGTTGGAGTCGCGTTCTCTGTAGAATATCGTTGAAATAGAGTAATATAGACAACGTCGGATATACATGCGCTCGTCCTGGGTAAAGTTAGAATACAGTCCTACTCACTGGTTACATATATAATATGATGATGGCGTAGACATCTTCTTATGTGTCTGTCCTTTCTTATTCGTACTGACACAGTTCGTGGTAGTTAATTTACGGCGATTCACAATTGTAAGAGCACTACATTGTCTATAATTACACTTTCTGGACACAGATTACTTAAAGTGCCGATGAATGGGGTGATGTAGAATCGCTCCTCTCAGGTAAATCAGGCATCTCTATCTGAGACGGTCTGCTAAGTGTGTCTGCCAGTAAGTTCATCTTTCCCTTTATATGTTTAATCCTGAACGAGTAGTTCTGGAGAATAAAAGACCACCTATAGATTCTGTTATTGTTGTGGACTTCAGACTGCATAACTGAAAGTGGTGAATTATCAGTTTCGATGACAAAATGGGTACCCTCTAAGAAATGATGGAGTTTCCGGACACAATAGATGACACTTAAAGCTTCTAATTCAGAGACTCCATACCTCAACTCAGCAGGTGTAATTTTCCGGCTTACATAAATGATTGGGTGGAAGATATCATCATGGAACTGGCCTAATACGCCAGCGATGGATATACCACTTGCGTCTGTACGAAGAAAATACGTAAGGCTTGGATTAGGTAAGCGCAATATTGGAACAACGCTAAACATTTGTTTCAATTTTGATAATGCATCAATTAAATCTGCATCTTTTACATTCAATTTTACAGATGATTTCAATATATTAGAAAAAACGCTGGTAATCTCAGCTAAATTAGGTATGAACTTGTTGTTGTAATTTACTAGACCAAGTAAGCTTCTAACTTGCTTCTTGGTCGTTGGAATTGTTAGATTTAAAATTTTGGTTACGATCTTATCATCTGTTTTAAGTTGGTCTCTCGTGATGGTATGGCCAAGGAAGTCAATTTCTTCCAGACCCAACTCAACTGTTGTTGGTTTTACAGTAAGACCGAAAAGTCTCAATCTATCGAAGACATGTCGCAGTTTCTGTAGATGTGTTTTCCAGTCTGCCGTATGAACACATATATCGTCAATGTACGTCTCTGTATTCGTTACTCCATGAAGAAGATCCCTAGTGAGTCTAACAAAAGTGGCTGGAACATTACGAAGGCCAAAAGGAAGGAATCGCCACTCATAAAGACCTAAAGGTGTTGAGAATGCAGTCAGATGAATAGAAAGACTGTGCATTGGGACTTGCCAATATCCCTTCGTTAGGTCGAGTTTAGAAAAGATTCTAGAAGTTTACATGTTGAGAATCAGGTCTTCGCAAGATGGGATTGGCTCTGCATCTATCTTAGTCACATTATTTAATGTCCTATAATCGACACAGAGGCGAATTGTTGAGTCCTTTTCCTCACCAAGACAATGGGAAAATAATATTCTGACTGCGACTTTTGGATTATTCCACTCGACTCAAGACTTAGATTTCCTTGTCGAGTTTTTCCCTGTAACTTAACGGGATGGAATAAGGTCGGCATTTGATAGGGGTGTAATCAGACAGAATAATGGAGTGTTCGATCCTATCAGTCTTACCTGGAATGTTGGAAAAAATGTCTCTGTATTCCGTCACTAAGGCTATGATCTGTCGTCTTTACTCGTCTGTGAGTTTTGGTTCTATCCGTATGCTATCAATAGTCGTAGTCATGTCTACTGTCGGGACTGGTAGTTCCATGTCGTCGTCCTCTATCTGATTCAGTACTGTAGTGGTACTAAGTGCGTGTTCTGTTTGCTGACTATGTGTATCTGCGATGTCGTCGTCTTCTGTCACACTAACTAGTGTAGTTGCGTTATGTATGTCTGTCGTCTGATTGCTTTGTGTAGATGCATTCTGTTCGTCTGTCATTTGTTCTTCTTGCCATGAAAAGTACGGCTTCAGCATGTTGATATGAAATATCTTTAATTTTTGGTTTATCGATATTTCATAATCGACATCTGATATCTTTTGTACCACTTTGAATGGCCCTTGCCATGAAGTTAACAATAGGTTACGTTTATCTGGTAATAGAAGTAGCACCTCCTGTTCAGGTTCGAGGTGTATGGTTTTTGCAACTGTGTTGACATAATGGAGGTAGATATGTCCTTTTCTCTCCAAAGATGACTTGGCAATTACACGCGCCTTCATAATTTTATAGCGTGTTTCTGTTACCATCTCGTAAGGTGTTACAGGGGTTGGACTATCTGATGTATTCGTGATTAACTGATGAAAAATCGTTAGGGGTCTACGTGGGTTCGCCCCATAAACTAATTCAAATGGAGAGAAACCCGTACTTGAGTGAGGAAATTCTCGATAGGCGAACAGCACAGTTGGTAACAGTGTATCCCAATCAGATGTGTTTTCTGCTGTCACCTTAGCCAGCATGTGTTTCAGGTCCCCGTTAATCTTCTCTATGATTCCATTGCTGGCAGGGTGGTAGGCGGTCGTGAAATGTTGCTTAATTCCTAGCATTTTGGTAAGGGCTTGCGTAGCAGCCGATATAAATTGAGTTTCACGATCGGATAAAATGGTTCGAGGGAATCCGAATTGGGAAAACAGGTGCAAAAATACATTAGCTACATCTTTGGAGGTAATATATGTTAGGGCTACCGCCTCAACCCATCTTGAACACAGGTCCATCAGAGTTAATATAAATCGGTTACCTTTGTTCGACACCTGATTTAGGGGTCCAACAATATCCACCGCTACACTTTCAAAAGGTCTAGAGGCCAATGTTGAAGGTTGGACCTCTGCTGTTACATGCTTTCCCATTCTCACTAACTGTTGACAAATGGTACACGAACGACAAAACGATTTGATATCATTACAACATTTTGGCCAATAAAAGTATGCAAGAATTCTGGCTCTGGTTTTGTCATAAGACAGATGTCCAGCAAACGGTGAGTCGTGTGCAATCTTTAACACGGTTTGTCGGTGTTTTAAAGATAGCACCGTCTGCTGAATTTCATGGTTATTGGTGGTATAATATCGCATGAGAATGCCATTGTTGAGTTTGAAATACCATGAGGCATTTTAGTTACTTTGGCCTTTTCCCCTAATAATTTCAAATAAGGTGAAATGGTTGGGTCGGCACGCTGCGCCTCTATAAAATTTTGTCGGGTGGTATTATCAATTGTACCGCTAGGTGTTAGTAGTTGTAACATCACTTCCTGCAGGTCATCTTGCTGTGTCTGTGTCTCTGACCTGGTTACTGCATTAGCCATGTTAGTTTCTTTCCAGGCTAATATTTCATCAGCAGTGCAGTGTTTTAACCACGGAAGGCAGCCAAGAATTAGGTCAGTACACGGGTTGTGTAAAATCGCGCACGTAAATGTGCCGGAAAGGAACGGGGTGTTTATTCGGGCTTTTGCCAGTGGGTACTTCTCAATATTACCTGAAAAAGTACGGCATTTAACAAAATCGCCCGTATAATCCTCTGGATTAGCTAGTTCTTTCCTTACCCCTATTAAATTACTACCACTATTCAGTAAACATTGGCATGGAAAATCATTGACCAGTGCATCGTGGAACGTTAGAATGCCTCTGGAGGCTATAGCTGCGTTCGCATTCTCACTAGAGAATGGTACAATGTGCCCACATTTGAGTTTCCCATCCGTATGGAATAGGTGACAAGTTTCACATCTTTCGAAGTTTAAAATATCTGTCACAGCAGCCACATTCTCACAGTCATTGAAAGGTAATAAATTCTCAATCTCACACTCAGTTTCACTGCCACTATCGGACGAGGTTTCAATCAGTACAGCATTGTTGGCGTTCATGCTTTGACGCCCCAAACATTTACTGCTATAATGTCCGTAAGAAGAACCAAAAAAAAAAAAAAAACACATTTAACTTCACGTTTGTATGCACTCCTTTTGCTCTCCTGCTTTTTGATCATCATTTCAAGATGTGCAGGGTATGACGGGTTTTTGTCACACATAGAATATTGTTGGTGATATAACTGACAGTACATACATAAAGGTGGCTTTTGGTCTTGCCTATCTTTCCTTTGATAAGGTTTCTGATTGAAAGATTTTCTAGGCTGGTTTTTGGCAAAAGCAGCAATTTCAGATTCATTTATGGATGATTTAAAAATATCTCTGTTTGACGAGAAATAATCCGAACCTCGTTTTTCCAATTGTTCGAGTGACTCAATGTCTGCTTGTTGCGGGAACTTAGCGAAGGGAGTTGGGACCGTGGATATTACTTTATCCATGATCATTAAGTCTTGTAACTTATCATAACTGTTCCCTATTTTAGCTGCCTTAAGTTATTTACTGAAGACACTTTGAACGTTGGATACATAATCGATGATCGTTTCGTTCGGTTTTGGTTTGATTTGGGAATACTGGATCTGATATCCAGGAGCATCGAGTAGAAAATGCTGCATAATCCTATCATGAATATATTGGAAGTTAGTCCTTAACTCTGTTGGAATAGATTCAATTACTTTCAAGGGCTCACCAGAAAGATTCTTCATATAGATCATCGCCCAATCCTTCAAAGGAATTTTCTGAAATTTGAGCTGGAACTCTATATTTTCGGTCCAGGCAGAGATGGAATCTCCTTGGCAATAAGGCTTCACAATCCCTTTATATTTAGTAAATTTGTTCTGCTCCTCCTGACTCTTTTGTTTAGTGGTAGCTATCTGAATATGTGAATCAACTTCCATTTCTCTCATTCTTAACTGTGTCTGTGAATCTACTTCGATTTGTTTTCGTTTGGTGGCTTGCTCTAATTCTATTTGTTTTTGCTTTAGTTCCGATTCTTTTTGTTTAGTGGCGTCTCCTAATTCTAACATTTCTTTTTGGTGTTGTCTCTCACGTGCTCGTTCATCCCTTTCAGCATCTTTCGCTTCTTTGTCCTTCAATGCTTTTTGCTCTATGTATTCTTTATATTTATGTTCTGCCCATTGTTCTAATTTATCCCCTCTATGGCTTAGATCTTTCCCCGCCGGGATAAATTCCCGTAGTGTTGACATCGTGTAAATTTCAGCTCATACACCAATGGTACTATAAATAACTTTATATCACCGAATATCACACAATTGGTACGACTTTGCAATCAATAAGTTTGACAATTTATAATATCGCACTGAAAAAAAGAAGATGCGTTCATTAATTGAGATCATCAAAATATGCAACGATACTCATCTGATTTTCTGCGAAATCGGTTACTTCGGATGTCACCCTTCTTTCTCGCACACAAGATGGATCTGCTTGCTACTACAATCGAGGTTTCCTCGCACACAAGATGGATCGGCTCGCTACTACGATCGATGTTCCTGTTCCGTAGAGCAGCAACAATTAATATATTGCATGTGTTACAAAATACAACAAAGGAAGTAATTTTAGTCTACCATTCTTTCAGATATGAAAAACACAAATGTGGTATGATTGATATAAAATTAAATGAAATGATATGATTGTATGAATGAATCCTCAATGAAATCGTCAAATGTCAGTCTATGTCGTCTTGTCTTCGCTTTCTGATGTCTCTGAGTGAACTATACTTTCTGCTCGTAATCTGGACACTAGTCTACTCTTGCTTGTACTAACTGTACTTTTGACATGTTAATCTTTCGTGGGTAAGTTCGCTCGATAAATGAAACAAAAATATATGATCTTCCAAAATCAATAACAAAATAATGAAAATAATTAGAATAAACAAAATAATCCCACCATAATTCCTGTGGGTACTCTTACTGATGTAATCACAAATAATGAACACAAGTATACAAAATAATGATCGCCCTGCTCCTCAACGATGTTTTAAACACACTTCACTGTGAGCACGGTGCGTCATTTTACTAGGTCAGTTTCAGGACCTCAAAAATCAATAATAGCATGATCGTGTTTTGGGTGAATCACCATGTTATATGTTCACACCAAATAAAGTATTTATATAATTCTAATACGTAATATGTATCAAATATAATTCTAAATTGTAATAAATGTAATATAATCCTAAATTACGTGGGGTAATGGTTTTAAATAATTGATTGAACGTGGTTCAAGCCCCACTTTCTGACACCAAATATAATCCTGCCTGTCAGCAACCTAGCTTTGACAGGCACACATGGATTCTTCTTTTGTACCACACGAATGATAACTCGTACGTCGTACAAAAGGATACAAGTTTATTCTGGGCGAGTTACATACAGTAGCTCCGAGAGCTGATATTCATATGGATCATATACATTATGACAATATTACGTTATGACATTAGCTATGGTAATATCTACTGTATTAGTCTAAGTCTAAGTCATCACTATTGCTACTGTCCTCTAAACCACACAGTATTCAAAGCTAATACTCCGATCCGTCCTCTACGCTGTCATGTCCCCGTCTGCTTGACTTCCGTGGCGTGTCCAGCCACGAGCGGGTGACCCTTCGTGCGTCAGCGGGTTTGCGTGCTCGGTACTCCAGCACGCGTTTAGTGACTTGTCAATAGCTTACTCTTCGAGAGTTATCACTAGTAATGGATACTCCTCGTGGTAACGGTTTCTATTGGTTTTTCCTAGACAGAGATGTTACCTCGATCTGGTCTTAGTCCTCTTCCTTAGTTTTACTCCTCTCTTTTCTATCTGCTTACTTGCAGCTCTTTGACACATGGTTATGACAGGATCATGTTCAACGTACGCAATTACGCGCGGTGCGGCACGAACGGATTTCAAATGGACGCCTCTGATACATAGCTCTTCAGCACTCTCTTTCTTACATTTAATGATAGTGGCTTATTGCATAAGATAGTCTTCATTTTCTGACATGCAGCCTTTGATTGCCCTATTCTGCTCTTAATCTCGGTTGTACATCTTCAATCTGGTGTTATAAATGTCCCTAGGTATTCAAAACTATCCACCAAGTGGTAAGTTTTACTGTCTATCTCTTTTCACATAGAAATAAAATCGAGAACTTGATGACATCTTTCAAAATTGAGGGGAAGAGAACAAGGGGAAGGCAGACAAGTAAATACATGGATGGCTTTGACACGTGGTATGGATGGTCGAGACAAGAGCACAGAGTTGACCCAGACTCTGATGATTGTGTGAGATGGTGAAACACGACCGCCCATTTTTATCGGCGTGACACATAATGATATTGTTGATGAAATAGCAAAGAAAACTTAACACTAACATAAGAAAGAACAGTCATACGTGTTTGCCCACATTATGAGATGACAAAAACTTAAACATGTTGTGACAAGCGGTAAGATGTATGGAAAGAGAGATACAGGAAGACAGCGTGAGAAAGTTGTTGAATTCCTGGAACCCTTTCGTTTCTGTTGTTAATTCATGTTCCTGTTTCAAAATTTATTTGGCATTAACGATATAGTTCAAATGGAATAACCACAGAAGCTATTCAGGCCTGTGGGAAAATAGGAGTTAAATGGCTAACAAGACTTTTTAATATATCATGGGAAGAAAGACAAGTCCCAGATGATTGGCAACAGGCAATAATAGTACCAATATGGAAAAAGAAAGGCAATATGAGAGAGTGCGAAACATACAGATGTATATCACTCCTGAGCCATATAGGGAAAATGTATGCAAAACTATTGGAACAAAGAGATACATAGCGTATTTTACGGACTATAAGACGCTACGGACTATAAGACGCACCTTAATTTTCAAGCAATTTAAAAAAAAAAAACATAACATTTCATTAATTTCGAGTATAAGACGCACCTGAATTTTGGAGGCAATATTTTGAAGAAAAAAGTGCGTCTTATACTCCGTAAAATACGGTAGTTGAACAACAGTTAAGCAAAGTACAATTCGGTTTTCGGAAAGGTAAAAGTTGCACTGATGCACTATTTACACTTAGACAAATATGTGAAAAAACTATAGAATATAGTGACCAGCAGAATATTGTTTGTAGATCAGGAAAATGCTTTCGATAGAGTTAAAAATGTTTGCATGTCCTTTACAGGACATTGCTGACAACATCAGCATCTTTCAGCTGATTGTTGATTTCTTGGCAAGGTTACGCTCAGTAGTTTGCCATTGCTTTCTGAGCGGCCGGCTGAAATACCCCGTGAGTTACCGACGCGATTCGAACCACTGCTGATTCTCACCGTCGTCACGTTACCTACGAGAGTATACGAGATTACGGAGAAAAGTCGCTAACCTCTAGGCCAGGAAGCCGGCTACGCTGCATAGCTAGGTATAAACCGGATACTAGACTGTTGTAACATTTGTACAGTATGGATAGATATAGACTGGGATCTTGGCTAAAGTGTGTGTTTTTTTTTTTTTTTTTTTTGGGGGGGGGGGGGGGGGGGGGTTATACTGAAATGCATGAAACTTTTGAAAGAAATATCATAGTTAATACCTGCTTTTCTGAATCAATACCTGGTTACATTCCAATATGTTTCTCCACATATGTGAAGTTCTATTACCGATCTTGCTTCCCCCTTGTTTTTGGAGAGGAGAAGGAGGGATTTACAAAAACATCTCCATGGAAATAGCACTTTGGTACTGGATAGGAAGAAAAGTGTACCTTTGTGGGTTTTTTAAAAAAAATTACTTTTTCTATAAGCCCAATTCGTCTTAAGGGTGATAAAAGGCTAGTTCACTGTTGAATAGTATTGTATAGTGTTAGCTCCATAAATGTATGTGAGCAGCGACAGTACAGTGGCTATGGAACTTGCCTTCAGGTCTGACTTTCATGTCAAATTCCCGGCGTGGTACGATGGTTGTCATTGGTCTGAGTTCTTCGGTCGACCCGGACTGGAATGAATGTTGGATGAATGAATGGATGCCAGGAAATTACCTGAGAAATAATACAGACCATATCACCAGGCTGGCTTGGTAATGATAACCACATACGTGAAGTGCCGACAGGTCTAATAATTGAGGTTTTTACTTACCATATTTAATATAGGAATGTGTGGTGATTATTTGTTTCCTCCGTTCAGTACTGATATTGCTTGATGCTAAATATATTTGTTTCTCTCCAAACGCAGTTTTTTTTTGCTTCTGCAATCCTTGATCTTATTAGACTTACACATCAAACATTTTATGTAATTAGAGGCACTATTAACCTGCTGTTGGGACGCAGGGGTGTTTTCAAGGCACCAGGACCGGGTTATATACTGGCCAAGACCTATTGACGCGTCCTCGTCGAGCGTCCTGGGCAACAGGTCCCTTCGGGGTCCTGGCTAAAGTCAGTAGGATCGCCGATTCTTCCGAAGTCGGAGAGTGTCTGCCTGTACGGCGAGGAACCACCAGTCTGCACACCAATAAGCCAGACATGGGACAACGGATACTCACGCAAACCTCAGGTCCTGTATGACATCACATTGATGTTGGACAACAGGGTGAATTCATCCGACATACAGGACTTCGCGTTGGAGCTCAAGCCAACGAACACAAGCAAGCAACCTACTGTTTTACTAGGGATCATTTTCCATGATTTGATTATCTCTTTGTTGCACAAACAGAAAAACAAATAATACGCTTCAAAAAACAGCTGTTCAGTTAAAAGTCACCTACAAATACATATACATAACGAGACACTGGTCAGCCCTACCCCGACAAGGAGAGGGAAAGATTACAGTGTCACCATTTTCTACCTAACTGAGCAGGGGGATGAAACTAATGCCATCCATATTTTCTCTACTCGACCATTTTGTCATTGATCACCATCCAGTGGCTTGTCACATGCAGTCAATTTCCCTAAAAACAGTTTTCCGAAATTTCTCTCTGGCACAAACCAGACATCCTACCTCTGTTGATGTCCTGTGTAAATTATCACATCCTGAATCCATCCGTTTTGTAGTTTTCCTATTCGCCTCCACCCCGGTACGCTTGCCTCCATAATTATCTTGTCCAGACATTCGTCTCTTTTGACATGCCCACACGTCTGTTGTCTTCTTCATCTTCTGCGTTCATCCAATGTTTTTTTGTTTTTTTTTTTTGATTTGGACGTTATTGCGCTGCGCCTGTTTACAACGGAGTTGCGACATTTGCACCTTTCGGCCGACAGATCCGACTTCTGCAGGTATTTGTTGACCGAGGTAACCTTCTCGGGTGTTGCGCAGGACGGTCAACTCTCACTGTTGTGGTGTTATCCCCATCCCAGCTGATCCATTTAAAATAACCGAAAACATAACTGCCAACCCCCAAGGGAAGGCAGGGGCAGACCATGGGCATTCCCCGCCATCTAAGGGGCTTCAATAAACTGTTGCATTTCCCCCACATTTATTTGTCTTATTAACCAATCTTCTTGATGGATAAACACATGTTTACTCTTGTTTACCTAATGAATTGTTAATTCTCTTCTGTAATACTTATATCCAGCTGTTGTGTTAATAAGCCACATTTCTCATTTGCATGTGGCCACAAATAATAAACATGCATTTTGGTAATCTGAGCTTTGATATTGTATCTCCTCTAATCCATAAAGGTTTTAATTGATTTAGTTTTTGCAGAGTAGTGTTTGTTCGTCTTTTAATTTCAGTCATCGCATTTCTATCGCCCGTCAGCAGTGAGCCTTGACATTCAAAACTGCTCACTTTCTGTAACTGTAATCCATTGATAATTAAGCGTGTGATTTGATCATCTAAAAACTATGTGTGCCTCTGACATTGTGAATACTGTACACACCGAAATCATCTGTTGGCGTAAATTTTTCCAGATTGCTTCTATCTGTCCAGCTATCTAGTTACTGCTCCTGAAAGATTAAACAAACCCCCCCAAAAAAACGTTTAGTTTCATATCCTTTACAGGGCGTGGCTGTCAACCTCAGAATTCTTTGACTGTTCGTGATTTCTTGGCAAGCTTACGTTAAGTAGTTTGATATTGCTTTCTGAACGACCAGCACTAATACCATTTTATAAAAATCAACGCTAGGCGATCTGCTGTCAAATCGCACGCCGCTGTGTTTCGAACGCGGTAGGTGAGGTTACGAATTGCGTCCGTAACGCCTTCGCCACAGAGACTGCCATGAAAGATAGGGTAATGTAGATATCAGCTTATGGGCGTGAATTGCTAAAGCTAATTGGCCAGCTTATAGCATTATGTCCAAGTACTACAGGAGACAAATGACAATCGTAAATTGATTAGAGAAATTAGACGTAGACAGTCAAAAATTTTTGGACATGTTATGAGAAGAAATGGATTGGAGAACTTAGTGACAACTGGCAAGATCGAAGGGAACAGACCAAGAGGAAGACCGAGAGGAAAATACCTGGTTGGCTTGGCCACATGGCATGGACGATACAGGAACACTGAGCTGATCCACGACGCTGGTGATCGAGTGAAATGGCGAGTCATGACCGCCCACGCTTTCCGGCATGGCACATGATTGATTGATAGCATTATGGAGTTTCAAGACTGGATAGCTTCCTCACCGACCGACTTCCCTAAAATATCCTCGATTCCCTTTTTACGAAGCTGCGTCAACTCTGCAGCCACAGCCATAGTACATTTAATCCATCTTCAGTTAGCAACTCAACGTTGACCACTGCGTTATAAAACACGAGAACTGTCCATTGTGCCACCAGTACTTCCCATTTGTGTGACAAACTTTGCAATCAGTAGAATTATAATTCAGGCCTTGATGTGAGAGAACGTTGATAAGTAGATATGTTACCACTTGGTGGTGCCTTTTCATTGTACCTCTGAGGGTCCAGAAGCTTCAAGATTCTCCTCCAGTTACACTTAGGCTCTGATTTCAGAGAACGTTGAGTCTGGTCTGTTACCAGTTGGTAGTTTCTTCTCACTAGACTTCGAGATTCTCTGCCAGTTACACCACTACCGACAAATGACATTTCAACCTCGATTTACAAAGTAGAGGTATAGCGGAAATCCTGCCTTTGAGTTATAGAACTCTGAAATGATACTTATTCAGTTTCTCGTGTTTCATTATGTGGCTTGTTGACGCCAGCAATTACAGTACAGGAGGCTGCTTTACATTCGCGACTGTGCTTATCTGTTTGCTTGTACAAAACAACACCAGCTATTTATACGATAGGACTGACTTGCACCCAATATGTTTTGTTCTTTATTTTATGTTGAAATTTACTAAAGAAGAAAATATATAAGTGCAATGATACTATCAAATACGTCTTTCATAAATTCCAATATTAAATAAATATCTCCGGAAATAAATGAAGTATTATGCTTAATAACAAATATATATCTGTATTTTAGTGCGTAGCAAGCACTTTAAACTTTAAACGCAGAAAATATTAACACTTAAATTTTCTGTTGTTGTTACTGTTGCTGTTGTTGCTGCTGTTGCTATTAAAATCACTGTTGTGATGGAGAAAAATAATAATGATGATAATATTACTAATCATAATCATCATATTTGAAATCTGGTTTAATGTTTATCGTATTTTAATTTTTCCAATGGAGCGTAGACAATTTATCAGCCCACAGGTTTCTGTGTCTTGTATCTTTTATTAATGATGTGTATGTCCTGGAATTATTAGTTATGAATATACCTAATGATACACCAGAACTCTGCCGGTAACCATTTTACTCGTGTTCCTAATTGTTTTACCCCGTGTTTTATGGGTACACCATAGACGGAATGAAAACAAATGAGTCAGACCTTCAAGAAAGAAATGAAAACTGTAAAGTGAGATTTAAAAAAGAAAATTAGAAACAGACAGTTAAGATTTTTGCCCACGTTAAAAAATAAAACTTAAAACTTTCTAACTGCGAAAACTTGATGAGAAAAGAGCAAAGGTAGGACAAAAATTAAATACTTGGATGACTTGTTCGCATGCTATTCAAGACAAGAATACGGACTTCATCCAAACCTCTGGTGATCGTGTGAGATGCTGAACTATGACCGCCGAAGTCTGCCGATATAGCCCATTATAAAGATGACTATGTGAACGCGGACATTCTTCTTATACTGTTAATGTCTTCCTCTGTGTGTTCACTATCTAGCGCCAACATCATTTCAAGCTGAACTACCGCTATCATTGATCAAATCATGAGTGTGCCATCATGAAATACAACATCGCTTAGATGGAGTAAACAGCAAATAGTAAACACTGCTCTATTCAATTCGTGTTTGTTAACGCTTATTCATTTAGCCCAAATAACTCGCAGCAGTTTTCAAATTTCAATTACCACCTTCATCACGTTTACGACCCAGGAAGGAACGGACTCCGCAGCGGAAATGTGTCTCTTCTGCCCGCAAGCAGTTGCCTGTTACCTCTATGGAAGACTAGCGTGCTGGAAACTATTTCCTTGACTTCATCATAACCTCAGTATGAGAAGGTAATGAGACACGAGTTCGAGAGCGGTAGAATAACACATTACAAGAGGCTCGCGTTTGTTCTTCTCCCTTTAACAACCCTCGACTCAATATTAGAACAAAAGATCCAAACGTATTATAACTGTCGAAGGGGGAAAATGGAAAGGGGAAGAATTATACACCAGAACTGAAGAGTGTGTATCATAGCCTGAAGGAGACCGCCATTGCTATCTTGCATTTCCCAGCATCCGGGATACTTCCGGACTAGCACGCGTTCCCATCATCCCCATTGCCATAGCAACCGGAAGCAAGCGGACAGAGTGCGAGCTATTACTTAAAGCAACCACTGATTTGCCTCTGATAGAAAGACGAATCCATTACGTCTTTATAAGTAAATTGAGAGGACGATAACACTCTCTGAAACAGCCGCTAAAAGCTATCGGAGTTTAAGGAATAATCTAGCTTAATTACGTTCTTAGAGAAAATCGTACTTCGGTGCCGCGGGCATATTACTCCACATGATAGAAGACTGCAAAGTTTCTCAGAAAAACCTTCTGTCTTCTGGGCTCGCGGGATTTCTGCAACTCTCAGTTTAATATCGTGTTCCTCTCATCATTTAATGGCTGCTCGGATTTACCCGGTCCAATGCGATTTTCCAAGTCGGCGATGAACTTCTTCACGTGACGAATGCTTTTAAAAGGCTGCTTTGGCACAAAAATCTATGAGAGACATTTTGCATATTAAAGAAAAAAAAACCTCTTCCCAATGTTAAAAATTTTAGTGATGGGATTAATCATATCACAGAAGTATCCAATCATTATAAGAGGAAGACCTGAGAAAGTTAATGTTATTGCAATATTTCAGGATTGCCTCGGAAGAAGAAACTAAACATCAAGTAATCGGCCTTTACAATCACAAAACACCACTTTTGCTCAAAGCAGGGAGAAAAACATTGTGAAATATTTACAGGCATTTAGAAGTGTAATCCTCTCAAGGGCGAGCTATTTAAAACGGGGTCATTAAAATTACACTTGTCGTCATATTCTGATGGACTTTAAAAGAGGCTAAATGTGCTTGACGACCAATCCCCATCACATAGTTTTTGTGGCGTTTTATGTAGCGCGTGGCGTGGCTAGAATGTTCTGAGAGGGTTGGGGAGGGAATAAGATTTTACCAAATGAAATATGCGGTTCTTAAGTAATAAATAAAATACATACATAAGCACTTGGTTGTGAACGCTACGAACGAATACAAATCACAGAACACACTAGATAACACGAGAGAGAAAAAAAAATCGGTGTGAAAGAATAAAAAGATTAGCGTATTGTTAAAATAAATATCAAGCCTCTTTTTTTTAGGGGGGGGGGGAGGAGTGGGTGGGGAAAGGGCTGTGCGAAGTGGTTAAGCCGCCTACCCAGCGGTTCGAATGTTGTGGGTTCGTTTCCGGAATAAGTCATTCCATTTACGAGTTCAGTTTTCACGGAGACTTCTGGGGGTCGCCCTGGGTTCCACGGAATTCATGCTTTGTGTGACGCTTTCGATAGGCCGCCCTGCCGAAAGCGACCGAGCCATACGGGTTAAAACCCAGTGCAATGAAGTCGACCCTCTCGGGTTTAGACTCTTTAAACACCTTTAAATACCAATCAATCAGGTGCCGTCTCCACAATGAAGGTTGGCTGCAATGGATCTCCAACACTGTCTCTCGCCCTGACTTTTGAATATCATATCTTACTTAAATGAAATGAAAATCATTGGAGAGCACGAAGCCATCAAATTAAAAGCATGATTAATAAAGTGAAAGCATTAATTGATAGTTCGGACCCTGCGACCTGCTACAGTGCTGGAAGTACCCATTATTACCCTAAAATAGTAAAAAAAAATTTTATCTTGCGACACTTAAGTAACAAGGTTGAAACATTCATTGAAAATCTGGGCTTAGCAAGCAAACATATCAAGTTTATTTTATATTCCAAGTTAAGAATCGAGTTTTAGAAATTAGCTTAATTAAATAGTATAACATAAAGATAAAGGGAATCCCATAGCATATTCAGCCACTTGGGGTTGAAGTGTTAGGCCTTTACATATTCTAGGTAAATACATATGAGGTGGGGTGGCCAGTTAACTATCTTTTCATTTTTCCTTCTCATACAATTTCCAGAAAATTCTGAAAATTGTGTGATATTTATGTTTATTAGACTGTGTGGATTCAAATACGACACTGGCCGGGAAAAATAAAAGATGCCTATGTTGAGAATTGAAGCTGGGCCACTGTATTAACAGGCAAGCAAACTAAAGCTAGTTTAGTTTAGTTTAGTTTAGTTTAGTTTAGTTTAGTCGATGGATCAACATCACGGCACACGGGTGCAACCCATAAGTGCTCTGTTCTACTCCTAACTCAAACCTGAGTCTGGAGAAACTCAGCACAGTGCAAGAACTCCGTAGCACCGGCGAGGATCCTGAAATACTGGGAATATATAATGGGGATGCAAATAAAAAGTACCTCAGACATCTGATGGAGAGGAACACTGGTAATAGAGTAAGCTAATCCGCACAGTATTTCAGTATTACACTAACGCTATACTCAATGTATAACATACAAATCTCATTAACTAGCTTAACAGACTAACATAACAAACTATCTTATAAATTGGTTTAAACTAGCTTGACAAACTATAGTCTGTTCAGAAATTAATGCCTTTATTCACGATCAATTTTTATGAAAACTGTCTGTTGCATCATTATGAAAGTTTTCCTGCCCTCTTATATTTATCCCCACCCAAGGAATATATCTTTGATAGGTCCAAAGGCAACTTAAATCATCGAAAGCGGCGACATTTCTTTGATTATTTGGCGAAAATGTAGTGAATTCACGCTAAAAAACTAGTCTTACAGTAAAGCACGTCATTTCGGATATCGACACAAGTACAAGGCGTAGCCAGATTCGTATGGGAGTGGGTGCAATAAAAAAAAAAGTCGCTTAAAAGTCGACAGGGTCGACTGCATTGCAGCGGGTTTTTATCCCGTATGGCTCAGTCTCTTGCCGCAGCGCTGAAAGCGTCGCACAGAGCACGAACTCCGTAGCTCCAGCGACGACCCTCGGGAGTCTCAGAAAAAATGCACTCGTGAAATGAAGGACGCGGCCCGGAATCGAACAGAGGAACATATACAACCTTCAGAGCCCGAGTCAGACGGCTTGACCACTTCACCACGGAAACTCCGGAGAGGGATGCAATGTGTAATATTAGTAAAGTCAGAGAATTTACAGATGCATGGGGTAAATAATCTGTAAATTGAAAGTAGATGGAATATATTTCTTACCTTATTTTTCATTTTCTTCTTGTTTCTTCAGCTGCTGATTAATAATATGTACACAAGGAGTCATGTTACTAGGATGCATTTAGCTTTTTATATTGAGTTCGTGAAAGCTTCCAAATAGCTGTGCGTTAATGTGCGTATGGAGTGACCATAAATGATACCGCAATTTAGTCATCATGTGTCAATTTTTAAGGATCTGTTCAGCTGTCTGTGTAGTTTGTCCACACGTACACATGGGCGACAGACCCGCTTTTATTCTTCGTGAAAGATTGTCTACTCTGCTGTTTACCGTTCAGAGACTGAACATGATTACCTGTTTTGCACTATGAAAATAGTTAGTTGTCAGTGTCTCTGTAGTGGGCTTTCTTCTTGACGACCAAGATGTTGGTCCTCTTTTCATTGAAGATTATAGATTGATTCGTATGTACGTGTGTTGTCCCCTAATTTGACAACGTGTTTGCTCTCACGTTTCTTGTTATGCCACAATATGCCAGTTTCCACAGCAATAGTACTCTTCTGTTGGTATTCAATGCGTTTAGTGTTTTTTGTTTTCAATACCAGTTGTTTGTCACCGTTGAGGGCTTGCGGAATTGAAAATTCATCATAGTGGAATACAAACTGTTGCCATTGACATTGTGCTGATGATGTAATGTTAAGGGCCTGCAATTCGTCTGAATAGTTGGAGCAAAATATCCCAGTAAGTGTGCACGTGGATTAAGGTCTGCAATCTGCTCAGACCTTAATCTATGTCGGACTATTCCAGTAGGTTGATGACTGCTCTCGGTTGCATAAAATTCAATCCATCCTTTCTCCAATAGTCCTCTTCCTCTTTCAACATATGGTCCTCACATTTTTTTCCAGTAACTTTTATCAATATTTAATAGCGCTGACTGGGTTAGCATCTTGACGTCAGACAATTTGAATGTAGTAATGTCAGCTGCCACCTGTCCTTTAATTTTAGCCCACACAAGATCTATAGGGTTTCAATGAGAATGGTACGGCGGAAGTCTCAAGCACCTATGGCCATGCTCTTCTATCAACTTTTCGATTTGATATTTCTTGCTTTATTGCGCCTGTTTTACAAGGGACATCAACTGTAGCTTGAAATATGTTTCTGGAAATGGTATATTTTCTCTTCGGAGCCATATCTTTATTGTTTCCTTAATGCTCGATGCCGTAGGTTTTTTGTCTTCTTGGGCAACAACATTGTGATATGATACATTGTCCATGATTAGGCAAGACGGTCTATCAAGGGATGGAAGTACTGTATTCTCGAGCCTATCTCTAAATAAATTAACATTCATTTCATTATGATAATCCCTATTGCATGTATGCTTTGATACGAACACGAGTCCAGTATTCTGTAGCAAGCCATTATGAGTACTACCAGCATAGGCTATGACCAAACGCTGTCCTTTACTACTGGGCACATATCGCTTTATCTTTCCATCCACTGATTGCCATTACTTTTCACTTGTGTGGTGCGCATTAATCCACGTCTCATCAAAATACACTATGTCATAAATTTCTTTGAGCATTTCTTTATTACACGTAGGTATCTGCTTCTCATGGCTCCTAAATGCGGTTGCTCGCAAAGGATATTTCTACCTCCCTTGTACTTTCTAAAAGTGAAGCCTAATGTCCTTATAATTTTCCACAAAGTTGTTTTGGATAGCTCTATGGTATTGTATTTCTCAACCAAACCCTAAGTTTTCTTACAGTCACTGTTTATTTGACATCCAGCATTCTTATAATTGCTCGCCTTATGACATGCTTGCCAAAGCTGTCTACAAATGCTTTTCTATTTATCGTTTGCTTATCGCGTGTTGGTTTAATTATAGTTTCTTGCACCCATCGACGAAATGGCCGTTTACTCAAACCCAATGCATGCACTGTTCTTTTTCTCGGGATTTGTAACAGTATGAAACAGGTTCCTGCGATCAGCTTCTTGACAAAAATATGTGTACATCTTCATAGCCATGCTTTGAAGTGTACAAAATTTCACATTCAATCCCATTGAACAATATTCACACATTCAAATATTAGCTATTAATATTATATTAATGGTAAGATTTATTTATATATTTATTTATATAATCACGTTTCATGAAAGAACCCACATTGACGACATCTCTGAACAATCCCTTTTAACTGCGCACCGTAGGTGCCATAATGTGAACCACGAGATAATTTTTTTTTTTAAAGCGCGGATGTGTCTGGGTGAAGGTGTAATACATTTAAAATTATGAACTTAATCTTTGACCCGTAAATTATATACAGCATATAAACAAACATTGAAATCTGCTGTACAACCTCCAGAACAAAAACTTTTTTGTTGGGTGGACATAATGATAAGATTATATGCTAAATCTCATAATTTTCCCTCAGTTGGTTACTGAGATATGGAATTTTATGTTAGGGCAGACAAAAGTAAATAGACTATAGATAATGTATTAGAAATAATAGAAAAGTAATATATCAACCAAGTTTAACAATCTAATATAAGAAAGAATCTGTATGCAAACCTACTATACTTTCTCAACAAACATTCATACGACAGTACTCTAATTAACTAGCCATTGGAGGTCAGCGGGTGGAATGTATAAAAGCGTTCTCCAGTAAACTTTCAGTGTTCTGATGGCTAGATAACGGATTCAACGTCTACACCGGTCAGTTTGACTAAAATGTTGGCTTCTCGTCCTCGACTTGGGGATGCAAATAAAACGTACATCAGACGTCTGATGGAGAGGGACACTGGTAATAGATTAAGCTAATCCGCACACAAAAATCAATGCAGTGAAACAGAAGCAGGAGCACGTATATGGACTACGCTTGAGTTCAACGCAAGCGATCGCAAACCAAGTCTCAGATATGTGTGAACATCGTCCCTGTTGCAACAGTCAGAGAATGAACCTACTATGTTGCTGATTAGCCTATTGCGTTATCACTAGATACATCTCATGATCATCGTTAAAACTATTTATTACCCGATAATTCTTCAGAACCCGTGTTTGATAATTGCTGCAATTGGAGCTTTGGAAAATAACGAAATGTTTCGTATCTGCTTGAAAACAGACCTGATAAGCTTAATGTGAAGCACAACATCGTTTAAACAGGCCCTTTAAGCTTACAATGAAGTATAAGATTAAACATATTTGTGAAAACATGCCAGGCAAGGTTAAAATGAAGTATAACATTAAACATCATTGTGAAAACAGGCCTAACAAGCTTACAATGATGTATAACATTAAGCATCGTTGTGAAAACAAGCATGAAAAGCTTACAATGAAGTATAACATTAAAAATCTTTGTAAAAACAGGCCTGACAAGCTTATAATTAAGTTTAACATTAAACATCTTTGAGAAAACAGGCCTGGCCAGCTGACAGTAAAGTATAACATTAAACATCTTTATGAACACAGGCCTGACAAAATTACAATAAAGTATAACATTAAACATAATTGTGTTAACAGGCCTGACAAGCTTATAAGATGTATAACATTAAACATCAATGTGTTAACAGGCCTGACAAGATTACAATAAAGTATAACATTAAACATCATTGTGTTAACAGGCCTGACAAGCTTATAATGATGTATAACATTAAACATCATTGTGTTAACCGGCCTGACAAGCTTATAATGAAGTATAACATTAAACATCATTGTGTTAACAGGCCTGACAAGATGACAATAAAGTATAATATTAGACATCATTGTGTTAACAGGCCTGACAAGCTTATAATAAAGTATAGCATTACACATCTTTGTGAACCTGCTAGTGCTGAACTTGCATTGAGGTGCAACTCAATACTGGTTGATTCAAATTATAGTATGAACCACCGCCTCGAGGTAGCAGTGCATGTCGAATATCATTAGAAGAGACATGAGAAAGATGACAGTAATAGTTGTATGAGCTATAAATCAATTTGCGTGTTTATTTTCCTTTCTTCTTCGCATGTTAATTTATATGTAAACCATAAACAACTGTATGTAAAAAATTTATTTATCAGTATTTATGCGGTATTAATCTGAATATAACCCTACAAAACAACGTATTTAAATATCTGGCAATTTGAGAAGTCATTGGACAAATGGCACCAACATTAAAGAACAATCATGTATCAATAGCTACTAAGAAAGCACTTTACAACACACTCTTCCTACCAACTATTTTACCAATGCCAAACGTGGACAGTGACAGAATAAGAGGAAAGAAAAGTCACAACAACAGGAATGATATTCCTGAGAAGAATACTCAATGTATAAAGGAGAGATAAGATCAGACATGTAGGAATCAAGACTGAAGTGTGTGTGTGTGTGTGTGTGTGTGTGTGTGTGTGTGCGTGACTGCGTGCGTGCGTGCGTGCGTGCGTGCGTGTGTGTGTGTGTGTGGCGGGGGCGGGGGGTTATAGCAGCGCTAGATTTTATTAGAAGGCAGCAAGTCAAATCGTTTGGCCATGCAACTAGGTTACCAACTAGCAGTATACCACAACAAGCAATGCTGTACAGACCAGATGGAAGCTGAGGAAGAGGCGACCACATAAACGATGGACGGGGGGAATAGGAGAGTCCATGGGAATATCGATACATGAAGCCCCAAAACGTGGACTCTCCTGTTATTTATACTTCACCTCGACACCGCAAGGTACAAGGTAAACGCTCACAAGGCGGCCAAAGGAAACGCTTTAAAGACACTGAAAATCTCACTGAAAACTTTTGGAATTCATCTTGACACTTGGGAGACTGCTACTAAAGACCGTAATTCGTGGCGTACAACATTACATAAGGGTGCAGTCACTTGTGAAGCAACCAGGACTGCAAGAGCTGTGAAGAAAAGGTTGGACAGAAAAACCACTGCAGGAGATCCTCCTCCTGGCACGTCAAGCATTCATTGCCCACATTGTCAAAGAACATTTCGAGCCAAAATAGGCTTTATCAGCCATACTATACTTTATTGTATATAACTTGTGCATACATACATACATTGTGACACCAGTTATCTCCATCGCAGCCATTCCTTCCCAAAAATGTCTCAGGCATTTTTGATGATTATTTAGTAATCATTTCATGAGGTTGTGTCTATTCCAGGGCTATACTGGTGAAAAAAAGTAATCCCGTGAATGCTGGGGAATGAAAATGGATCACTATTCTACCGGAAGTCATATGTTTGTATATGTCAAAACAATGTAAAGCATCGCTTTCCGTACCATGAGGCGAATGATTAAATACTAACAGCCCAATTTTTAGACCAATCAATAATTAATGGGTAATGTGAATATTACCTCTCCTGCTGCCTTTACTTCCAAGGAAATGCCATGAAAGCCATTTTAGGCTGGATCGAGTTGGATAGCCAAGTTAAGTGAAACAACTTTTTACGTTTCATTTAATCACTGGGAGGAAGCCTACTGCGCTACCATATCTTCTATAGGCATTTCTAACAACAACAAAAAATACTTCAGAAACGTGAGTAATATCTGCAACCGTCAAGGCAAACGAAATAACTAATGATCTAAAATCACACGGAAAATGTATTGCAAACAGAGCTGAATAATATTAGAAGGGCGTGAAGAAAACTGCAGGACATAGCAAGAGATGGAACGGCTTGGTTTGGTTTGGTCGAGAGCTTATGCTCCAATGAGGGATACAGAGCAGAAGAGAGAGACGTAAAGGATCCGCCTTGTACACGTTTCAGTTGTATTGGACACACGATGTTAGCCCCAGTTTTGTACAGACCAAACGGTAATCGAGTTGTGTTGTTAATATCACGACGGGTAAATATAATTCCCAAGACATTTTCTGGCACCCGTCTTAGACCCCGGTTGACCAGGCGCTGAAGTCAATTTTACAAATTCGCCTCGATGCGATTTCGAATTTATGACCAGGCAAGAGCGCTAGCCACTGGTTAACCGTGGTTCCCACAGGCAAATGTACACGTCCAGTAAGTCAAGGTTTCTTGTACACGCCTTCACTTACACTGGGCATATAGTGCTAGACCCATATACTTACAGACCAACCGGCACTTGGTGGCTGATGTGGTCAGTATCACCCCCGTCTCTTCACTTCCCAGGACATTTCCTAGTACCCTGTTAGGTTTGGTAGACACTGGAGCCCAGGTCAATTAAAGAAATTCGAATATCCGCGATGAGAATCGAGCCCATGATCTACACTACCGTGGCACTCAGTTTCATAGATGCTGTGTATTAATCCAGTTGTTGGCATATTTTATGGGATATACTTCCTACACTTCAATCCCAGAGAGAATGCCACTCTAGTACCAGAGTTAATAAAATAACTCTTTAAAAACAAAGTTGTCATAATAAAATTAATACAGAATCAATGCTTGACACTAAGAACGTTATTATAAAGATATTAGACAGTGGTCTTACAACGAAAATATGAAATTGTACCAAATGTGGTCTATATTTCACGACATCTTTGCTTTTCTTGAAGACCCTGTACATGGGATTCGAATCTGATCATTACAGGGAAACTGATGGTAATCCTGAAATGTATATGGATATGTTTTCCCCCTATCAGCGACTTCCAATCCCTGTCTAATATCCCAGACTCCATTTCTCTTTCCGGAAGCTCTGGGAGTCTAAGCCCCTGTCCCTTGGCGTCCATTCCCATCAAATAGATTTTATTGGCAGTAATCCCGGCGTTCCTGTCCACCTCCCTCAAATTGCCTCATTTGTCGGGCCACATCCCGCTGCCATTTTGTGGTGAACTTTAATTCGAGAAAATGTCGGGAGTCCGAACTCCTCAAGTCCCCGGATCTCCGGGTCACGTGCTTGCCGTACCTTGATGAACTGGCCCCGGGAGAGGAGAGGTAGGACACATGAGCGTGGAGGGGCTAGCATCTCTTTGTCTTAATTTAACATCGGTGCAATCGATTAGCGCTGAGTGTGAATCACGATGTCCGCTGTTAATTACCCAATAAATCACATTAAAGAAATAATGGACGTCTTTTAAGCTGATCTTTTCCCATAGTTTTCTCCCTTTTCCCCCTCCTCTCCTGTTGCAAGTTTTAGAGAATAACTGACGAGCGGACTAGAGACACGAAACAGGACAATACGATTGAGGATGTAGTTAGTGCTCGCCATTTGCTATCTGCTGGAGTGGCAGTTACGAGTGGGTATAGAATGCGTTTGTGTATAATTATATTTTTAATGGACAATACTATGCGTGGTTAAGTTCGTAAATATATTTGTCGTTATTTGGTTTCCAGGCAATTTGCCACAAATACCCAAACTGGACAATAACCGCAATTATATAAAGACAAGTGGTATTGCATATAAAGAGGTAGTCTGTAAGTAAGGTTAATAATGGACACATTTACACGCCTGAGACAGGATTGGTATACGGTGCTGGACCCATAGTTTGTACAGTCCAGTCAGCACTCGATGGGTGTTGTGGTCAATAGCATGGCGGCCGTGATTACATCCAGGTAATTTTCTAGTAGCCTGCTTCGTGGCTTACAGGTTATGACTTTTCTCCGTAATCTCGTATACTCTCGTAGGTAACGTGACGACGGTGAGAATCAGCAGTGGTTTGAATCGCATCGGCAACTTACGGGGTATGTGAGCCGGTCGCTCAGAAAGCAATGGCAAACTACTGAGCGTAATCTTGCCAAGAAATCAACATAAAGCTGAAAGATGCTGGTGTTAACAGCGATGTCCTGTAAAGGATATGCAAAACAAACAAACAAAATGTTCTAGTACCCAATTTTAGGCTGCGTCTACGTTGGAGCCCAGGTCCAATTTTGTTTTGTTTTTCATATCCGCGTCGATTGTATACTTCGTGTAAAATAGTATGCTCTTTTTTTCGTGTAACAATAACTAGTCAGATGTGTGTATTATCTCAAACCAAAAATACGTGCTATATATCAACACATCATGCGCTTCTTTGAATACTTGGACAGCAGCTGGACAAACATGATGTATTGCATCGGACAGGAAGAGATCAAATTTGGAGTCCTCATTATTGTCATTAACGCTTCAAATGTGTGTAACTTAGCTCTGTTATCAGAAAGACAGTCACCACTGTTGATGCTTGGGCAGCTAATTGCACTTATATGGCTATCGTTCCTCTTTCGACGATAGGGCTGCCGTTAGATCACTTGCCTACCGACCTGACGTTATTGTGTTCGAAGGTTCTTCAAGACGAGGATTTTGTAGATACATTTGTAGCTAGCAGCTTACACCCAATGTCTCGGTAGCGTGAGAAGAAGTCTATTACTTTCTAGGGGAGCTGAAGGCAGCAGTAGTGACCACCAGACATGAAAGTGAGTGGACTCTGACAGAGCTGCTTGGTGATCTTAGCTTCAATGACAACATTGCCCTCCGATCTCACAGACGAAATTTTACAAAAGATAAACGTAACAATATGAGACGAGATTACACGTAAGATAAACGTAACAATATGAGGAGAGCTGACAACATATACATCTAAAACGTCATAGGAGAATGTAGTGCGCGTACCTGCCTCGACAGGGTGCGTGTTCAACGCCCAGTAGAGACAAGTGTATTTTGTCCGATCAGTACATTCCTCGGTTTGATCCAATTTAATAAAACAAATATGTACCAGACAATTTTCACAATGTTCTAGGAATTAACTGTGAAATAATGGCGACGAGGAAGGGAACTAGCCACACCACCTCAATATGAGAAAGCCTAAACACTTCACACCCAACCGCAGTGTATGCTATTCGACTGCCTCTCTCCCTTCATACCTTAGATAAGAAGCACAAAATGAACAGCATGAAAGAAACATTTCTGAACCTCTCTTGTTGTTGTCACTTATTTATTATCGGTGCATCTTGCTTGTTCCCAGTTCAATATTTCCACATTTGTTATTTTTTCTCATCTCTAGTTATTGTTAATGTTTCTGTACTCACACAGGTGTGTTGCGCGGATCCGAGTGGAGCACAAGAGAGAGAGAGAGAGAGAGAGAGAGAGAGAGAGAGAGAGAGAGAGAGAGAGAGAGAGAGAGAGAGAGAGAGAGAGACCAAACGAATGAAAGAACGAACGAACTTTATTATCAAAATGATCAGAATTGGCACGCAAGCCCGTCTAACATTCCGCTCTTCAATAGAGAAATTGATGAGACATGTGCGCATGTGTGAGTAGGAGAGAGTAAGAAAGATGTATGCAGGATTGTCGAACCTTTTGAGTTAAGTAAAGTCAAGGAGACCTTTAAGAAGAGCATGCAGGGAAGGAAGATGTTGTTTCTGAGACATATGTTGTAAATACCCTGGACTGCCAGAGTAACTGACAATAAAGATAAGGTGTCTGAAACATGTTGTGAATAACCTGGACCGTCACAGTAACTAACAATGAAGAAATGGTTTCTGAGACATATGTTGTGAAAACCCTGGACTGCCATAGTAAATAATAACGAAGATACTGTTTCTGAGACATATGTTGTGAATACCCTGGACTGACAGAGTTACTGACAACAAAGATAATATGTCTGAAACATGTTGTGAATACCCCGAACTGTCACAGTAACTGAGTGGCACTTTACAGTCTTGACAAACCAAAGTATGTGAGTTGGAATTTGGCAAAAATTCCATCACAATGCCTGGGCAGAGCTTCAGAGAACATGTGATGCCCAAACGACATGTTCCACCTCTCGGCCTTGCCTTGTTTGATCCAGAGGAATGGGTAACCAATACGTCTGGAACAAGGTAGGCTGCAGACGCTGGCGGCTCAGCGTCAAACCTCCGAGACCTCGCCTCCACGAGCAGGAGACGAGCGATGGACCAGACCCTAAATCCTTGGGATTTGACTTAGAGACGTTCAGCCAAATCCCGCAGGTAAGGGTCGTATACGCGCCAGGACCACTGGGCGCGTACACCTGTCAAACGCAAGTGTCTGGACCTTGTAAGCGTGTACTACCGTCAGACTTGCCGCCTGACTCGTGCGGCTCCCGCGACCAACGAGAGTAGGCCCGCCGGAGATATTGCTCGTCTGTTGCGGACAAATCTCCACGACTGACTGAATAAGTAAAGAAACTACAACATATCCAGGCGAACCTTCTGGTCTAGAGAGACAACAGTGGAAGATAAACTCCATGGACCGCGGAGTGAACTAAAAAAGACTCTTAGATTCATACAAGAGACAACATTGCAGTTATAAAAATATTTCGGGCGAACGAAAGAAGAAGAAAGAAGAAGTAGTGGTATTTCAATTTCGCTTGAGCTCCCACCTATGCTACACCCTTCATTTGTCTTCATAAAGTCGGACTAGAGTCAAGCTCAACACTAACAGTGAAGAAATGGTTTCTGAGACATATGTTGTGAATACCCTGGACTGCCAGAGTAGATAACAGCGAAAATACGGTTTCTGAGACATATGTTGTGAATATCCTGGACTGCCAGAGTAGATAACAGCGAAAATACGGTTTCTGAGACATATGTTGTGAATACCCTGGACTGCCAGAGTAACTAACAACGAAGATACGGTTTCTGAGACATATTTTGTGAATACCCTGGACTGCCAGAGTAGATAACAACGAAAATACGGTTTCTGAGACATATGTTGTGAATATCCTGGACTGCCAAAGTAATTACGAGTAACAACGCTTGTCTGCGGCAGCTGAACATTATAAACAGGTAGAAGAAAGAATTATCGGTGTTATGTAGCCATGTTGAGAAGAGATGTATTGGGGAAAAGATCGTAACGACTGGAAAGTTCAACTGTGGAAGAGGTAGAATCAGGTCTAAAGAAATGGTACTGGGTGAACTAAAGCAGTGGCATGGAGACAAACTATAGAAATGATCAAGAACACCAAGGACAGACATCTGTGGAAATGGATGAACGCCCTTGCCAGTTAGCAGAGATTATGAGAAAGATGATAAACTGAGGTTGGTTCCAAGAAACACCATGAAATAAATTTACTATTTGTTTTGTGTGCACTCCATAGTTTCTGTTATACCTATTGCATCTTAAGTTTTATTGTTGTTTATTAACTTTCGCTCGCTATGAACTCAAGCGTAGTCTATGTGCTTACTATCACTTCTAGTGCACTGGGCTGGTGTTTAGTATTATTTGAGAACAAGAACAGATGTCCACCAAGTCAAGTGCTGAATCATAAGCTGGTGTACACCCTTATATGTTTCTCCACAGATATATATTATCATCAACATCGCCATCAAGTATTTCATCCAAAAGGCAGGTAACGAATCTTCCTGACTATTCCATTCAGGTGATATATGTCTTGTACCGCTTTCTTTAGTTCCATGTATATCAACATTAACATATCCTCTCACCCCCCCCCCCCCAAACCATTTTCGCACAATACTTTGTCTCTAATACTCTTTTTGGTGTTTCTTCAAGTTTTAGGATATGTCCAACCTTGGGACATTTCGGTTTTCTCTTACCTTAAGAAGTCCTCTTTTTTAAAAATTGGTTGTATAATGATTTATGTAAGTACAACAGTGAATGAGCTATAATTAATGCATTATATTTCTTATAATAATAGCAAGAACAAGCACAGTGTACATTTTCGTTGTATCGTAAATCACCCTTCGCCTTTGTCGTCTTCTTATTCGTACACCTTCAAACGACATCACGAATATATCCAATAAAAGCAGTTATCGACTTGAGGTTATTGTCTTCAAATTAAGAAGCGGTAAACCAAGTTAGTATTCTCATTTACGCATTTAACTGCAACAAAGGTTTAACTGTGATTTGCCTAGTCCCACCGTTAATTCGCGTGATCACATATCTTTAGTCCGTCAAACTCTAGTCTCTATTTCTGTCTCCTACTTCTTTGAGCTCCAAACAATGCGTGTGTATTTATTTTTGAACTGCCTTGGTGGCCTCAAAGGGTTTCCCAATTGATATTTATGTGGTTGCCTTTTGTGTCATGTGTAGAAAATGTAATACCGGGCAGGTTAACCCTGTCAACCAAATGCCTGAAGAAGTCTGATGTGTCGGCCGAAAGGTGCAAATATTGCAGCTCTGCTGTAAACAGACACAACACAATTACGTCCAAAACAACATGTAGGACAAAATAAGAAGAAGAAGAAGAAGGTTGTTTCTTGTTAACCACCTCGGTGCAGTTTGTAATATGAATCTGCTCCTTCGTTTTATATATAGCAATTAGCTTTATTGTATGTGGAGGGAGGTTAAAGTATAATTGTGACCGTTTCTGAGAGAATGAAAAATTAGACAGACGTTCTGTCATTTGAAACCCGAGACACGATGATGCTGAAAGGACAGGAATCCAGCTGTCATTGTTGCATTTATCTTACCACGTCTGATAGACGGACGCACAAGCATAGACGTTTTTTGGGGCTGACAGACGAATGGACATGACAAACATACTGGCATACTAATGTTCTTGCAGACAGACAGACAGACAGACAGACAGACAGACAGACAGACAGACAGACGGACGGACGGACGGACGGACGGACGGACGGACGGATGGATGGATGGATGGATGGATGGATAGATAGACAGTGTATATATGTGTGTGTGTGTGTGTGTGTGTGTGTGTGTGTGTGTGTGTGTGGCAACTACCTAAATATTTATGTATTAGGGAGATGCATTGAAAGGTCTGTCAGTCGGCAAGGAAAGAAGTTAATAGCTCGGTCGGTCCATCAGTGAGCAGTAAGACCTTGTATCTCAGTCAGTAGGTCGGTCTATCGTTCGGTCGGTCGCGTAAAAGTGAAGCACTGGATACAAGTCATCGAGTCCGCTCGACACATTTGATCAAATCCGCGTCCTTTGCTGCTAATACTCCTTTGAGTGTGGCTAATCCGCCCTTGTATGTAGCTAATAGGCAATGACAGAAGATTTTACGTGATTTACTAGATTTCTCGCCAAACATCTCCCGACAAATTGGAAATGCCGCATGAAAAATGGTTGTCGCTTCACATTTTTTCAACGGTTTACGCGTTCTGTATCAAGTAAAAATCGAATTTGGGTGGCTTTTAAGGGCTCTTTCGTTTAAAAAAATAAAAATATAAAAAACACACAGGATGACAAGGCTCAAGTTAATAGGCTACCTAATTTTAACTTCAAGGAATTTATGCCCTTATTGAACAGCGCCCCATTATCACATTATTCGTTCTATAATTTCATCTGTGATCGGGGTGGTTGGCGGCCAACTAGGTTCGGGTTTTCTCACTCTATTGATATGATAGCGGATGTATTATATGGTAGTTGTTAGGGGACGCTGTTTGTGAGGGAATGAATATTCATAATGATGGAGAGTTTGCCTGAAACATGACTTCGGTAACGTTTCATCACGTTTATGTACTCTAATAAACTAGACATATGTAGAGAAAGGGAAGGTCATCATTATCATCATCATCATCATCATCATTCAGTTTAGTTTAGTTTAGTCGACGGATCAACAACACGGCACACGGGTATAACCCATAAGTGCTCCGTTCTACTTCTAACTCAAGCCTGACTCCGGAGAATCTCAGCTCAGTGCACGAACTCCGTAGCACCGGCATTGTTCCTGGAATATTGTGGGTTGATTTTTAACTCGAAATTTTGCCCGGGCAGCGCCGTAAGGCTACTCTTTTTCGATGTCCAACTGCCAAGGGATTTTTTACGTGCGCAACAATACACACGGGCGTCCGATCTCACTACCCAGATACCAGGGGAAATTTTGTTACTAGAATTCCACGTGAATAAATTCCGGCCCTCACCGGGGCTTGAACCTGGGACCTCCAGCACTCGAGGCGGATACTATACCTCGAGAACACTCAGCCCCCTATCATCACCATCATCATCAACATCATCATCATCATCACCATCATCATCATCATCATCATCATCATCATCATCATCATCATCATCATCATCATCATCATCATTTCAATCAATCAGGTGCCGTCTTCACAATGAAGGTTAGCTGCAATGGATCTCCAAAATAGTCTGTCTCTCACCTTTACTGTACATTCTGATTGCTGTTCGTCCATCTCTTGATGTTATCTTCCCACTTGTATAATTGTCTACCTCTTGCTCGCTTTCCTTCACCTTCCAGAATGGTTGTTATAAGAGTGTTATGTCTTTTAACGTGACCGAAATATTTCATTTGCCTCTTTTTTTATTTCTTTCATCAACTCTCTTCCCAGTTTTTCCAGAGCCTTTGTTTTTGATTGTTTTTGTTTCCTTGAAATACGACATATTCTTCTGTATATCCACATATCCATTGTCTCTATTTGAATCTCTTATTACTTGTTCAACGTCCAGACTTGCGTGCCATATAGTAGTGTTGAATATACATTTGATAATTCTCATTTTTTATCCTTTTTTAAACTCTCTAGATGTTAATACTGATTTCCTGGCTTGTCCATGGGAATGGGATTTCCATGGGAAACGTCCCATGGGATGGGATGGGATGGGACAGCACACATTTGTATTTCCCATGGGACACATGGGAAAGTAGCCATGTCATAGCAACTTTATACGTCAGAGCTACCCTTAATTTTTTTTTCTTTTTACCTTTTTAAAGCCTTTTTATCCTTCTTTTTTCTTTATATATTTGTATCAATTCTTTATCTCGTGGTGGGACACCGGATAAATAAATAAATGCGTGCATGCACGCTGCTAATCAGCCATTTTTGCTGTAGTTGTTGATTGGCGCCTTTGGTGATTTGTAAATACGAAGCTATTTTTAATCTGCTGTAATCGAAGTTGTTTTGTTGCTGAATTGCAGTATATTTATTTGGTTGAATATTAGGTACTAAAGTTATAGTATGTAAATATATAGTAGTCCTAATTTCAAATAATTTGTGAATGCAGTCACTTGAAGTCACAGTGTTACTGAGTGTAGGCTATGTAAGCCAACGTTACCCCAAAATGGCCAACCAAAAATATGAGTTCCAGGATCTTACTAAAACTATTGTTGCTAAGATGTTGAATGAGAAAGAATGCCACTTGATTGATGTTCAAAACGAACTTGTAAAGTCTTCAACAGCCGATGTTAAAGCAGTTAAAATATCTGAAAGTATTTTAGCACCATTTGTTTGCTGTGCAAAGTGTAAAACGCTATACAGTTGGTGTAAGTTGATTAATGAAAAATGGGTTAATCAAAGTGGTTATGGAGTTGCAATACAGCATAGCATGAAATGTGGTTCCGGTGGTTCTACTAACATCAAAAGATGTTTTGAAGCCAAGAAGCGGGAAGTAACAAAACCACCACCAGCATTGTCAAATGCGTGGCAAAAACAAGTTGTTGAACTAATTACATCACATCCAACAGTTTCCAATTCGGCTGAATGTGACATTATATGTGATGCTGCTAACTTTGCTGCAAGATCTAACTCACGCTGCAAACAAGGTATAGAATTACACTATATCACGGCAAACAGTGACTTGTTCTATTTTGGCGCAAGGAAAATTGGTCAAACTGTAGTTTCAAACATTGTTTCAAAATATGACGCAAGATCCATAATGTGCAATTTCGGGAATAGTTGACTTTTGGTCTGCAAGACAAACATATCTGTTGCCAAATGGGGGAATTATTGCATGTGGACTAGATCAAAATTGGGAATGGATTACTTTTCCTCTGCCTCTTATAAAAACTGATAGTAATCAATCCCATACTGCACAAATTACGCACAGCTTTTTTTTTTTGCACGTGAATTTCTTGCCGAATCTACCACATTCTCCACTCCATTGTTTGTGTGTACTGATAATGCAGCAAGCATGACGGCAGCATTTGATGGACGGACTGATACCGATACACAAATGCACCGATCTGGTTGTACTGAGCACAAGTTATCATCATGCATTACTGATAGCTTCAGCAGAGGTGTGATTTCTGAACTGGATCAGTTCATGGATAAACTTTCATTTATTGAAACATATTACAATACACGTCAGGCAAAGGCATCACAGCTGCCATTTACCATACCAACAAGATATGTAACACGTGAATGGCGATCATATTACCAACGTTTCAATGCCCATTTAACAAAACAAAAACAAAACAAAAACAACAAAAAACTACTAGCATTACTTTAATGAAGATGATGAAGAATTCTTAAACCACATTCCGAATATTGCCCAGATTAAAAGAATGCTGAACATACATGAGAAATTCAAAACTTTTTTGGGGGATAAACTAGAAATTGATGATGCTACATCTCATTTGATTTTGTTGTTATGCTTCCTCCTAGACTATCAGTTGTACAAAGTTATTGTTGATATTGACGAAGAAACTTCCAGTAGCATGGTGAAGAAATATTGTCAGAACTTTCAGAAAATTATTGGAGAAAAACTTTGGACACATTGAGGCAGTTTTCTCGCAGTTACTGCAGCATACCTTATTGGAGTTGACATTAAAGCCAAAATAGAAGACATGGTCAAGTTAGTTGTTGCTAAGAAGAAAGGAGATGTGGACACCAATAAATGGGCCAATGATTGGATCGCTTTTTCTAAGTCTGTTGTTCCAACTGTTATTTCATTCATCAAGGATTTAAATCTTTCTTCTGAATCATCTGCTGTATGTGAAGTACCAGGAATTGTAGAACCAAAGCTGAAAAGTGAATTTGACTTATTTTTTTTATCCTCCACCAAACAAAGCACTTAAGTTTGATGACCCCAGAAACAAATGCCTTGATGATGAAGTCACCATGTTTCAAATATTACGGCAACCAACTTCACAACCATTAAATTATTGGAAAAATGAACATAGTTTTCCACTGCTAAAAGCAAGTGCGAAAATTGTTTTTGCCATACCAGTGTCCTCAGCAGCAGTGGAGCGCTTATTTAGTGCAGTTGGATTGTTGTTGAGTAAGTTACGAAAACGGGTCTTACCAGCTCTCGTTATAAACTCTGTGTATATCAGATTTGCATGTAAGATGAGAATTGTGGAAATAGTTCAGGGATTACCTGGATTAACTGAATTATTAGAAACAGTCGATCAGCAGGAAATTGATCATGTGCAGAGTGACTCAGAAACAGAATAATTGTCTCAGAATGACACTGAATTGTCATATTTAGATTGATTTTTATTTTAATAAAATACTCTTGATTATTAAAATTAATAAATTTTGTCGTTTTACATGTCTCTTTGTACATATAGTCCTATTTAGTAGACACTAACCCTAAACTTTAAAAATTTCATAGTTTTATTTGAACTGTATTCCATATTAATATTATCATGGGAATCCCATGGGATGGGATGGGATGGGACAGGCATAAATTGCCATGGGATGTGATGGGATGGGACTGAAATAAGTGTCCCATGGACAAGCCTGCTGATTTTATGCTGCTGAAAAGCAGTTTTGACCATTCCTATTCTCTTTTTGATTTCTGTTTCACTTCTGACATCATCTGTTATTACATGTCCAAGATAGGAGAAACGTGTTACTTGTTCTAGTATCTGCCCGTTTACTCTGATGTTCATTGAGGATATTTCCTTTCTACTGCTAATTGTCATAGTTTTCTTAGTTTCGGTGTTAATATATAAGCAACATTCTGCACTATGCCTGTTTACTTGTTCTACTAGTTTTTCCAAATCTTGCTCGCTTTATGTTAGTAACACTGTACCGTCAGCATATCTAAGATTTTTTATGATTCTTCCATCGATGTTAAGTGCAGAAAGTTCATCTTGATTAAATATTCTTTATGTGTACAAACTGAAGACGCTTGGGGACAACTCGCATCCCTGCCGTACTCCTCTTTTCATCTCTGTGGGCGACGAATAATTATTTCCGTATCTTTAACAAATGTGTTAAAAGTCGAGAGGATCGACTTCATTTTTGACGCCAGTTGTTCCCAGTACAATTTGATAATAATTCTGGTGTCGTTTCCGTCTACTCCTATATCTTGAAAGCATGTAATTAATCGTTCATGCTGGATCTTATCAAAAGCTTTCTTATAGTCTATAAAACATACATATATATTTTTTGAACTTCTATATATTTTTCAATCAACATCCTCAAATAAATTGTTGCTTCTTTGACGCCACTATTTTTGCGGAACCCAAATTGTTCTTCACCTAATTCCTAGTCAATTTTATTTTAAATTCTTTCTTGTATGACCTTGAGGAGTATCTTAGTTATATGGCTCATTAAGCCAATAGTTCTGTAATCCTCACTGTCAATAGCTCTTGATTTCTTGGTTAATGTAATGAAAATGGATGTTTTCAAATCTTTGGGGATGTACCCAGTACGATATATATCATTATATAATGCTGTCATAGTATCGATGCCAAAGCTAGATAAGGATTGTATCATTTCCGTTGTTATCTTGTCAGGAACTGCAGCCTTTCCTTGTTTCATCTTTTTAATAGCCTTCTCCACTTAAGCCTTTAATACGTTTGGTCCATCGTGAGTATTATACATTGTTGGTTTATTGACCCTGCTGTCCCAGAATAAATCATTTTGTATTATGTTCATATTTTTATTATAACAGTATTATCAACCACAATCTCTCCATTTTGTTCCTCTGATACAACCATTTGCATTGCCAATAAACATGGGCGGTCTCGGTTCGCCATCTCAGATTCTCAGCAGTGCCTTGGATCAGGCCTGTGGGCTTGTCCCGATTATGCCATGTGGGCAAGCCATCCACGTTTTTATCTCTGCCTTCTTCTTGCTATTTTTCCCACCAATCTTGACAGCTCTCACTAAACTTTTCAGTGTATTTCCCCTCAAAACATGCTCAAAACATTACCTAGTTTCTCTGATCTGTTTATGGTTTTCTTTGTAGAATTTACTCAATCGTTATTTTTAAAACTCCACCTGTGGTATTCTTTGCATTTTCCCCCTACCTAATTTTTCCACTGCCGTTGGATGTTTCCTAGCTTCTCTATGCATTCAAAACAATGTATTCCCTTAGTCACTTACAACACATTATTCTACATTATTCTACAAAACGTGATTCTAGGAATAAATAAAATATTGCAATATTTCTTGCCTGGCATATAACGTTGCATCTCATCGGGTGCATACTACAGAGTGATAAATCATGTGAAGTGAAGAAATAAATTCTGCTTTGGCTGATATATGATGTATATCGTTGCTGACATTGCGCGAATGTGTAGAACCATATATCCAGGGAAGTCTAGCACTTAACAGGACTGATAAACGTAGACATTGTCTACGTAAAGAGATACTTGGTCTAAAGCCGTAAAACTTGAGACATAATTAACAGCTATCCTTCGGCTACTCTCACCTCCATCAAACGCCTTTTCATACGATTTCACCTGGTCGGGGAAGGAGGGAGTTAAACGGGTACTATACCTTGTCCAATGTGTACCGTAGGCTTGCGGAGAGCAGGAAGGCGTCATGCTTCTTCCTTCATATGAGATACCAATATCACATCATTATTTATAGGCACAGAAGAGTAAACCTTGACTTCTCTGTAGTTTTGCTGAGTAAACATGTGTATTTTGACGACATAAAAATAGAAATAACACTGGGAGATTTTATGCAAGAGTAGGAAAGGGGAAAATGGAGGATATAGTGGGGAATTGTGGTTTAGGTACAAGAAATGAAAGAGGAGAGGAGCTAATCGAAGGCGCTACTGCGTTAAGTGCTTGTAGCGAGACTGTGAACGGTGGATTTCGCGTGGAGTGCTTTTACATCTGTTCGTGGTTTTGAATTGTGAAGTGCATGTTCAGAAAATGGCGGCGGCCGGTTGCTGAACTAGCTAGTTTGCATTATGCAGTAATGTGTTCCAGTTCCAGTTGTAGAAAAAACAAATACTTTCCACCCATTGAACTAACCTCTGTGGCGTTAGTTATATTTGTGGTGGTTTATGGTGCGGGTTAATTTTCTTTCGGTTTGTGAGCCAGTGTTAGCTGGCTTTTCGATTTTGAAGAGTTTATGCCCGTGAAGTCAGCTGGGGGGATTGGCCGGTGGGTTCCCCTTTGTGTCCGTCTCCTCTGTCGGTTTCTTTGGTCAGTGTTGGTTTCTAATTCGTCTGTTCTTGGTATGATAAGCCCTTACAAGGACTCTTTGGTTGATATTTTGGCTAGGTTTCTTTGGTGTCTGTCCCTTGCTCTCTGCGCTAGCTTAGCTACTATCTTCTTTGCCTGGACTGTGGGGTCTTCGTCTATCTCGGAGTTATCTTCAGATGTATCGGTTTCCTCCTCTAGAATTTCTTCCGATGTCTGGTAGAATACATGTTTCTCCTTTGACTTTCTTTCGATGTCTGATAGAATACGGGTTTCCCCCTTGAATTTCTTGGGCGTCATGGATGAACTGCTGGCTTTAGCTTGTGGTTTCACTGTGGTCTTTCCCACGGCTGCTGCATGTTTGTTTTAGGTTAGCTCCCTTTCGGCTTTCAGTAGTTCTCTTTCTGTCTTAATGGCTTGTAGGATTTCTTCATTTTCCCTTTTTCATCTGTGCCATGCGTTCCACCATTGCTTGATATAGTGCTGGATTTCTTTCATGTCAGCCAGTAATTTTTCGTTGTCGCTTGTTAGTGTCGGTGTCAGCAATGCCTTGACTTGTTTCTTCAGCTCATCAATCTGCTCTTGTAGCTAGGACTTTTCTGTTTGTAAGATGCCCGTGGCTGTCTCGCACATTTGCCTTGCTTCCTTCATTGGAGTGTTTGTGATTATGGCGGTCTTTATGGCATCTCTGTGCCTTTGGAGGTACGGACAGCCCAGATATCTTGCTCCGTGTTTGCCACGGCAGTTGGCACACTTTCTGTTGTCGTTGAGCTTTCGAAAGTCCGTGTCCTGTTTGGCCAGCGGACATTCCTTGAATGCATGGTGTTCGGCGCAGTATCGGCCGATCTATGTATTGCTGAGGCATGTTGTTCTGCTGGACCGGCCCTCTGGCATCTTGAGCATTGAGTGATTCTCGGAATGAATCTTTCAGGCTGTTGTACTTTCTTGTTGATCGACACTTGGCGTGGAATAATGTTGGAACAGCGACTAACTAATATAAATGTAATGATTAATGGAAACACCTGCCTTAAACACCATAAAAGACTACTTTACATATGGAAATGCGCTGATAAAAAAAATACTCAACCACACTGACTAAAGTGTTTAAGAATATAAGATTTAATAAAGATGTTCTGAAAGCAGGTAACGAAATTAAAGAACAATACAGACTCACTGGGGGGAAAAGAACAAGTTAGTTGCATATCCCTTACAGGACGTCGCAATCAACCCCGGCATGTTTTGCCTGCTTGTGATTTTTTGGCAAGATAACGTTCAATAGTTTGCAATTGCTTTCTGAACGTCTGGCACTCAGATCTTTCCATTAACACCAGCGCAAGGAGAGTCTGTTTCCAAATCTCCCGCAGCTGGGGTTCGAACGCGGTATGCTGGATTAAGAATTGGTCCTTATAATCCTTCGCCACAGATCAGCCTCGTGAAAAATGGGTACAATGAAAATGCTAAAATACAAAGTATAAATGAACAATAGGAAATGCTTCGTCCCCATCCTCAGAAGCCAGCGAAGAGTTCCAACTCGAATAGTACCAGTAGCAATCTGATTATATGTGCGTCTCGCCTTTCCTCTACGCGTCGAGCATCGGCCAGATCCCCTCGTCACTCCTCGCTGTCGCATTCTTGCCAGACTATGGTGATCCATTTGCTCCTCCGATGTGTACACGTGCTCCCCAAGGCCGTAACCATGTCTGCCTTATCATGCATCAATACTCCAACAAGCTTTGCAGAGCCAGCCAATCTGTCTGCCTGTTCATTCCCCAGAACACCAGCTTGCCCCGGAGAAAAGATCCAGACGATGCTTGCCACCAGTGACTTCCGAAGCGAAGCAAGCCACTCTACACGAAGCTTGCTTGTCCTCACTGTTTATGTTTACAACTTTCATTTGACAATGTTTTTTTCCCCATGTGAATGTACCATGCGTAATATGCATTGTTTATGCTTACAAAATCTATTTGACAATGTTTTTTTCCCCCTATGTAAATGTAACATGCACATTTGATGAATGAAAGATGAGTGATCGAAAGGGCCTTATGTAAGACGGGCCTGCGTGCCCAATTTGTTAAACTTTTAAAATAAAGTTTGTTCGTTCGTTCATTCGTTCGTTCGTTCGTTCGTTCGTTCATTCACCCTACTCAGCATGCTTTCTGAGTCAGTTACAATCACGATGTGTGTGTGTGTGTGTGTGTGTGTGTGTGTGTATGTGTATCGTATTCTCCATCCAGCGGAAAGCTGCACTGACTGCCTCCACCTCCATTCTTAAGCTAGATGCTGTGGTATCATATGCCAGGCCAGGCTCTCCTGCACCAAACATCGACCATTAGCCTTTGCCAAGAACCCCCAGGAACTTCTACTACCTCTCAACACCGAACCATCTGTGTAGATAATCACATCACCCGGGCGAGCATTATCCTGAATTAGTTGCTGGATTTCCACTGCTGGCCATTCCCTGCACTCCCGGCTCAATGTGATTATTGTCAGAGTCTTGCATAACACAAGACAAGTAACTCGTTTTCTGGCAAGTGTGAAGTAATATCAAACTATCAAATCACACGAAGTGAATATCCGAAAGTATTATTCACACGCTTTATTGACGCGCCGCATTTATCATCGCACAAACATCGCGCACTGACAATCCATAACAATCATTATAGCATGAACAATATCACTACAATACATAATAATGCATGCAAGCAATAAACATCTCACTTACAGTCAAACTATACAAGCGTTCGAACCAGTCTCCCACTGTCATACAGGCTAGCTCTCAAGGCAGATTCAAACTCAACTCGCATTCCCTTGCGACCTGTCCGTTCAACGATCTAAGCCCGTCTGCCAGTTCTGGCGTCCTACACGCTTACACGCACACGTCAGCTGGTGTCCCCTGCACGGTTCACGGGGTGAACTCAATTGCTGTGCGTGGCTACCTATCCGGGCGTCGGTAACGACGCCGCGTTCTCCCTGCCGTGTTTAACATTACTCAGGGTTGCGTGTTGTTATGTTGTCTGGCGTTGGTACAGACAACGCGTCGCAACCTCGGATGTGAGACCTTGACAATTATAACTCTGCACAAGTCTAACTGCTCCGCTGGCACTCTGACCCACTCCTCTCCTCGCCTGATGTTCTCCAAGATGCACAACGTATCCTCCGATACCATCCACGAGCCATCCACGATTTCCCTCTTATCAGTCGCTGACCCTTAACCTCTTCCAGCGCCTCATGCAACGGATGATCTGTGTCTGCAGCTACTCTGAAGTATGCCTTCGCCTGCATCACCATGAGCCTACCAGCAACAGTCGGCAAACCAAGGATGTACTGCATACATACCACTGGGGTGTCTCTGGTGCATCCCAGAATGACCCGCATAGCCTCGTTCTGTATGCGCTCCAATCTCACCAGCTGACTATTTGAGATAGTGAGCAGTCCTAGTCCATAATCAGTCACTGAGAGGATCAAGTGCTGATATAGTCTGAAAAGCATTCTCTGCTCTATGTCCATTGCAGCTATAATGTTAAGTGCGTTGAGTCCCATTTGGGATCTTGTCACAACCGACTCCACATGATCCTTGAAGGACAGGCTCCTGTCAAATGTGATTCCCAGATACTTCAGTTTGTTCTCTCTGTTGACGCTTCCACCATCTATCGTGAGGTTTGGAACATCAGCTCTCACAATCCTATTGTCCAGAGAGCACCACAAAATAGCTGCCTTTTCCGGGTGGATGACAGCACCCATTTCAGTGCAACTGTCAATCACTTTGTCTGTCACCTGTAGCTTCTGGGCTGTTTGCTCCTTATCTCTCCCCTGCCTATATGCAAGAATATCATCTGCAAATGTTAGTATCCTTCCAACCCCTGGTGCTTCTAGGTTTGCAATTTCGCTCGTATACACGTTAAAGAGCACCGGTTAGATTGTGGATCCCTGTGGCAGTCCCGGGGTTAAAATATGTGGCTCTGAGGTCCATGCACCCAGACGGAGAGCAATCCGACGAGAATGCAGGACGGCCGCTATTCAGTTCACCAACCAGGGATTGACCCCCTTCTTCATCAGTGCCGTCATCAAACTATCGTATCGAACTCTATTGTACGCATCCTCGAGATCAAGCGCTGCCGCCATCGTTTCCTGTCTACTCTGGAATCCCTCATAAACGTCAAAGGCAAAAGTGGCTGCATTTGACCAGGTATCTTTTCCTAGCCTGTAGCTCCCCAGGCCTCTTGGAAGAAGCTTCACCCTTTCCAAAAGCTCTTGCTTGACAGAGACTATCTTCTCTAAAACCTTCCTATATGTATTTAAGGGTGATGATCCTAAAGCCGCTAAGCTTTGAATGATTCTTGAATGGTTTTGGGAAAGGGATGAGATAACTGTGTACCCAATCCTGTGGTACTGATACTGTCCTAATGCTCTAATTAAAACATTCGGTCATCTCCTTCAGGTCTACATCGCTCAAAGCCTTCATGTGGCCATACTTGACCCCACCAGGCCCTGGTGCCGTATCTTTTGCCTTTTTCAAAATATGTTTAACATCTTCAACCCTTATGATGTCTTCATAAGGCATATTCTTTATTGTGCCAGATAACTCCTCTCTAACTGCATCCCTGGTGTCCACATCATCATGATTGGTCTGCTCTAAAAATCTCTGGAGAAACGCCTCCCCTTTCTCTTTGTCTGTTGTCACGTGCACTACATAATCTCTATAAATTGTTCCCACTGTCATAGGCCGATCTTTTCTTCACATTTGTCTGTGCAGTTTCCAAAATTTTCGCAGTGTTTTATCACCTCCAATCTCATTCATGAATCATTTTCATTTTGACTTTTTGGCCTCTGCAGCACAGCGCTTGAAAACCTTCACCTTGTCTTTCATGACATTTCCGCCGTGTTCACTTCTTCTCGTGAGCTTCTGGGTGTCTGTCGCACTTTCCTTAGCTGCTTCACTGCAGCTCTCTTTGCTTTCCAAGCCTGGTCTACTTCTGGGGTCCACCATGGGGGGCTGCAAAAAAGAAGTTTTAACAGCCCTGTTGCATGCCCCCTGCCTGAGGCGTCCAAGAAGGCTGTCGGTCCACCCATACCAGAAGGCCTTGCGCGCTCTCCCAGCCTTAATTTTCCTTGATTTAGAGATCAGAACTGAGCATGGCATGTGATCACTCCCATGGTCATTCAAAACAGTCCACTTTATATCAAGGACTGATGACTGGGAGACAAGTGCCAAGTCAATAGCTGTGTCCGTATCGCCAGGCCTCATTGCCATTCTAATCGGCCTACCATCATTTATGCAGACCACATCGGAGTCCACCATGGCATCCGCAAGGGCAATTCACTGTCCGTTTTCTCCAATGCTGTCCCAGTCTCTGTTCCTCGCATTGAAGTCTCCACATATGAGTAGCCTACCACCTGGTAATTCCTCCAATTCCTTAAGCCAGCCCCAGTGTTCCTTTCTAATAAAACAGTCCACTGTGGCATATACATTTATGATGTTCCAACTTAATACCCCAATGTCCATTTGTATACCCTGGACCTCTCTTGCACTGTGATTCCACTGGCTCAAGTCAAGTACCACCTGCTTCACTCCTTCATTCACCAGCAGACCTTGCCAATGTCTCATCTGCCCAGTAGGGTTTATATAACTGGCGTACCCAGGGCAATGGTATTTGTCTTTATTTAGCGCCTGGAGGACATCAAAATCATATATTAGCCTCTCCAATACAGCACTACGACAGTTCCAATATCCCACTCTTACATGGTTGAGACCTAGTCTCTCCACTTTTCGTCTTGTTCTCCTGGCGCCTGCCCTCTTGTTTCTATGCCTTCTTCTCACACCATTTCATCGTCTTCTCCTCCTCACTCTCTCTTCGCTAGCCCCTGAAGGATGTGTCAAGCGCAGAGCATGTGCTCAGTAGCTCCGGCAACGATTCCCTTGTTTAAATAGTACCATATACACAAAGTTTGGATTTTGCAGGAAATGAGCGGTCACCCTAGTAGAGCTTGCCTGCTAGGGAAGGGGCAGGGGATGTCCCTCAGGAGTCCATACGCCTGGCGACACCCCGCCCGCATACTAGATGTTCCACGTTCACGACCATCTCACCCGTGGCCATTCAGTTCACAGAAGAAATCTTACAATTGATAGACAAAGTAAACATGACAATCTAGAGTATGATAAGATAAATAAAGAAATAAGAGATAAATATGTGATGGCAAAATACACTTGGATAAATTAGCAGTGCAAGAAAATTGAATTAAATTATATTAAAATACCAAACATATGCACAGACAAATCAGTGAGCACACTGGAAGAAATAGCAAAGTAAACACATGGTGTTTGAAATCAAAAGTAGGAAAGATGTTATTGGAGGAAGATGCTATAATGAAGCGGGTGAATATATATATTATATATATATATATATATATATATATATATATATATATATATATATATATATATATATAATATAATATATATATGCCGGCTCCATGGCCGAGGAGATAGCAGCTTTCTCCGCTAACCCCGAATACTCTCGTCACGTGACGCGACGAGAATTAGCAGTGGTTCGAATCGCAAAAGTGACTTATGAGAGTATGGAGCCGGTCGCTCAGAAAGTCGTGGCGTGCTGATGAGCGTAATCTAGCCTAGGAATCAACACACAGCTGAAAGATGCTGGTGTTGACCGCAATATCCTGAAACAGGATGGAAACGCGAAAAAAAAAAATAATATATATATATATATATATATATATATATATATATATATATATATATATATATATATATATATATATATATATATATATATATATATATATATATGAGAATTCTTGATGAAGAACGGGGAACATTTACAGGAAAAAAAAGTAACTTAGAAGGACCACCTGTACGAAGACGAGAAGTCTGACGCTATCAACATATGAAGAAAGGAAAAACAGCCGGTCCAGATGGAATCTCAATAGAAGACTTAATGGTTCTGGGAGAATTTGAAGTAGATATGTTAACCAAAATGTTGAATTATATTTACAACGGTAGATATTTTTCCAATGATGTGCTGAAATATGTATTTATTGCTGTATCAGAAAGACTAGGAGTTACTGAATGTGAAGATTTTCGTACAATTAACCTCATAAACCATAACAAACATAACATAACTCAAAATTATAATGAAAAGAACAAGAAAGAAATATAAATGGAAAATGGTGAAAAACAGTATAGATTTGTTGAAGAAAAATGTATAAACAATTCAATATACACCTTTCAAACATTAATAGAAAGATCAAGGAATATGACCTCTAAAAGCGGCATCGATTACTTTGCTTTATGCCAATGTCAATCAATAACTAACAATATGCTTCGTCTCCTTCTGTATTGCACCTCCCATTGAAGTATAGATAAGCAACGCACACCAAGCCGCGTGTAAATTTGTTCATGATTAATTGCATTTTTGCAACTACGGGATTAGGTAGTCAGCCTCACATCAACCCTTCTTAGTCACGTCTTGCCAATTGCACGGTAGGATACAGTGTTAGTACTCTTTGTTTCTAATATAATATACTTCACCTTGTTAGTTTATATGGCCTCGGGGAAACCACAGAGTTGTCCACTTTCTATGTGAATTAGGGCAGGAAAAAAAAACAGTCGGTGTTTTCACACAACTCTTATTAAGTCCCAATATTGAAATTTTGCTGTCTGGTGGTCTTCCTGTGCAAATATGTCGGCTCCTTCATTACCATTCATGATGCAATGTTAGGGACCCTTGAACCCGGTGAGGACCGGGATTGTTTTTTCACGTGGACTTCTATAGTATGTCCACATTTGGTTGCCTTCATTCACGATCAATTATTTTGAAAACTGTCTGTTGCATCGTTATGAAATTTTTCCAGCCGTCTTATATTTACCCCCACCCAAGGAATATGTCTTTGAAAGGTCCAAAAACAACTTAAATCATTGAAAGCGGCGACATTCCTTTGATCATTTGCTGAACAACTAGTGATTTCTCGCTAACGAAGTTATTTTTACGATAATGTGAGACATGTCAATTCTGTTGAAACACAAAGGCGTATCCGGATTCGTATGAGAGTGGGTGCAATGAAAGAATTAGCTTAAAATCGACAGGGTCGGCTGCATTGCACCGGGTGTTTATCCCATATGGCTCAGTTTCTTTCCGCAGCGCGGAAAGCGTCGCACAAAGCACGAACTCCGTAGCTCCAGCGACGACCCTCGGGAGTCTCCGAAAAAATGCACTCGTGAAATGAAGGACGCGGCCCGGAATCGAACATACAACCTTCGGAGCCCGAGTCAGACGGCTTGACCACTTCACCACGGAGAATCCCGAGAGGGGTGCAATGTGTAATATTAGTAAAGACAGAGAATTTACAGAGGCACGGGGTAAATAATTTGTAAATTAACAGGAAAGTAGAAGGAATATATTTCTTACCTTATCTTTCATTTCCTTCTTGTTTCTTCAGTTATCAGTTATCAGTTGGGGTATCTTCATTGCACTCCGGACATGTCCATAGGTGCTTAGATCCTCCCCCCCCCCCCCAGCATATGCATCAGCGTCCGGTGGCTAATAGTGCCAGTTCTGTGTTGGTTGACGAGGCGCCTTGTTTTCCCGATGTACCTCTCGCATCTGGCCGTGCCGAATTCTTACTCCCAAGTCTTTCATCCTGGACAGCGATGTGGATTCACTGACGTCAAAGTCCTCTGTTCTCGCCATATCTTTAAGGACGTTAATAACACCGGTACGATCCATGGGCTGGCCATCTATAGGGGGTGCAGAGCCAGCCAGTTTATCAGCTCGTTCATTTCCCTCGACTCCCGCATGTCCCGGGACGAAGATGAAGGTGACTTTACGAACTACAGACTTCCGCAGCGACTCAGTCCACCGTCTACGTACAGATCCAGCTTCGATCTTGTGAATCATGCGCATTGAGTCACTTAGTACACACACGTTGGTATAATGCTGTGATTCCAGCCATATAAAAGCCTGTGTAACTGCCATCACCTCCATCGTCATGCTGCTCGAGGTCATAGAGTGGGCACCACTCGATTCTTGAACGGTTCGGCCCGCCGAATGGGCTGTAAATGCCCACGCACTTCTGTGCTGCTTTACAACAGATCCATCTGTATAGATGAGCACTTTGGGGCTATATGAGTGTTCATAGATGAGCGCGTTGACTTCTGCATTGACAGCGACAGGGTTCTGCTCTCTGCACCGTCTGTCGAGTGTGATAATGCAGGAGAAAGTGCGCTTAAAAGCCGGAGGCACCGGCACCCATTCCTTGCCGGGGTTGATACTGGTAAGACTGCAGACCTGTCTGACGACATCTTCCGCCCGACCCATCCATGATTTGCCATTCTTTAGCCTGTCACCCTTTTCTCTGAATATAGCGTCATGCAGAGGTGCTGCTCAACTGCACTTATTTTTAAGAATGCACGAGCTCTCCAGATCTTGATCCTGTGTTCCATTGTCAGGAAGTCAAGGAGGTATCTCATTGATACACAGCTGGTGTCTTTCGTGCAGCCCAAAATGATGCGAATGGCTTCGTTTTGTACCTTTTCAAGTCTTCCAATCTGTGTAGGGCTGACAGTGAGGATGGCCAGGGCATACTCTGCTCAGACCTTAATCTGTGTCGGACGATTCCAGTAGGTTGATGATTGCTCTCGGTTGCATAAAATTCAATCCATCCTTTCTCCAATAGTCCTCTTCCTCTTTCAACACATGGTCCTCACATTTTTTCCAGTAACTGTTATCAATATTTAATAGCGCGGACTGGGTTAGTATCTTGACGTCAGACAATTTGAATGTAGTATTGGCAGCTGCCACTTGTCCTTTAATTTTAGCCCACACAAGTTCTATAGGGTTTAAATGAGAATGATACGTCGGAAGTCTCAAGCACCTATGACCATGCTCTTCTATCAACTTGTCAATTTGAAATTTCTTGCTTTTTTGCGTCTGTTTTACAAGGGACAACAACTGTAGCTTGAAAAATGTTTCTGGAAATGGTATATTTTCCCTTCGGAGCCATATCTTTATTGCTTCCTTTGTGCTCGATGCCGTAGGTATTTTGTCTTCTTGGGCAACAACATTGTGATATGATGCATTGTCCATGATTAGACAAGACGGTCTATCAAGGGATGGAAGTAATGTATTCTCGAGCCAATCTCTAAATACATTACCATTCATCTCATTATGATAATCCCAATTGTCTGTATGCTTTGATACGAACACGAGCCCAGCATTCTGTAGTAAGCCATTATGAGTACTACCAGCATGGGCTATGACCAAACGCTGTCCTTTACTACAGGGCACATAACGTTTTATCTTTCCATCCATTGATTGCCATTCCTTTTCATTTGTGTGGTGCGCATTGATCCACGTTTCATCCAAATACACTATGTCATAATTTTATTTGCGCATTTCCCTTATTTCACGTAGGTATCTGCTTCTCATGGCTCCTAAATGCGGTTGCTTGCAAAGGATATTTCTACCTCCCTTGTACTTTCTAAAAGTGAAGCCTAATGTCCTTATAATTTTCCACAAAGTTGTTTTGGATAGCTCTATGTTATTGTCCTTTCTCAACAAAACCCTCAGTTTTCTTACACTCACTGTTTCTTTGGCATCCATCATTTTTATAATAACTCGCCTGATGACATCCTTGTCAAAGCTGTCTACAATTGCCTTTCTACCTACCGTTTGCTTATCGCGTGTTGGTTTCATTCCAGATTCTTGCACCCATCGACGAAACGATCGTTTACTCAAACCTAATGCATGCACAGTTCTTTTTTCGGGATTTGTAACGGTATGAACCAGTTTCCTGCGATCAGCTTCTTGACAAAAATATGTGTACAACTTCATATCGATGTTTTGAAGTGTACACAATTTCACTTTTAATCCCACTGAACAGTATTAACACATTCAAATATTAGCTATTAAGATTACATTAATGGTAAGATTTATTTATATAATCACGTTTCATGAAAGAATCCACAGTTTGACGACGCCTCTGAACTATAACACTCAGTCTGTCCAAAAACGAAAGACCGCCAGACAATTTTAAAATTAGCGCGAATGGGTCTTGCTGAGCTGTAATACTCTAAAAATTAAGGCATTCATTGCGGGGCGGTAAAATATATACCTCATATAAGCAAAAATTGAAATCTGCTGTACAATCTCCAGAACAAAATTTTTTTTGTTGGGTGGACATAATGGTAAGGTTATATACTAAATCTCATTATTTTCCATCAGTTGGTTACTGAGATATTCAATTTTATATTGAGGAAACAAAAAAACACACACACTATAGTAATAAAATTTCCCCTGGTCTCTGGGTAGTGAGATCGGACGCCCGTGTGTATTGTTGCGCACGTAAAAAATCCCTTGGCAGTTCGAAATCGAAAAAGAGTAGCCTAACGGCAAAATTTCGAGTTAAAAACCTACCCAAAGTATTTCAGGATCCTCGCCGGTGATACTGAGTTCGTGCATTGAGCTGAGTTTCTCCAGACTCAGGTTTGAGTTAGGTAGAGAACGGAGCACTTATGGGTTACACCCGCGTGCCGTGATGTTGATCCATCGACTAAACTAAATTAATGTTAGGGAATAAATTGTTCAACAATCGTTTTGGATTTCTGGCATTTTTCATGTATTGGATTTTAAGATCTTCCAGAAACATGAATCCATCACCGAGGTTCTAGTTCTAGATCTCATCACTACAAATATAACACTACTAGTGCTCCATGTGTGGTCATCCCTTACACATTCAATTTGCATGATATGACTGGCTCACTGCTTTATACATGTAAGCACTTCCTTGCCTAAAGCCAATTAATTTGATAGTGGAACACTGTTGTGAGGATGCAACTGGAATGTAACCACACATATTTAGTAGCAATATCGCGATGGAGGTCACCAAATCCCTTCCACGTCCCTTTTGTTATGTAAGGTATCTTTAACCTTGAATAAGGCTTACTTAAAGTGAAAGTTCTGTTTATCTAATATTGTAAAGAGTTACTGTGCTCCTTTCATTTGGTGTTTCCATCTAATTGTCTTTCAGATTTTATTCCATAATATAACGTATCTTCTACACCTACACACACACACACACACACACACACACACACACACACACACACACACACACACACACACACACACACACACACACACACACACACACACACACACACACACACACACACACACACACACACACACACACACACACACACACACACACACACACACACACACACACACACACACACACACACACACACACACACACACACACACACACACACACACACACACACACACACACACACACACACACACACACACACACACACACACACACACACACACACACACACACACACACACACACACACACACACACACACACACACACACACACACACACACACACACACACACACACACACACACACGCACGCACGCACGCACGCACGCACGCACGCACTCACGCACACACACACACACACACACACTGTGACACGGCGGGTTTGACGTCCACCTCTGACTCAAGCAGACAAGAGTGTGAATAGCGCTGTCTGAACTCAGTAACGTTATACACCTCACCTTCTCGATTCTGGGGTCGTTTATTGAACGCCTAACCTTCACGGATAAAGCCGAAAATTACTATGTACCGTAAGAATCCCAAGGCTGAATATGACATGTTTCAATAGAAAACAATATGTTCACAAAACTCGTTTATGACATGTATGATTATGGTGTACACAGAAGGGATTGTCGCAGACTCCACAAAATCCGGGCACTGTACTAAGGTTCTCGTAGTGTAATCTATGGGAGAACTCGTAGAGGTACACGAGTGCAGTGAAAGGTGATCTTCTACAAACTAAAATAACCCATCTTTATTTTCGAAAAAAAGACAGAATATTCAAAACAATTTTTTCCCGTATTGAATTTTAATAACGAAGACACAAACAATAGATTGCACGATTTATTGCCCGACATATTTAGCTGCATCTCGTCAGGTACATACTGCAGAATTCACGCAACATAAAGTAAATTAACTAGATAAATCCTTCACGCTGAAATATATACATGTTTACACAGTAATGTCAATTGTCTACCACGGTAATTTTAAGCTGACTTACGTGTCTTTCTGTTTGCACAAATCTGGCTTGCGTAAATTGATCATTATTGCTTCTGCAAACTTTAACAAGCGAGTATTTTGTGTGTTAAACAACGCGCGAAATACAATGTTTTTGTCAATCACATGGAGTTTTCGAGAATGTGCCTACCAAGTGAAGACGCGGGGAGCTTCCATTGTGTCGGCCCCACTAGGCTCCCCTCGCCTGTGTGTCGTATCTTGTCGACCCATTGAGGTATGTGTTCTGACACTCTTTCGTTCATCTGTCTCTCTGTTCTGCCGATGTAGAAAGCCTGGCATCTACATGGAAGACAGAATAGACGCTTACTACGAGCTGGAGAAAGGAACGGGTTCGAATGATCGCATTTGCTCGAAGACAGTTCAGCTAGAAACTGTTCCAGTCACAAATTTGTCAGAATATACCCATGTTTACTCCTAGGAAAAATCAAAGTATCCATTTTATAGGCCTTAATACATATTGGGCGTACACATTTTTAAAGATCAATCGGCACTAGATGGCTGTTGAGGTCAGTATCACGGCTGTCGCCTTTACTTCCCAAGTCTTTTTGGTACCCACTTTAGGCTGAGTCGATCTCTTATCAATTGTACAAATTCCAGTTCACCCCGATGGGAATCGAACCCATGACCACCAAGCAGGAAGGCAAGTGTCTAGTCCCCATACTACAGAAGCTCCCAGGAAAGCACTTCCATTCATATACATGGGACTTTCGCTGAACCGTGACCACTCACTAACCTGGTATCCTCCCCTACCTCGGTCCCCATGACCCACAGACTCCCACGGTTATGTATAAAAGAGGATAAAGAATACATTCGTGGTAGCAGTACAGCCTCGGACTCTGAGATAAGTAGCAACATTTTTATGTTTGTTTTTTATATTTTCATTTTCTCTTCATTGTTCTCATTTTAAAATCTTTTTATTCTTCTCATCCCTGTCCTCATAATTAATGTAGCCACCGGAGGATCTTCTCCTGTACTGTATGTTGTGTTTCGTGCATGTATTTATTTGCTGATAGAGGCTAGTCGTCGCAACGTCCTGTATGTGTCGTAATTCTGTTATCTACAACTGCATTAGTTTGTGTTATTTTATATTGTTTACATGAAAGCATATGTTCATCTTTATTATTGTAACAATACCGTTTGTTTTCCGATTCCCCCACACTGATGGCTTGTCTACATAACGCATTTATACTTCAGCTGTAATTTATACACTGTATCACTGAAAACAAACTGACACCAAAGTACTGCTATTAATCAATGTACTCTGCGCCCCCATCCTGAGCTTTGGATAAGCTTATAAAAACCCATCTTTGTTTGTCTCGCAATAAATAAGCCGAATTTATTGTGATTAATAATAGAATATCTAGATAAATACAGACTTTACTCCGGCTGTGTTTGTGCGAACATTACCCGTGTGGCAACAGAATCTTTGTCCAATCACATGAACCCTGATGAAGTAACACTAATGTTTCAGATAGTGGAGTCACAAAGGGGAAAAATGGCCTGTGATGAGTTGATGAATAACCAGTCCAACTGCTGGTTTGAAATTATTGCTGTTCCTCTTCTGAAACATGATTTCGTTCATTTGAAATATGCCGCTAGAGATTCCCTGGAGTAATGACAGATTTTTGCGGCGGAGTAATTGAAGGACGACAAATTGGTCATTGAAATGTGAGCATTCAAACATGGCGTCTCTTCCGCTGCAGAAACACACACACACACACACACACACACACACACACACACACACACACACAAGCATTGCCAGCTTGCATTTTATGTTTAACCTACAAACATGGAAAATGCAGGTAAAGTTTAATAAAAAAATAGAAATAGTATTTCAGTTTTATTATGTAAAACTGCGTTTTACTTTAAAAAAGAAAATATTTAATGTAATTTTACTATATATCACTGAGATTAGAATAAAGTACCTGATAGTTATTCATTGATGTTTAGCTTTCGTTGTATTTTTGGCTTTATTTGAAAAGAAATCTGGCAGCAATAATTTGAAATACCTGGCAGGCATAATAATATAGAAGGTGTTCGCTTACAGAAGTGCCTGCTGATTACATGTCTATTTAAATATTACTAGGTGAGCTCGGTTTCTCATGGCGATGTAATTACCTTGTACACTAACGATGACAACAAGCAATCATCGTCATTCAATCTTCTGTCATCAGAAACAGCCCAGAGTTCTCATGTTCGTTATTTTAACTACATGTAAGAATTCCATAAAGCAATCATCCTCATTCAATCTTCTGTCATCAGAAACAGCCCAAACTTCTCATGTTCGTTATTTTAACTACATGTAAGATTTCCATAAAGCCGTTACCTGTGTGGACTAAAGGACAAAAGAAATTGTTCGGGGTGGGTGGAGTGAGCAGGTGGAAGATAGGCAGAGAGGCAAGTCAGTTGGCGGCCGGCGAGCAGGTATGTAAAAAGATAGGCAGATAGACAGGCCTCAGTGACAGGCAGACAAACAGACGGACATCAGTCAGACAGATGACAGATATACATAATTGATTATTTGGTTGTTTCGGGATTTGAATATTGAGCACAACCCACTACTGGAAACGCTGATCGTATTCTGGCATGAACCTAAGGCCCATCCACGTCAATATGGAAGCACTATACTCGAGTTTCGCTCTCGTTTGAACTCGTCAGTAGTGTATATCCTTGACCGGATCCGGAAACAAGCCCCGGATCACTGGCGTGTGAAGTGGGTGTGTAACCACGCGGCACACACTGGAAACGGCCAAATTATCATCACAGAATAATACAACGTCACCCAAAGAGAGACAGATGTAAAACAGACAAGCAGGCAGGCCGCAGCAGATAGAAAAACAGGTACACATCAGACAGGCAGGCGTCGTGTAGCACTCACAGAGACAGACAAGCAGATAGGCAGGCATAACCAACAGATAGGCAGACAGACAAATGGACAGAAGACATGCATCACAGATAGACAGATGGATGGACGGACGTATTGGCAGGCAGAAAGGAAGATGACACAAAGAAAGAAAGAAAGAAAGAAAGAAAGAAAGAAAGAAAGAAAGAAAGAAAGAAAGAAAGAAAGAAAGAAAACAAGCACGCAGCTCGAGAGACAAATAACTGGTAAACAGCAGACAAACAGATAGAGAGAAAGGCAAATAGGGAAACAAAAATACAGTCAGAAATACTTCTTCTTCTTCTTCTTCAGCGTTCCGAGCCATTGAGGTTCTTTGCTGCAAATACAATCCGTCTCCATTCGTCTCTCTGGTGGACCTTCTCTTGCCAGTCGTTGATTCCAAGTGCTTGTAGGTCTGTACATGTATTATCTCTCCACCGCCTTCTTGGTCTACCTCGGGGTCTACGGTCATTTATTTCCTGAGTGTAAGCGAGTTTTGTTTCCCTATTATCTTCCATTCTTTCTATATGCCCCAGACATTGTAGTCTATTAGCCTTCATGATACCAGTGATTAGCGGGGACTTAAACAGATCATAAATGTCTTTGTTACTTCTTCTTTTCCACTCTCCACTTTGTGTATCCCTAATGGGTCCAAAGATGCGTCTTAAAATTTTGTTCTCAAAGGTTTGTAACAAGGCTTCGTCTCCTTTCGTTGTACTCCAGGTTTCAGAGCCATACAGCACAACTGGTCTGATCAGTGTTTTGTATATTGTGATTTTGGTGTTACGAGATAGCGCCTTTGATTTTAGTAGATGTTGTAGTGCATAGTATATCTTATTTCCAGAGTTGATTCTAGTTTGTATTTCTTCCCTTATGATGTTGGAGCAGTTGAAGATCGTACCCAGGTATTTGTATGTTTCCGTTCTTTTAATGGTCATATTATCTATTTTTATGTGGCCAGAGTTTCTAGCCATTCCGTCTCTTGAAATTACCATATATTCTGTCTTATCTTGGTTGATAACCAGCCCCATCTGTTGGGCTTTTTCCTTTAAGTGAGTCAATATTTCAATGTCTTTTGTTCACTTTGCCCTATAATATCTATATCATCTGCATAACCAAGCAGCTTGGATGTTCCTCCAATATCACATTCCTCCTTTACCTTCCTTACAACTTTCTCTAGAGCCAGATTGAAGAGTAGCGGCGATAGTGCATCACCCTGTTTCAAGCCAGATGTTATTTGGAAGGGGTCTGATTTCCTGCCTTTATATGTTACTATATTATAAGTATCTTCCATGCATAGTCTGGTCATGTTGATTAACTTCCTTGGTATTCCAAATTCCTGCATAGCATTCCATAGACTATTCCTATGGACACTATCATAAGCCTTTTTAAAATCCACAAAAATGTTATGGAGATCTCTTTTATATTCCCAATGTTTCTCGGCTATTTGTCGTAAGATAAATATCTGATCTATTGTTGATCTGTTTTGTCTAAAACCCGCCTGGTAGTCAGCTAATATGTCTTCTGAATATGGTTTTAGTCTATTTAGTAATACTGCGGATAGTATCTTATAGCTTGTGGACAGTAGTGATATTCCTCTATAATTTCCACATTGGAACTTGTCTCCTTTCTTAAAGATAGGTATCAATAATGACTCTTTCCAGTCATGGGGTAATTCTTCTGTCCTCCAGATTTTTATTATTAGTTCGTATAGCTTTAGATGTAATGCATGGCCACCTGCCTTTATAAATTCAGCAGCAATTCCATCAGTCCCAGTTGCCTTATTGTTTTTAAGTCGTGTGATTACATATAGGATTTCTTCAAATGTAGGTTCTTCAATTTGTGGTTCGCATGTTAGAACCTCTTCCTGTGAGAAAATGTTACTTGGAGCTTCACAATTTAGTAATTCAATAAAATATTCTTTCCATGTGTTGCACATTTCCTCATTGGTATTTATCATATTCCCATTTTTGTCTTTTAAACCATGTGTGTTTTGTTGGTGCCCTCGTTTCATTGACTTCAGTTCTTTAAAAAATTTTCTGGATTCATTTTTCTGGTGATTAGTTTCCATATCTTTGATTATATTACTCATATATTCTCGCTTCTGCTGTCTGACTATTTTTGTAGCCTCTTTACATTCATTTCTATAATGCTCTTCCTTTTGGATGTTATTGATGTCATTTAACCATACATGTCTGGCATTCTTCTTCCTAATGACTGCTTCTTCACATTTTTGATTGAACCATCTGTTCTTTCTATGCGTGGTTAACACACCGAGACATTCTTCTGCGGTAGACTGAATTGTATTCTTGATGTTCAACCAAGTTTGGTCAATGCTTTCCTCCAAAGGGTTTTGCAGAGTTTCAAGTTTACATTTTATTTCATCTGTAAATTTCTCTTTGACTGTAATGTCTTGCAGTTTTTCTCTGTTATATGTTGGGTGTAATCTTTGTAATTTAGTATAGAAAGCTCTCTTAAGTTTTATTTTAAATTTTGCTCCAACGAGGAAGTGGTCACTGTGGCACTCAGCTCCTCTATAACTTCTGACTTGCTGTATGTTTGATGCATTTCTGTTGTTAATTAAAATGTGATCTATTTGATTATAGGTTCTCTTGTCACATGATTTCCAAGTTTGTTTGTGTATATCCTTTCTTTGTAGTCTGGTACTGCTAACCTGCAGTCCTTTGGCTTCTGCCAGGTTGATGACTCTCCATCCATTATCATTTGAAGTTGTATGTAGGCTTTCCATACCGGCCACTTTTTTATTAGTTTGCTCTCTACCTATTTTTGCATTGAAGTCTCCCAGCACAATCAGGATGTCCTGTTTGGGGGTTTCTTCTATGACATCTTCCAGATCATTATAAAAGTCTTCTTTAATATCATCTTCTTTCTCTTCAGTAGGTGCATGTACATTAATCATCGTTATATTTTTCCATTTACCTTTTATTCGTAATTTACTAATCCTGTCATTAAAAGCTTTAAAGTTTAAAACGTTCCCCCATAACTCTTTTTTGATGACAAATCCTGTTCCTAATTCATGTTTATTTTGGGTGTTTCCTCCATATATTATAATCATTCCATTTTGCTCTAAAGTACCCTCTCCTGGCCACCTTATTTCTTGAATTGCTGTTATATCCATTTGATATTCAATCAGCTCCCGGGTTAGTTCTTCTGCCGCTCCAGCTCGACATAGTGTCCGTACATTCCATGTTCCAAATCTCAAAAGTCCTTTAACGTTCCAAGGTCGTTGTCCAGATAAGTCAGTCCGATATCGAGGCTCATGTATTTGTTTCGTAACATAGAAAGGTTTTTACAAAGGTGGGGATGTTAACCCCACGCTTCAACCCCCAACCTGGAGGACCAGGGTGTTTCTCTTTGTCTGTTCTCTACCCTTTGACCTGTCCGGCTTGGGAGGCCCTGCTGGTAGCTACGCTACCGCCGGCATAGCTCTCAGGGTCATTGAGAAACTCAAGCGCCCCCACCACGACAAGGTGGAAACACCATCGGGGGAGAGTCAGAAATACAGAAAGCAAAAATTAAAAACGCTCAGAAATACACGCAATACAACAAATAATTCATATCTATCGCGGCATGGTGATTAGGCATTGATTTCATTCAGATATGACATAATATGACTGAGCTATTGTATGAGTGTAGACTGGGCTACTGCTTTCTGTTAGCGCCGAATGTTTGGCGACGCTCACCAAACCCGACACGCAACATTGTGCCAACTACTTCGGTTAAAATAAAAAGGTTCAAGGGGTTGGGTTTAAAATTGTTTCAGTCGTAGTAGTGAATTGAGAGGGTACATGCCTTACCCTAGTGAGAGGAAATGCAATCGAAAGACTACATGTCTTGGCTGGCAGACCAGGCCCTAAGCTTTGGTCGTCAACTGTTCGAGGATAGAAGCTTAGACAGGCGGACAGTCAGAGTACTGCTTTGCTGATCCTGCAGCTTCTGCAGCTTGTCTTGTTCCAGACGTATTAATGTTACCTTCCCTCTGGAGTAAACCATGCCCTTCCCTCTGGAGTAAACCATGCAGGCCGAGCGATGGAATCATGCTGCAACGGCAACACATTGTCTCTAAATTCAGCCTAGGCTTTGTGTTATGGAGAGGTTTAACTCCTTTTTACATTCTATTGTCTGCCAAGACGCCAAGATGCCAGTCAGCCAGTCATTTCAGAGTAAATCCCACGTGTGCATTCATTTCCTAAGTGGTGGTATATGGCCATGAGATCGATCATGTTTTGTAGAACGTCACTTCCATCACAACTGGTGGGAAAGACTCTAGATCCGTCGCCTGTCCCCATGCCTTATGTATTTTCATGTCCATTGTGTCTGTGATAGCTGCATTCAACGCTGTGTTAGTCAGCCTTAGTAAGTGTTCATTATTCTACGAACTGATTGGATCATAGTCATCGGCGTCATCTTTATCGCCATCATCGTCAGCATTACCATCATCATCATCACGAGCACCATCAGTACCAAATGTGGTAAGAGAGTTTGCTCTTAAACATTCCATGTGCTGATGCGGAGGTAGCTGGTTCAACCCCTACACCGGCCAGGTGGACTAAAATGTTGACTTCTCGTCCCTGACTTGAAGACGTAAATTAAAAGTACCACAAAAGTCGGAGTGGGCTCACCTGTTGGCGAGGGACACTGGTTATAGTGAAAGTTAACCCACACACACAAATAATTATTATGCAGTATACGTTAGAGCACTTGTATAGACTACGATTGAGTTCAAAGCGAGCAACCCATAAATAAAAATTACCAAGTGCCATCTTCGCATTTAAAGTTGGCTTTATGAGTCTTCAAACATACAGTGTCCTCCAATTAAAAGTAAATTCATGTAAACATTATAAACCCTACTGGAATAGTGAACTAGAACAGTTGCATAATGATGTGGATGTATGTAGAAAACAAGCAGAGGCCAATCCCAGCCAAGAGCACCACAATAAATATCTGCACGCAAAAGCCAAATAAAAGGGCCCAACTGCAGGCTAGACGGAAAAGCTGGCTGGAGAAAACAGAGTCACTGAACTTTGAAAGAGACACAAGAAAGTTATGGAGGCTAATAAAACAGCTTAACGATGAGGGCACAGGGAGAAACTCAAAAATTGCGCTACATAAAGACGGAAACATCTTAACAGGAAAGCAAGCAGCTGACCATTTTGCGGACTCATTCGCACAAGATAACAATATTGAAATTAGTCCAGAGAAACAACAAGAGATTCGAGAGAAATGGCAAAATACAGGACAGAAGGAAATTGTACATGAGGTTATGGAGACACCTATCACATTCAGTGAACTGGAGCTAGCCATATCAAAACTGAAAATGAGAAAATCACCAGGAGCTGATGGTATCTCCAATGAAATGATCAGGAACCTAGGAACAGAGGCCAAAGCAAAGCTGCTACAGATCTTTAATAATACATGGACCTTAGGCAGTGTTCCACAAGTCTGGAGAGAAGCAATCATGATACCCCTCCTAAAATCTGGGAAAGACAGTTCCATTGCCTCCAGCTACAGACCCATTAGCCTCACCAGTTGTCTCTGCAAAACAATGGAACGCGTCATCAATCACAGACTACAGTGGTACATTGAAAGTGAAAACATCCTTGTGCCACAACAGGCTGCCTTTAGGCAGTGCTACTCTACGGAAGATCAGACAACCTATCTCTCTCAAGAAGTTGAGGATGCATTCCAAGAGAAGAAGCTGGTACTTGCGGCTTGGATAGATCTGAAGAAAGCCTTTGACAAAGTCTGGAAAGAAGGTCTGATGAAGAAACTGAGAAACTGTAAAGTCAATGGAAGAATGTACAAATGGGTAAAAGCATACTTGCACAACAGAAGAGCCCGAGTACAGATAGACGGTCTCAAGAGCAAGAAAGTACCACTGCGTCACGGTGTTCCCCAGGGCGGAGTCCTGTCCCCAACACTTTTTCTAATCTTCATCAATGATCTTGTTGCTAATCTACCCGATAGAAGTAAAGCGGCAATGTACGCTGATGACCTGGTTTTGTGGAGTGCAAATGAACATGCATCAGTGGCCACCATATTGCTACAGAGAGCTGTAGATACATTTGTTGCATGGGCGGATAGATGGTGTATCAGCATAAACACTGACAAGTGCAGCACCACTCTATTTACCCTTTCTCCGAAACAAAAGGCAGGGAGCATTCAGATAAATGGAACACCCCTAAGAGAAGACAAGGAACCAACATACCTTGGTGTAACATTCGACGACAGGCTGACATGGAGAAAACACATCAAAAAAGCAGTAGCAAAAGCCAGAAGGAAAATTGCCATCCTGAGGAAGCTAACTGGAACCACTTGGGGAGCCAGTGGGAAATTACTTAGCAAAGTTTATCAACAGAACATACGACCACACTTGGAATACGGGTCAACTGCGTGGTGTTCAGCATCAAAAACTACATTGCAGGAGCTGGACAAGGTGCAAAATCAAGCTCTTAGAGTCATCAAAGGAGGGATGAGATCAACCCCTATAGTAGCAATGGAGAAAATGGGGAGGACACAAGCCTTAAGAGAACGCAGAGATACAAAAACACTCATACAAGCAGAAAAGTTTCTCAGCTTGCCAGGCCACCCTATGAAGAACCGATTTGAAAACTTAGCTATGGGGCGGTTGAAAAGAAGTAGTTTCATCCACCAGGCCAAACAACTCTGCAGAGAGACCATCGATCTTCCCACAGTTGGTATCCCCCTGACAACCATTCCAGAGCGAACCCATATCGCTACAAATCCAGTCAAATGTGAGAGGAATATTTGACAAGGAAGAACATAACAGTGTACAGCGCAGATCAGCCACTCTCAGCTTCCTTGATGACGAATACCCACAGGACCTATGGATCCGAGTTTACACAGATGGGTCAGCACAAAATGCTGTTCGAAATGGAGGAGCGGGAATGTACATAGAATACCCAAAGAATTCCAACAGGAAAGTACTGCCATAACTATGATGCTGAAATTGAGGCAATCAAGATAGCCACAGAGAAATTACAAAATACCAGCCATGGTACACAACCTGTGGTGATATTGACAGATGCAAAATCCGTAATAGAGGCGCTCCTGTCTGGGAAATTGCCAGTTCTGAGGACACTACTTTCTGAACTTAGCATTCAGCGTAAGATCACCATACAGTGGATACCATCCCACTGTGGAGTCCCCGGAAACGACAGAGCTGATCGATTGGCTAAGGAAGGAGCAAAAGAAGAACAACCTGATGTGCCTATTACATACCACCAAAAGAAAAGAATGATCAAATCAGTCAGAAGGCCACCAAACCTTACTCAAGACGACTACCACGTTATGGACAGACCACAACAGGTCATTCTTCTGCGCCTCAGAACAGGACACAATAGATTACGCAACCACATGTATACAAAATTCAAGATTGGTGACTCAGCCATGTGCACATGTGGTTTGGCGTCGCAGACAGCAGAGCACATACTCCAGGATTGCCCAAACTACAACATATCCAGGCGAACCTTCTGGCCTAGAGAGACAACAGTGGAAGATAAACCCGCTGAATGAACTAAAAAAGACTGTTGGATTCATACAAGAGACAACATTGCAGTTATAAGCATATTTCAGGCGAACGAAAGAAGAAGAAGAAATGCAGACTTCTTTAACTCCACCAATTTATGTTGTACGGTTTTCTTCCTCTTGAGCATTTCTCAACAACCTTTCCCTTCTTGAATATCCTTTAATGGGAGTCAGAGTAGAATAATGGCTAGACCCTCGCCTGTTAGCCTGGTTGTCAAGGGTTCGGTCCTCATCAGAAGGATTGTATTTGGATTTCTGGCAAATGGATGGCTGGAAATTGGAGTGTCAAGTTATGACTTAAACGTTGTTAATATGATAGCATACATGTTGTATTAAAAGTGGTTGCACACAGATCGGAATTGTGAGGTAAGTATGAACATTTTTTTTTCAATTCTCATTTTCTCTTCATTGCTTTCACTTGTTCATCCTTTTGTTCTTCTCGCCCTGTCGTCACCTTTTGATGTAGTCACAGGAGATCTCCTTGACTGTATGTTGTGTTTGTTAATGTGTTTGTTTGCTGATGAAGGGTAATCGCCCCAACGTCCTGTATGTGTCGTAATTCTGTTATGTAAAGCTGCACTACTTTGTGCCATTTTATATTACCTAATTCAGTCAAGTGTTTTTCAATCCCAGTCTCTGTAAGCTTCTCCGTCTGCTGGCTTCTTCAGACATGACGCTGTTGCCTTTAGCCTACTCAACCTTCTCCCAAGAGCCCCAACTTGGCAGTGAAGAGCTAATGTAACACTTGATCACTCTCAACCTCACTTCAAAGAAATGCATCATCATCAAGTGCCCTGCCAGCTGGCGTAAGTGTTAATGTATCCCTACAGATAGCGGTCTTTGGTGTTGTGGATTAAGTCTGCTCTTTACGACTGTTTCAGTCCACCCAACATAATCTATCCTGGTTTGTCAATGCCTCTCTTCTCGTTGATCTCTCCAATTGTCACGATATCCTCCGATGCCTCTCTTCTCATCACATGATCAAAGAAAGCCGTCTGTCTCTTTCTTATTGTTGCATGTGCTGTTGGTTTCATTGGCCTCTTTCAGACAATCGTTATGAATTACTCTGGCAGTCCAAGGAAAAATGCAAAATTCATCTCAGGAACCACATTTCCGTTGCTTCCAAGGTCTTCCCAATCTGCCCATTTACATGCCAAGAATTACTGCCATGCAGCAAAATAGGTTCTATATAGCCGAAGGAATTGGGAAGCGTTAATGACTAGGTTTCTTATTCTTTGTTCCTCTTTGAAGGGGGTTCTTGACATCTAGTTATGTACTCATAAGTCAGTGTGTATGTCAGTGTGTTTCATTGCAATACAGCAAAACAGGTTTCCGAAGGAATTAGCAAGTGTTAATGTTTCTTATTCTTTGTTCCTCTTTGAAGCGGTTTCTTGACATCTAGTCATGCACCTGAAAAGTCAATGTGTCTGTCTTCGGCATTCATTTGTGTATGGTTTACTTCCTCTAGACAAATTCCATCCAAGATAGCTGGCTCCATCTGCTTAGGGCTTGAGTCTCTTTTCCTAACTTATTTTCCAGGGCAGGGACCAACTAGTTTGAGATTTCCAACAGCTGTGAGAAGTTTGACGTAACAACTTGCACACGAGAACTCCTATTTGTCGTCCTTATCAGAGAAGACTATCTGATCTCACCACGAAATATGTCAATGAGACGTGTGTTATCATTAGATACAATGTTTTCGGAAGCATTAGCAGCCTTATGCTGAGACAGAATCCAATAAGCCATGAGCCTGTGAGGTTGGTACCGTAACCAGTCAAAAATGGCACCTACCTCTCGATTGGGTTTGATCTCGATAGTGAAGCAACAAGAGCATACCCAGGAGCACTCGGAAACTGGCAGCGGTGTGTAAAAAGCATGTGCTGATTGCCTACCATAATTATTGGGAAGCAAAGGAATATTTATTTCTCATAGTGATCAAGCTGTCAACTGCAAAGAGAGAAAGAGTGGTGAAGTGTTATATAGAACCTATACTGGTTTATGCATGCGAAACTTGGACAACAAACAAAAAAGCTGAGAAACATCTAATAACATTTACAAATGTAATTTCTGAGGACAATGCAAAGAATACTTCGAACGGGTAGAAAAACCCATCATTAAAGAAACAACCGAAACCTGTAAAGTGATTCGAGAAAATAGACGAAGACAGTCATGATGTTTTGGACATATTATTCAGAGTAAATAAACCAGAAAATGTGTATCAGCAGCAAGGGTGATGGGAATAGAGCATGGAAATACAAAGATATAATCACCTGGATGGCTTGATCACTTGGCATCATCTGGACAAGAACACAGACCTGATTGTAGTGTAGTATGTTTAATAACCCCTGGTTTTGTGGGTGCGTTACCTCATGGGTCCCCATGGGTCCCTGTAGATACCTTGTGACTTCGGTCTGAAGAGGGGATTCGAACCCATTGTACTACCGTTACCACTACTAATACTTCTACTACTTTAAGTGCTTCCGAACATTATCGTCTTACGGGTTAAAAATGAAAACTTTAACAAGTAAAGATGGCAAGTATTACTGGTTGTAGTGAAATTCGTTGGTAAGGGGTGGATCGCGGTTATTAGTGATCTTTAGAGGGTCGTATTGGTGTAAACACTATCATCATACAGGTTACAAATGAAAACCTTAAAAAAGTAAAACAGGTTTGGTGGTTACGGTTGGTGGCTGTGGCTAGTGTAGCGTTGCCTACGTGGGCGTCAGCGCATGCATGACGTTTGTTGTGTGGGGGTATGCGAGGCTTTGTCTACTTGCCGTTGATGGTTGCGGTTGGTGGTTGTGTTAGAAAACAAATGGTGAGGCGTTATCTACTAAACGCTACGTCAGCCCTGTGGTACCGCGTGCAAAAGACAACTCAGCACATTTTTTATGCATGGCGTTGTCTACAAAACGCCACCTCAGCACTGCATTGTAGTGTGTACCGCTTGATTGCAGAAATATTCCTCGTACAGTTTGAGGTTGCGTTGGATTGGGACGTGTCTACCAATGGTTAACCCAGATCAAACCGTTTGGTTGTTCGAAAATGTAACGTCGCTGCCGAAGTCCTACCTATGAATGGGATAAGTTTCCCCTGCTCTTCGTTTATAAGAAGCTCAATAGTGTCAAAGGAGAATCGACTGAGGGTGTACCTAATGCGGTTTGTCGTACACCCTAAATACGGAGGTGGTGGATCTGTCTAGGGCAGAGTCCGCAGTAATGGTACCATCACATCCCCAACCACCCGTTAGGTGACAATGTCGGAATAGACGAAGATATTTTTCGTGCCCTGGTCTAAATCTACTTCACCCACACCGGAAAGACTGGGTTCAGTCTCGCTGACATGTGTCGGGGGAAATTGTAACATTTCTGCCAACTTGTCACTAGGTCTAACTTCAGCTCCCTGTTCGCATAATTGGAAAAGAGCCTTATTCGAGATATCGTTAAGAGAAAATTATTCGGTATTTTCTTGCAAGGCGTTGTCGAGACGCAGTCAATACAGGTCATTGATAAATCTCTCACCCCCGATAAGCAATCTTTTTAATTCAGCGATACATTTTTATGGTGATTTGTACAGACCAGGCGTCAGCGTAATCTTCATCGGTGGGTCGGCTAGGTCTGGAGGTGGAGTGTACTTTAACCACACTACGTCCTTCAAAACATTAAAATAGGTGTTAGGAAACTGAATATCGTCCAAACCGACTTCGTACTGGTAGGTTAGCGCAATAGTTTGCGACAACTTGACAAAGGATTGTCCGACATTATTTTGCGGGTATATTTGTAACGAGGCGTTACTGGGAAGTGTTACGTGAAAGCTCATCTTGTTTATTTGAGTTCTGAATTTTTCTGTGTTCGACAATGTAAAGTTAACACTGAAATCCCACAGTTAAATTGGATCGTTTTTCCTGTATAAGTAGTTAAAAGTATTTCCACCGTGTCAAAGTAGAAACGAATTAATGGTACGTAATGTGGTTTGTCATAGAGACGAAATACGGAAGGCGACAGCCAGTCCAATATAGGGACAGTCCTTATTAAAGGAACCATGGCGTCTCTAACTGGTCTTGCGGATACTAGATCGGCATTGAGTTAGATATTTTTAACCTTGCTATCCATCTCTAATTCCACATTACTGTATAATAAGACATTGTCGTCTGATAGAGTCGAGCTTGGGAACCCCAACATGCTTTTCAATCTCTCTCTAGTTTTAATCTGGGTGCCCTTTTCAAATAGTTTCATCCCTACCTTTTTCCAATGTGCACCTACAAAGAAATTGATGTTAACTTTCTCATCTTCTTGGGTTTCTACACACAACATTCTCAATTTCTCGATAAAATTTTCGGGTCTGTTGAACAGACCTTGCAGACATATATGAGTTATAGGTTCTTTACCACTACCTTGGGGTGGAATTTATTGGATCAAAATTTCCCCAAACAAGCCGTTAACATTCATTTTCGGGAATTGAATTTCGGCCAAGCCCACGTCTTATTGTTTCGTTACATCAATGGTCTGCGGCAACTTGACAAAAAAGTAACCTGGCTGGTTGTTGGGAAATATCTGTGGGGCAACGTTGCTCGGTAATGACATGTAGAAACTCATCGTTTTTCTAGTTTAGGATAGATAGCATATAACTCAAACAACTACTCCTTAGAGCTACCAACATCTTGCCTTCCATTGCGTCTGCGCTGTATTGAGTCAGATTGAACATTGATACGGCGATGACGGCATATATAACCACCATTTGACAGATAAATATAATCTCTGGCCTCGGCACTAGTTGTCCAAAAAACGACCAAACCGAATTTCTTCCCCGCCTGTCAGCTGAGGACGCACCACAATAGTTTCCAGCTTGTCTTCGGTCATACCAGTAGCCTCAATAACTGGCTAGTTGCGTGTAGCTATCCATCTGTTGAATGAATTGGGATAACCAAACCACTCACTAAGTACTCTTTACTACCAACTCTCTTTGGTCTGTCTTGTAAGATTGTTTCGATACGATACTCTTGCTTATCACCCACCAACTGGATCTCTTCGCTGTACAATGAACCTTTAGTTCCTGCCCGGAATCGTATTTTAGCACATATGTCACCGGATTGGTCTCATTTATGCGACTGACGGTAAACAATTCTTCTGTCCACGATGGCATATACCCTTGTTTAAAAGGTTGTTTGGGTTGAGCCAGTCTGACTCGGTCCCCGTGTGTAAAATGAACTTTTCTTGACCCGTCTGTCTGCTTATACAAGTTATTCCACACCTCTTCTTGATTAGTATAGTTGACTTACACGGGTGCCATGCGAATATTTCTGTGATATGAACCGTTGTAGTTGCGGATCAATTTCTCTATCACTTAGTGCAGTGTATTGGACTTGGTGAAATAACGCCTTGGTTTTTTTCTTTCAGAGTTCGGTGGAATCTTTCCACTATCGTCGCTTTTGCGTTTTCATTCTCGGTTGTACAGAAATGCACACTTCGATCTTTCATATATTTTAAGAAGATTCAGTTGACGTATTCTGAACCTTTATCGGTCTGATAATTTATCGGTTGGCTACCAGCAAATATCTTACTCACGGCCTCAACTAGACCTTTCCCCGTTTTCTTTTTGATCGGGATTATCCAAGCATATTTACTAAACACGCCAATGAAGGTCACTAGATACGACATGCCATCATTGTATCGTTGCAATATTCTCATATCTATCAAGTCGGCTTGAAGTTGTTGATTTATACCACCTGTTATGGTGATTTGTCTCTGAAAGCGGCGACGGATCGGTTTATGCAGCTTATATGTATCCTGATGACGTAACCAGGCTTCTATTTTCTTAGCATTCAGTTTGGTGTTTTATTTTAAGGTGGCCACACAACCATAGGCCCCCGATTGTTTGGGGTTATAGTAATACATTATTATTTGTGCGGCAATTTTTCCCACATGGGTGTAGGCATCTTACTCTTCTTCTTTTTTTCCTGAGTCTGTGTGACTGAGGTGTCTCGACTATTTGATTTTTGGACTTGCTTTCTTGAGTCTCGGCTACTTGACCTTAAGTCGGCGGTGTCTCGACTGCTGGTGCCCGTACACTGCAGACTTCGGGTTTTTATACTGGTGGCTGTTCCTTGATATCTACTGTACCCAAGCACTTGTGTCTCTACTGCTCGAGTCGATTCAAATACCGCTCTAGTGTTTACTGAAAGACTGGCCTTTTCACGAGGTGGTAGAGCGTCTGTTTCCAATCCATCCGTCTGTAATCCAAGTCATGTATGCTATCATTTAGTATGTCGGTTAGTATATAGGGTGTTTCTAGCAGCCGGGGATCGATCAGGATCATTTTCTTGGCCATTACTAACCCAGCAAGATTTTCAGCACATTTAGTATGGGGCCTAGTAAGGCGCCTATGAAACCACCTTGTTTAAAGATGTGTTTCCATTTTTTGATCGACAAGTTCTTATGCGTGAGTGCTCGCAAACTGTTTTTGTGCCGCTGCAGAAGCTTCTTGTGAGCTGAGCTGCTATCATGGAAACATTACCTTTTATAAGGTTGTGGCAGCATTCGCAAATTGATTGGACGAGATCTGGCAAGCTGTTTTCATTACGGCCTTTACGGTGGCTGGGTTTTCCTGACCTAAATAGCTTAACATGCCCTCGTTACGTTTAAGTCGGTTAGACAAATTATTTGGGGACGTAAACGACTAGCTGCTGATCAGGGAATATATGACTTCGTCTGTAGAGCTGATCCGGTGTTTCCTGTCGAAGGTCAAATCACAAATACCATTGTGGAGCCGCTGTCGCGTCATTAAAACTCTCTTGGACATATGACACACGTCCTGGGTACATCTGCTTGGCCAGATTGGTAATCTGTGACCCGTCTCGAGGGTTTTTAAACACCACTAGGTAATGTGAATTCAGACTGATGGTTCTTTGTTCTTTATTCTGACCAAATAGGTTCTGTACTATATACATAACGCTGAGGTTGTGATGATGACTGCCTTTAGTAAATAATTTAGTCACTCTGTCATCTGTCTCGGACATTAGATCATCTATGACCATTAACCAACGTCTATCCCCTGTCAATTTTTCCAAATCCGGCAGACCTTCGTTAAATTGAACACCCTTCATAGTTTCGTACATGGGATCGCACTCCACGTAGCACGATATAACCTTCTCTAGAATGGGGTTTACCATAGCTGGGAGATGGGTCAGAACCCGTGGACAAAGATGGTTTTAAACTCCCCGTTGGGCCCGCAATCAACGCCGTAAAAGGATGTTTCCAACTAGGATCCTTGAGTAATAATAACCATTCACCTTGTCGCGCCGCTGTTTATAACGTGTCGAATGATAGTATTAGGCCATTTGACCACAAGCTGCACGCAAGTGTTTCTCTGCTAGACATCTGTTTTTATGCACTTTAGTTATCAGTATAATAATGACACAATCAACGGTCGACTTGAAGCACGTTCACGGCGAGATGGTGAATATGGCGTTGACTATTATTAGTTCATACAAGTCCACAATGGCCAATAACTCGAGGTGACCTTGCTTAGTAAGTCAAATAGTTAAACAAAACGATGTGTTATTCACGAGTCTAGCAAGTAGTATACAGCCCGAACACGTTTCCCAGTTTTTGTTTCAATTGCTGATGAACTCTTTGCCGATTACGTCATCAACTATGGGAGAATAATGATGCTGTTTACATTTGGCATTAATCTGGGTAATCATCTGGTTGATAATTCTTACAATGCAGATGTGAATGTCAAAGACATGGAAGATTGCTTCGCTACATCTGTAGGCACGTATATGACTGATAAACGCAACCTTGGATACTCCGACAACAACGTTGATGGCGTAATGTCTATTCTTGGTTGCAAGCGACAGTTGAATAAATACATAACTGAAACTACATCACAGTATTTCATTGTCCTTAAGGAATTGAGCGCGATTAGGAGCGTCATTACCACCAACAGCTAGTAGACAACGCCTCTCATACGCCTACACAACCAACGGTCATCCATGCACAGACGCCCACGTAGACAACGCCACAGCCACCAACCGCAACCACCATACCTGTTTTACTTTTTTAAGGTTTTTGTGTGTAACCCGTATGATGATAGTCTTTTCACCCAATACGACCATCTACAGATCCCTAATAACGGCTACCCACCTCTAACCATCGAATTTAACTAAGCCATACCCACTACAATCAATAATGTTGGCCATATTTACTTTTAAGGTTGTCATTTTTAACCCGTTGCTAATAGTCATTTGCACTATTTAAACTGATGATAATGTTCAGAAGCACTTACAGTGGTAGAAGTATTAGTAATAGTAACAGTAGTACAATGGGTTCGAATCCATTCTTCAGCTCCAAGTCACAAGTCATCAACAGGGACCCATGAGATAACGCAGACACAAAACGGGGGTAATTAACATACTATACTACTCCTTATTCAAGACTCTGGTGATAGTATACGACCTCGAAAAATGACCGCCCACGCTTATCTGCATGGGCGGTCATGATTCGATGGGGGTAGAGGTGTAAGGGTATCCCTTATCAAAGGAACGAAAGAACGAACGGACTTTATTTTCAAAGGGTAACAAATTGGGCACGCAGGCCCTGTCTTACATTCGGCTCTTCCAATCACTCATCTTTCGTTCATCAGTGCATAGTACATTCACATTTTGGGGAAAAAACATTGTAAAATGAATGTTGTAAACATAAACAATGCATGTTACCATGTTATGATACAAATCCCCCACCACCCCATCCCTATCCATCCGCGCGTCCCCCACACACACATCCACCACCCAACCACACACATACCCCCAGGCACATGCATTCCACCATCCATTCACCCACCCCCCACCCACACCTTCCACACACCCCTACCTACACCATCTCCACACCCACACACAAACACACATCTCCCACCCACGACACATCCCCCAACACACATCTTCCATCAACACACAAACCCAGGCACACATGCATAGGAGAAGTAAGGTGCCTCCTTTCCTCCGCTAGCCTACGGGAAACTATTTTGCAAGGTGAATTACCCGTTTAGCCTCCCGATCAGGGTTATATGAAGCCATGGGTGCAGGTGGCGGATGAGGTTGAAGAGCAGCTGATAGATAGTTTTAGGTTATGGTCTCCAGCTTCACGACGGTAGGCAGAGGATTTTGTTTTCTTTTTTGGGGGGAGGGGGTGGGGGAGAGAAATAATGGCTTAGTTCATTGATCAGTTTGGTCACTACTAAGAAGGAAAGCAATGCAACTACCTTCTTCACAGATGCCAAGAAATTTATGTTTTTCGATATCATAGAAAACCAGAGAAACGGCGTAAATGAGTGCTCCATGGGAGCTGCCTCGCCGGTTATGGATAGTCATGTACACCAGGTGATCCAGACCGCCTGCAGGCTACTGAGTGCAAAAGATTACTATCATTGAAAGTAGGAACTTGGAATTTTAGAACAATGAATGCAGATGGTAATTTGGATAACATCACACAAGAAATGGGAAGAGAGAATATTAACATGTTAGGATTGTAAGCGGGATGGAAAAGGACAGGGATTAAGACAGTGGAGGATTGTAAGATTTTATATTCTGGAGAAGAGGAAAGGTAAAGCGGTGTAGCAATTATCTTGGATATGAAAACATCAACGTCTGTTAAAGGCTACTGGGCAGTGTCAGACGGGGTTCTATTGTTAACATTAATCGGCAGACTTTTTAACATAAACGTCATTCAAATATATGCCACAACGGGAGAAAGCAGTGAATATATTGTAGAGGAATTTTATAAAGACACGGATAATGCTTTGAAAACATGTAAAATTTCAGAAATAAACATCATAATGTGTGACTTCAATGCGAAGTAGGGAATCAAGGTGATGGATGCACAGTAGGTAAACATGCTTTTGGAGAACGAAATAGGAGAGGAAACAGACTTGTAGAATGGGCAAATGAACATGGACTTAATGTTGGAAACACCTGGTTCAAGCAACATCACAGCAGGATGGACATGGAGAAGTCCTGACAGCAGGATTAGATACCAGATCGATTACATCCTGATTAACAGAATGTTTCGAAATGCATTAACAGTCTCAAAAACAGTTCCAAATGCAGACTGTTACAGTGATAACAGATTGATTATAGGCACATTGAAGGTAAAGTTAAAGAAAGTCAAGCATACACAAGGAAATACTACATATGATCTGTTTGCATTAAAAAATGACAAGGAAATACAAGCCAAATTTAGCACAGAAGTAAAGAACAGATTATATGTATTGTGTGATCTAGATATCTTATTTCAATATGTGGATGATCAATGGGAAATATTAAAGAATTCAATCAATTTGGCTGCAGAAACAATTACCCCAAAATTAAAGAAAGTAGGTCGTAAGAAATGGATGACCGAATACATTTTAAGACTAAGGGAAACAAGAAGACACAACAAAAATAATCCTGACAAATATAAAGAGATTCGCGGGAAAGTCAGAACATTATGTAAAGAAGCAAAAGAAGCATGGCATGAAAATAATTGCATAGAAATTGGAAAACAACACAATAGTAAAATGTACCAAAATATGCAATAAATAATGCATGGGCTTACTAATAAAAGAACGCCTACATCAACAGGCTGCCTGGAAACAAAAGATGGGGGGGGGGGGGATATCAGAATAGAAAAATAGGAGATTTTACATACATGATCAGATTATGTGAGAAACTTTTATAATGATACAAGGGAAGAATAATATGATAATCAGAGTAATAATGATGGACCATCAATTCTAATGATAGAAATTCAGAATGCTCTTAACCATATGAAATATGGCAATCTTTGACAATGTCGTTCTCGGGCTCGTTTTATAACAAGAATTCATGCGGGTAATTGTCAACATCAACGAAAATTAATGTTCAACACTCCTGAGTTGTAGTCCACTTTGATTTATATTTCAACAATGCTCTCAGGTTTTAGGTGTCACCAGCAAACCACTGTTATCGTGTATACCACACCCGACCATTTGCATTCAGTAATTATTCAACAGCTTTCAGTGTACTGCGATCAGGGTGAATACTCTCATTCTCTCATCGGTCTCTACACTTGTCGTTGACTCAAATTGTTTGTTACTTACAGTTTGTTCGCACACAAAACTGGACACACTTGTCAAGCGCCAGCTTCACCCGTCGGTCGATAATGAGTTACACACTGAGTTGACCAAGTCGGCTGAATGCTCTGCAGTTCTTGTCTGGTCTGAATCATTATTACTAACCTTGTACGATTCATCCTGCTGTATTCTTTACTTGTGAATCGTCTTCTAATCATACATATTTTTCTTGATACAAATGGCAGCTTTAGCTAGGTGTTGTTACGAGCTGGACTTCTCGGCACGAATGCTTTAGCAACACATTTCCGTCATGTTTTACGTCATATTCCGCGGCCTTTCATAATTAGGTCTTTGCGGTGCTAATAAATATACGTCAAAACCCGTCTGTTCACTTTTCTAACGAGTTGGTTCATGGCATTATCCCCCCCCCCATGTTAAAATGTGTTTACACATTTTGCCAGTCTGGCCAGTCTGTTATTTATTGACACGAAACCAACGAGATACAGTCTAGTCGTACTATTGTCAATACTTTCAACCTTACTTATACATATACATGCATATCGTAATGACATATGAAAAGTGGATATTGTATGGTCATATCCCTTAGTCATTATACATAAGTCCACTCACACCCGAAAAGACAAACAGAACTTTATTAATAGCCTGGCCTCCGACGCCGAAGCAGCTGCCAGAACTGGAAACAACAGAGCCTTATTCCATATCAAGAAGCAACTATGCAATCACTCACCTACACCAAATATACCCATCAAAGACAAACAAGGTAATCAATTGTTATCCGGTGACATTCAAAAGCACCGATGGGCAGAACATTTCAAAGAAATATTAAATAGACCGCAGCCTGACATTGTTCCAAACCTGGATGGATAAATTACTATGCCCCCACTAGATGCCTCCTGCGAGTCATTCACTATGGAAGAGATTAAAGCAGCCATCAAAAAATCGAAGAACAACAAAGCTGTTGGTGAAGATGACATCTCAGGAGAAATGCTCAAAGCAGCAGATGAGAACACCTTACAACATTTGTTACAGCTAATCAATGAAATCTGGCAAAGCGAATCCCCACCACAACAGTGGAAAGATGGTGTAATTTTCAAACTGCCTAAAAAGGGCGATATGTCTGATTACAATAATTGGCGTGGTATCGCTCTATTGTCAGTACCAGGAAAGCATTTTTGTAGCATGTTACTTGAGAGATTGAAAAAGGCTATAGATGAAAGGCCCAGAGAAGAACAAGCAGGCTTCAGACCAAAACGGTCATGCATAGACCACATTTTCACCCTCAGAATAATCATTGAAGACTCCGTAGAATTCCAGTCGAAATTAATCAACAACTTTGTCGACATTCAAAAAGCCTTCGACAGTATCCACCGTCCTTCACTTTGGAATCTACTTAACATATATGGTTTTCCTACCAAATATACCAACGTCATAAAATCTTTCTACAAAGAGACACCTTGCTTCGTAAGAACAGAAACAGGCAACTCTGACTGGTTCTCAGTCGAAACAGGAGTTAAACAGGGTTGTGTCTTATCACCGATGCTCTTTGGAATAGCTATCGATTGGGTCATGCGCAAATACACAAACAACACATATGGATATGGGTATCCATTGAGTTGACAAAATTCTAGAAGACCTGGATTTGTCGACAACATAGTGCTTTTGAGTTCAACACACCCAGATGCCCAAGAGAAAATAAACCACCTCCAAAATGTTTCAGGGCAAATTGGTCTCCAAATTAACACCACAAAAACAAAGACTATTGATCTTACCAATATTTCAGATGACACCAAATTGAACAGCTACGTTCTTGAAAAAGTCAACAGCTTCACATACCTAGGAAGCAAAATGACATCTACAGGGGACTCAACACCAGAAATATCATCTAGAATCGCACTGGCATCTGGTTCCTTCAATAAACTGTCAAACATTTGGAAGTCAAAGACACTCAGCAAACACACAAAACTTAAAATCTTCAACTCTTGTGTGATTCCAGTGTTAACGTATGGATGTGAAAGTTGGAAATCAACGGTAGCTTTAGATAAAAAATTAGATAATTTTGAGAACAAATGTCTTAGAAGACTTCTAAACATCCACTGGACAGACTTCAGAACCAATACGCAAATAAGACCTAGAGACCTACATCGGCCATGTACTCAGAATGGACAAGACAAGACTCCCCTACCAAGCCCTCATATGATCACCGGTAGGGAAAAGAAAACGGGGAAGACCAAGAGAGACCCTGCGTTGAACCATCATTAGAGAAGGCTCATGCCTTGACGTAACTCCACCAATATTGAACATGGAAATTATCATCAAACGCTTTAGAACTCGTCAATAGAGAATTAATAAACTTCTCACCTGAACTTCTGGAACAAATGTGAAAACAAACTGACGCAATCCAGCGAACAATATCACAAGTTTAATAATGTGCTGGATAACAATAATAGGCTTGAGCTTCCTAGACTATAAACTGCCCTTTTAGACAGGGTCGGTGTTTAACTATTGTCTATGAATGATCTCCCTATTCTATCCAGTTCCCTTTGAAGCGCTGTTTTCTATTTCGCCGTTCCGAATTCAGGATTAATCTAGGTTTCGTGCTTTTGGTCCTTCCATTGACTGTTTCCTTTGTCAATAGATTCCTCCTCCTGTTGTTTACTTGCCGAACGTCGCAATCATTGCATCCAGCTATTCACCAAACACGGGCTTCACGAAAACACATCCGCGCAGTAGCAGAATCTCACAACGTCTGTTTATTTGTTGTCCTCTGACGTCTTAGGTTTCCCTTGGTTTTCGTGGTGATCATTCAGTTTGGTGTGTCCTTTTGGAAATTCCCTTTTCTCCTTTTATGTATCTTCTTTTGGTGTGTGCCCGTCATATAGCATTATGCCCCCTCCCAGACAAAAAAAAATGATAAAATCCCTATCCATATATAGGCACATTGAAGGTTATATATATATATATATATATATATATATATATATATATATATATATATATATATATATATATATATATACACACAACCTGTAATTATATCTCATATCTTTATTACAACAACAGCTGAAAAGCTTATGGTTCCCTGTTACCCACCCTCACAAAAAAAAATAAAGTTATATGACAGGCACGCCCATCTATCCAAACCCCCGTTGGACGTTGTGTGGCCGACCCATGGGAAGTTCGGTCCAACTAATTTTCATTAGTCCCTACCTTGTCCAAATGGACAAGTGTCCTCCCTCTAGGTAATACCTGGAGTTGCGGACGAGGGTAGTACTGGGGTTCCACGGAATCCATATCCGTTGCCGTTGACCGTTGTTGCCGTTAGGGTATATATTACTTGCTTTTCCATCATATGTCTGTAGGTAAGGTAGACAATCTATGCACTGTGATACTTTAGAGATCTATTCAAGTGTGGATAACCCGAAACATTAATCAATCCTAAATTCAATAATTAAGTATGATTAACTAATGAACTAATGACCAGAAATACAAACTATACTAATATAATATTAATTAATGTAACCAAGTTAATTAATCAATTACTATCACATATTAACTATATATATATATATATATATATATATATATATATATATATATATATATATATATATAACTTAGATTATTCTTTGTAGCCGCACAATCTGAATATGTTGTCCACACAGTTTATAGCCACACAGTTTATAGCCACACAGTTTATAGCCACACAGTTTATGTTTCGCCATGACTCTTTAAAGTCCTTCACTTAGTAACTGCCTTATGTCATCCTGCCAAAATGACAAATCGACAAAAGTATCTATCTGTCTAACTATATATTTGCAATGATAATAATTATACAATTGATGATTGTTATATATATATATATATATATATATATATATATATATATATATATATATATATTGTAATTCAATCAGGTGCTACCTGAACAAATATATCTTAAATTTACTAACCCTCTATCAACAAAACAGATACATTAAATTACAAATGAATAATTTGACAAAGATCTACATATTTATAGTTGACTGAGAATATCCGCAAGATTATTATATTTTCCAGGAATATGACAGATATCGAATTCATAATCCTGTAAGATTAAAGACCATGTATGAATTCTGGAGTTCTTAGGATGACCAGATTTGAATATCTGTAGAGGTTTGTTATCCGAAAGAACCAGAAATTTTCTAAAAAGTAGATATCTTGAGAATTTCTCAATACTTTCAATTAATGCTAAGGCTTCTAGTTCAGTAATAGCATAATTTCTCTGTGTCTCTGACAGCTTTTTACTGAAGTAAAGAATGGGATGTAGTTTTCCTTCATGTAATTGAAGTAATACAGATGAAATAGCATGTAAACTAGCATCCGTTTGTAATACGAAATCCTTTGAAATATCAGGCAATTTCAGAATAGGATAGGTACTGAACAGAGTTTTTATCTGTTGTAATAGTTTCTCATGATCATCTGTCCAAACTATTTTTGTAGGTTGACCTTTCTTTAATAGTTCAGAGAATGTTGCTGTCATATCAGCAAAGTTAGGAATGAACTTCTGATAGTAATTAATCATTCCTAATAAACTTCTTAATTCCTTTTTTTTGTCGTTGGAGGTTTGATATTAAGAATTTTAGTAACCACCAATGGATCTGTCTTTCTAAATCCGTTAGAAATTCTATGACCAAGTAATTGTATTTCAGTAAAGCCTAACTCAATTTTACTTGGTTTAGCTTTCAACCCATGTTACTGTATCCTCTGAAATACTTGTTTAAGAATTTTGACATGTGTGTCAATATCAGAAGTATGAATACAGATGTCATCCATATAGGTCGCCACGTTAGAAATTCCATGGAGTAATCTTCTCATCATGCGCATAAATGTGCTTGGGGCATTTTGTAAACCAAATGGAAGATATGCCCATTCATATAGACCTAATGGGGCACTGAAAGCTGTGATATGCATCGAATCTTCATCCATAGGAATTTGCCAATATCCCTTGGTGAGGTCAATCTTCGAAAAGATTTTCGAGTTGGCCATGCCCTCAATCAACGCATCAATGCTTGGCATTGGTTCTGCATCAAGTAGTGTTAATCCATGTACTTTTCTATAATCAACACATAACCGTAGTGAACCAATCTTTTTCTTCACAATTACTACTGGAGAACAGTAGTTTGAAATAGACTTTCTTATAATTCCAGTTTTATCTAACTCTGAAATCTGTGCAGTGACTTTCTCCAGATAATGTATTGGAATAGGATAAGGTTTTACTTTAACTGGGACATTTGATAGAAAAGTTATTTTATGCTTAATAAGCGATGTTTGTCCTGGTTTGTCAGAAAAGATTGTGCTAAATTCTTGTATTGCTGCGATGAGTTTTTCTTTGTCTTGGGTTGACAAATCTTGACTTATTTGTATAGATTGCCAACCACTGTCACTAGTAACTGTTGGGGTTGGAATCTGTTGTTTAATAGTGTCTTCTTGATGCTCGTTAATAACCCAACAAGCAGCTGCTATTCTATGTGGTATTTGTTGTGTCACCTGTGATGTATTGTTGTCGCGTGGGATATATGGTTTCAGCATATTTATGTGAAAGATTTTATGTTTCCCATTTACATTAATACGATAGTCTACATCACTGATTTTCATAATCACTTTAAATGGACCTTGCCACGAAGTAACTAAACAGTCACGAGGATCAGGTAGTAATAACCAGACCTCTTCTTCTTCTTTCAAGACTATTGTCTTGGCGTTTATGTTATCGTGCTGCCTGTACTTTTCTCCAGCCTTTTCCAGTGCCGATTTTGCAATTTGGCAAGCTGTAATGATTTTTTTCTCTCAAATAAGTATCCATTTCGTATGCTTTTTCGGGTGATCATATGTCTTATTTGTAAGCATATCATTGTATAATAATAATGGACCATGCGGATTTGCTCCGTATACCAGTTCAAATGGAGAAAATCCTGTACTAGATTGCGGTACCTCACGGTACGCAAATAGTACAGCTGGTAATAAAATATCCCAATCTTTGGGTCTATCCGCTGCTACTTTTGCTAGAGTTCGTTTAAGGATTCCATTATAATTTTCATTAACACCGTTTGTCATTGGGTGCCAAGGAGAACTAAAGACTTGTGGAATACCAAGTATTTTCAATGTCTCTTGGGTAGCTGTCGATATAAATTGACTACCTCTATCTGATAGTATGAAACTTGGGAATCCTATTCTAATGAAAATTATCAATAATGAATCTAAGATGGATCTACTCGTGATGTACTTAAGTGGAATAGCCTCTGCCAACGAGTACAAAGATCAATCATGATCAAGATAAACCTATTACCTCGATCAGTAATTGTGTTCAGTGGACCCACAATATCCACTGCAATTTTCTGAAATGGTCGAGATGCCAAATCAGTTTTATGAACGTGTGTTTTGGGATGTTTGCCTTTTTGTGTGGTCATCTGACACAATGTACAAGAACGTACATGTGTGGTAATATCTTTGTTAAGTCCAGGCCAATAGAATTGTGTTAATAATCTATTAGTGGTTTTTGCAATACCCATATGACCCGCTAATGGTGAACCATGTGCTAGTTTCAGTGCTTCTTTACGATATTTAGTTGGAAGTACTGTTTGAAAGTAACGTGATGCACCTTTATTGTATCGTCTGGATAGAATATTATTATCCAAGAAAAATTTCCAATTACCACGTTTAGCCTATTTAGATGGTTCATGTAAGTTTTTAAAACAAGGTTGTAATGTCGGATCGTGTTTTTGTTCGTTTGCTAAGTCAGCTGTTAGTCTGATATTATTATGTATATTGTCATTGTTTGTCAGAGAAGATTGATCTATTTGTCTTTGGTCTTGAGCTCTTGTGACTGCATTAGCTCGCGTATGGTCAATCTCCCATTGCATTGTCTCCTCATGAGTGTACTGATTTGCATTGGGTATATTCCCAATTAGTAATCCGGCACAAGGATTAGGCAATACTGCTGCATTTACTGTACCTTCGAAATATGGTGATTATATTTTAATTGTGGCAATCTTATATCTTTCAATTCTGCCACCAAAATTTCTGCAGGCAACTGTTTCACCCGTATAATCCTCTGTCTTTATCAGCCTTTGATCAACCCCGACAATTGAAGTTCCTGAATCACGAATACAGGTAGTAGGTTCACCATACACCCATGCCTGGTGAAGTTTGCCATTTTGAATACTAACGGCATTGGCTTCATGAATTGTTTCAACACATTCGTCAATAGGAATGTCCGTTATAGTCTTGTCAGTCTTGTCATCATACTGTTGTATGATAGCTGCGTGTGTCTCGTCTAAGTCATGAGAGTCACTACTAGAAAATACATATGCGGTACTCGCTTCCTTCCATGAATTTCTCATCGGACAATACCTGCTGGTATGTCCGTATGCCCGACACGAGAAACATTTAACCCTTTCGCGGCTATAGACGAGTTAAGTAGTATCGCGGTACGATGCTGTTGACGAGTTGACTCACCTCCCGTAATCTGTCCCCCCGGTGCTATGGACGAGCTAACCCGTTTATAACATCTATAGAAGAAGGCTATAGCCGTTTTCAAGCGTTTATGAATGGGGCACAAAGGTTACCTATTTTTAGATCCAAATGACCTATTTCACAGGCTCAACAGGCGTTAGTGTGCTGATAATGTGTTGTTGAGGCAGCTTCACCAGCAACAAGCCTGTTTTGTTCGTTTCAATCTTTACGGTGTACTGGTTTTATAATACCCCCGCGTTTGTGAGCAGAGTATTTGTGCGCGTTTGTGACAGAGTATTTGTGCTTTTCACATAATTGTTTTATAAAATGGCGAAGAAACCAGTTCGTATAGATGAAGAATTAATGGAGTTTCTTTCACGAAGTGACAGTGAAGATGAATTCCAAATGAGCGACGAAGATGACGAGATCATGCAACCATCTACATCGAAAGAAAAAACCGGCGTAACTGAAAAGAGGTTATTTGCCAGTCCTGCGTCCTCATCATCATCGGAAGCAGAGTCCAGTGAGAATGAGGAGATGCCCTCAAAACGGCAGAAAACCGACTCAATGGCATAGACTTCCAATGATTTGAGACCGGTTATACACGGTTTTGATGATTCCAGCTCTGGCTGTAAAGCGGCTGTCAATAAGGACAGTTCAGTGCTTGAGTTCTTTTTACTATTTTTCACGGAAACACTTGTTATAGGCATCGCTGATGAATGCAACAGGTTTTACAAGAACATTTTAGAGAATGCTCCTGACACTGTTAGCGCTCGTCTTTCCCGCTGGACAGATACTAATTATGACGAACTTTTTTGCTTTTTTGCTTTGTGCATGCTAATGCCAAGGGTAAAGAAACTTAAAATTGTTGAGTACTGGCCAAAGGACTTTTTGCTCCGTACTCCTGTGTTCAGCGAGGTAATGCCTCGGGATCGATTTTTACTACTTTTGCGAATGCTGCACTTCGCAGACAACAACGTTGACGCCGGCGGAGACAGACTTTACAAGATTAGAGGTGTGATTGACAGTTTGCGTACGTCGTTCAAGAGTGCATTTTCGCCGTATCAGAATGTTGTTATTGATGAATCGCTCCTTTTGTTCAAAGGACGATTATCATTCAAGCAATACATTCCATCAAAGAGAAGCAGATTTGGTGTGAAAACATTTGTTATGTGTGACTGCAGAACGGGTTATATTTTAGATTTTATTGTCTACACTGGTGTCAACAGTGACATTACTGTATCAGGTCTTGGGAAGGGGGCTGATATTGTTACTACTTTACTGGCACCATATCTCCAAAACGGGCATACCCTTTTTGTAGATAATTGGTACACCAGTCCTAATTTGTTTATGTGGCTTCACGATCATGCAACTAATGCATGTGGCACGGTCAGAAAGAATAGACAGAATTTGCCTAAAATGGAAGAAAAATTATTAAAAAAAGGAATTTGCTATAGGTCTACAAGCTGTTTATTAGCCCTGAAATGGTGCTACAAAAGAGAAGTTTGGATGCTGTCTACATGTCACAATTCAGACATTGTACCAACAGAGAAAAAAGATTGGAAAACCGGAGAAAATATACAAAAGCCAAAGTGCATTGTTGACTACAATAAAAATATGGGCGCGGTTGATCGGACTGACATGCTTCTCAGTTCTATTGAGTCAATTAGGAAAACTGTAAAGTGGTACAAGAAACTGTTTTTTCATGTTCTAGATCTGTCTATTTTAAATGCATATTCCATGTACAAATTGGTAACGGGGAATAATATTCCTCTTGCTGATTTTCATTTATCTTTAATTCGTGAAATTCTACAAAAATATTCTACGGAGAGAAGAAAGAGTGGAGGGGGACGAAGGAGCGAAGATCTGACACTACGATTGGTACATCGTCATTTCCCATCTACAATAGAGTCCACAACGTCACAGAAGAAGGGGCCAACAAGAAAGTGTGTGGTGTGCTCTAAAAATAAAAAACGACGGGAATCAAGATATATGTGCAAGGATTGTGATGTACCTCTCTGTGTCGTACCTTGCTTCGGGGTCTTCCACAAACAACTAAATTATTAACTTTCCTTTGGTCTTTTCTTGTCATTCCATTCCTTGTTTTGCGTATGTTTCGTTACACTATCAATCCATCTTGTTATTGGTCTTCCGATTGTCTGTGTCCTTTATATAGGCAGTTGTAGGCCAGAGTTGCTGGCTGATTGTGCTAAAATCCAATGTATATGTGTATGATTAAATCCCCATGACGTTTCTGATGATTGCTACATTTTATTTTTTTTATTTTTCTATCTTTTACCTAATATCTTAATATTAATACATTATTATTTATATATAATTAAAATAACTTTAAACTAAACATTTTTAAAACATGAATAAGCTATTTTGTTGTTTTATCTCTTTGTAAAAGTGTTTGTTCAAACAATGGTGCCAACCTACCCAGTTTAGGAGTGCTTAAATTTTCCGGTGTTACAAAAATGGTCAACACCGCCGTGACATTTCCAGTTTCTTAGAGGTCAAGAAAGTATTTAGCACAGGCGGGGCAGTCGGCGGAGAAAGTATTTAGCACCGGGCGGGACGCTACTCAGAATTACGTAGCATTAAAAGGGTTAATGCTCCTCTTGCAGGAGTCACACTTACTTCTTTTCTTAGCTGTGATGTCTCGTAAATAAGCTGTATAACCTGGATGTTGGTCACACATTTCCAAATGTCCGTGTGAAAATTTACAATGTTGACATCTGGTGAGGTGTCCCTTTCTTGGTCTGTCTCCCTCTTTATTGGAATACTGGTATGGACTACTTATATTCCTATTACCATAAAAAAAATTTAAACTTACCATTGCCTTTCTGAAATCTGGCGCTCACTCCTATAACAAGTTCTGGTTGTGCACAATTTGCAAATATATCTCGATGTGCATTGAAATATGACTCACCTATAGTTTCCATCTCACTAAGATCTCTGCACTTATTCTCAACTAAAAATACAGACATGGATTCTGGTACTGCAGACAGAAGTCTATCTCTTATTATCAAATCTCGAACTTTTTTCGAAATCAGACCCAATATCTGCTGCTTTACACCATTTATCAAAGCATGAAGATGCTTCAGAAACAAAGTCAAGAAATGTTTGGTTAGATTTGGGAGTAAGTGTTTTGAATTTCGTACGTAATCCCGATTCGTCCAAACTGAAATGCGAAAGAACACAATCTCTCATATACTTGTAGTTAGTACGTAAGTTCTCGGGAATTAATTCAATTACCTTTAAAGGTTCCAGCGCAAGGTGACGATGAAACAGAATCGGTACGTCCTGTTCCGGAATTTTATAAAATTTTACCAACATCTCGAAATTAGTAATCCAAGAACTCACAGATTCACCTTGTTGGAAATTGCGAAATAAACCTTGGTATTTCTTCACTGGATCATTCTGTTTTGCAAGACTTTTCTCTCGTTCAATCTCAGCCTCACGATCCATCTCCATTGCCTTGACTTTTAAATTACCGTCAACCTCCTTGCCCTTCCAGCGTGTCTCTGTTGCAAGCATTTCTTTTTCAAACTCGAGTTGTTTTTTATTGATTTCTGCCTCTGCAGCTATTTGCTTCTCATTCATTTCTTTCTCCATAATTAATTTATCTTTTTCGGCTGCTATCCTCTCACGTTCCAGAGTTAGTTCCTTTTCTCTAGCCTCCATTTTCTCACGTTCCAAAGCTAGTTCATTTTTTTTGATAGCCATCTCCTTTTCCTTAAGTTCCTTCTCAAGAGCCAATTTCTCTTGTCGTTCTTCTCGTTCACGCGTAGCTTGAAGTTGTTTCGCTTCTTTCTCTGCTGCCAGTCTTTCTTGTCTTTCCTCCTTCTCACGTGCAGCTTGTAGTCGTTTTTCTTCTTTTTGCTGCAACTGGTATTCGCTGAACTCCTGTTTTGCCCACGTTCTAAGGTCTGAGCCAGTCAAACCAGACTTCTTACTCATACCCATGTAGTCTTAAAGTGTCGACATCTTGTCCTACCTGTATAATAATCTATCTAGCTGAAATAAAATAGCGAAGTGTGAAAAAGAGACAAGAAAATCGACAAAATTGTAATAATTTTGTTCAAGGAATAGAATCGATAGTATATGTTGTAGTATCAATGTTGACCAAATATCAACTTAAATAAAATCAATAGTGTAATGTTGACGACTATAAAAGAATTCAGCACTCTTATTGCACTACAATTATTCTAATCGTGACATACGTAAACGACAAAAATTAGTATGCAAAATATATTTAGTATAAACTGTCTTTATATCACTAGACAGTTAACAACAACAGACGCTGACCGACGTGTGACGTAAATACATATTTCCGTTCATAAAAGACAATAATACTTTCACAGAAATTTGACGTAAAATGACCCACTCTTACTACTACAGTTATATCACAAGACGATAATGTGCTGTCACCCGTGATATCGATATAAATACTTTCGTGCTGACCTGACGAATGCCAACACTAAACGCTTTCTTAAATACTCAAGTGTCCTTAACTATTTCAGAAAGACCCTTTCCAACCACCCACACTATTTATTTTGAGTTAACTTTGTCATCGTTAACTAGTTAGCACCTCATTCTACGACAATGTCACAACAACCAACAATGACAATTCATACTAGCCTTGTTGAATAATTCGGTTAAGTAATATGGTGTCCGTTTGTATACATATGATGAGTGTGGACTGAAGGTTGACGCTGCGATTAACCGTTGCTCCTGTCCGTAAATGATAATGTCACGACTTGGTGTTCGGTCCCGATTTATAGAGTCGACTTGCTCGGTGGTGAAGAATAATCGAAGATTTCAATATAAATATGTCCTGGTGCAAGTGTGTGTGCCGTCCTGACTTCCTTGCTAAGCGTAAGTTGTTGTCCGATATGTGAACGATGGTGTTGTTGTAATCTCCTTCATAATGTTCTCGGTGTCCTCAAGTCCTTCATGACGATATATTCCATGAAAGAAAAATGTCCGTGACTTCCTTGAATATTGCTGTGTTGCAGATAATCATCAACCACGTAAAATAATTGTGTAAGTTGATCTGATCGTCATTGTGACTTCATATATGTATTGTCCAAGTTAAGACCAGTAGTGTGACGTATGCTGCGATGAAGGTGGTGTTGTTCCGTGTTCTGTTGGAATAATGTCCTACTCTCTTTACGATATGTATAACTATACTGAGTATGTACTCCATCTCTTGCTCACAATCTATATATCATAATTAATTATTTACCTCAGGCATAGTTGTATAAATTAGTTCTAGAGATCTAAAACTAGTAATGTTTTTAGACACTTCTGAATTTCATAGTATGTATCATTTCGCAATGTTTAATCTTTAAATCAGTGTTGTTATGTCCTGTCTGTTCAGTGCGCGTGTAATCTTGTAAACTTCTGATGCGTACGTAACTAGGCAATCAGTAAATCGGTTTTAATTCCATTTAATTTTGTATACAATATGATATGTGTGAGCGCCAATTTATAGATGCATATTCTATGTTAAAAAATGCGTACTTCAATTAATGTATCGGCATCCAAGAACTTTACCTTATAGGTTCATACATTCCATTATTCTCGCAATTTTGCTTCGCGGACATCTTTAACTTATGACGTGATTCTTTTTACGCGTTCTTGTGCTCAATGCTGCACCGTGCGTTCTAATGAATCAAGGCGTGCAACTTATATTTTTTAGTGTGCTATCTTCTCGGCTGACAGTAATTTGGCGGGAATCATGTTGACATTCATTTAGGATATCAATGTATCAATATCCGGAGAGATCACCATCTTTGCCTTGACGTAACCCCACCAATATTGAACATGGAAATTATCATCAAACGCTTTAGAACTCGTCAATAGAGAATTAATAAACTTCTCACCTGAACTTCTGGAACAAATGTGAAAACAAACTGACGCAATCCAGCGAACAATATCACACGTTTAATAATGTGCTGGATAACAATAATAGGCTTGAGCCTCCTAGACTATAAACTGTCCTTTTAGACAGGGTCGGTGTTTATCTATTGTCTATGAATAATCTCCCTATTCTATCCAGTTCACCTTGAAGCGCAGTTTTCTATTTCGCCGTTCCGAATTCAGGATTGGTCTAGGTTTCGTGCTTTTGGTCCTTCCATTGACTGTTTCCTTTGTCAATAGATTCCTCCTCCTGTTGTTTACTTGCCGAACGTCGCAATCATTGCATCCAGCTATTCACCAAACACGGGCTTCACGAAAACACATCCGCGCAGTAGCAGAATCTCACAACGTCTGTTTATTTGTTGTCCTCTGACGTCTTAGGTTTCCCTTGGTTTTCGTGGTGATCGTTCAGTTTGGTGTGTCCTTATGGAAAATCCCTTTTCTCCTTTTATGTATCTTCTTTTGGTGTGTGCCCGTCATATGGCAGCTCATTCAATGGCCAAGTAAATATCCAAGATCTACAACAGGTAGCAGGGAACCGCCAAGCATGGAGAGTCAGGACTTCTGCCCTATGCGCCGCCTTAGGCTCAAGAGGGAAGACTAACTAACTCACACCCATCTCTTGCAATTATACATGACATTTGAATAAGGTCGATAAAATCTCCTGATTGCATTTTGGTATGTGGTATACTTATGTTTTGCATTTTGACCTTTATTACCATTCCAATCGTTTTTTTCAGAATGTTCTTTACCTTATGACTATTGTATCATTGTCTAGTATTTTATCTGGGGTATGGTATCTCGATGCATATTTATGATCTTATATTCGCCTACTGGTGATTGTTCACAAGTTGTTCAAATTTCTACATTGTTCAAATTTCTACATTGTTCAAATTTCTACATTGTTCATATTCATTCTCTTTTAACCATAATTATGCTTGTATGTCCATCTCAACAGACATGATCACTGCCTTAGAAGAATATGGAACATAATATGTGATACTGGAGATATACCTCTTAAATTATGTAATTCTATATTCATTGCCGGCTTCCCTGGCGTAGGTGTTAACGTCTTTCTCCGAATACCCGTATATTCTCGTGAGTAAAGCAATTGCGCGAGATTCGGTAGCGGATCGCGCCGCGTTGGTTACTTACGGGGGTATGTGAGCCGGTCGCTCAGAAAGCAATGGCAAACTACTGAGCGTAATCTTGCCTAGTACATCAACAGTAGCTGAAAAATCCTAGTGTTGAATGCAACGTCCTGTAAGGCATTTCCAACATTAAAAAAAATATTCATTGCTATCCCGAAGAAATCAGGAGCCTTGGAGTGTGATCAACATCGAACAATTTGTATAATGAGCCAGATCACACAGATTGTGCAAGTTAGGAAGGAAATACAACCCGAAATAGGATAAGAACAATTTGGGTTTGTAGAAGGCAAGTGTACAATGATTGCTCTGTATATGCTGAGAACATTAATTGAACATTCTAAAGGAGTAAAAATTGAACGTTCTATAGGAGTAAACAAAGACGTAAATTTTTGCTTTATTGACTACACAAAGGTTTTGGATAAAGTAAGACTTGTCAACATAACGGAGATGCTTGCAGATCTACAAATTAATATGAAGAACCTTAGACTCGTTAAAAACATACATTGGAGACAACAAGCTGCCATAAAGATTGATAATGAAGTAGGTCAATATAAGCCTAATAAGAGAGTTGTGAGACAGGGTGTGTAATGTCCCCAGATCTTTTTTTTTTTACTTGTGCAGTGAAACTATTTTGAGAAATGTTAACGATATGAAATGAATCATCATTGGGGGACATAACATCAATAACATTATATATCCAGATGATAGAATATTGATTGCAGACAATGGGTAGGATGAGCACCATTTAGTAGATGCAATTGTTCCTCACAGTGAACAACGTGGGTTAGAATTAAATTGTAAGAAGACACAGATTATGGTCGTTACTAAGAAGAAGGAAATACCACAATGTAATATACAAGTAAATGGGCATTTTCTCAAACAAGTGAATAGATACAATTATCTCGGAACAGTCATAAAATCTTATGGGAGATGCCTTGAAGAGATTAGAACAAGAATCGCCATGGCGAAGGCAGCCTTTTTCAAGATGAAAAACATACTGACCAATAAAAAGATGTCATTTGCAACGAGAAAAAGAGTGTTGAGGTGCTACATAGAACCTGTGCTTTTGTATGAATGTGAAGCGTGGACAATGAGCAGAAAAGCTGAAAAACATCTGATGGCTGAGGAAATTTTGTTTGTGAGGAAAATGCTAAGAGTACCATGGACAGACAGAAAAACCAATGACTAAATCCTTCAAGAAACAAATGAAAACCGTAAACGGATTAGAGAAATTAGACGTAAACAGTCACATTATTTTGGCCACGTTATGAGAAAAAATAAATTGGAAAACTTGGTGACAACTGGCAAGATCGAGGGGAGGAGTACAAGGGGAGGGCATAGATATTAATACCTGGACGGCTTGGCCACGTTGTATGGTCGAGACAAGAACACTGGGCTAATTTCCGATTGTGGTGATCGAGTGAGATGGCAAAACATGACTGCCCACGCTTACCGGCATGGTACATGATGATGATGATCTGTATGGCATTTAATGATGGCATGATGATAATGCCTGGTCAACCCTAATGGTAGGATATATTTATCAAAAGTCCTTTGTTAGGCAGACTTGTGTCTGTTTCCTGGATGCCTCGCGAAGAGACCAACGAAGGTTTCGGTCAGCAGTTTCCAGCTCTGATCATATATGCTTGTCTGAATCCCGAAAATAATTCTATAGGTAGAGCAATTTTATACACTGAGAAAACAACTTTTGTATAATTGCATTTTCATTCACAGACTAGGAACCTAGTCCTTGTACACAATTTTACACGTACAGACCGGGAAGCATAGACAAACAACATGATAAGGTTGGAAACCAAAGATATTGTTTCTTGTTTGTTTTCCATCCGCCTCATCAAGGATTCGAATACACGACTACTGGACGGACAGGCCAACGTCCTAGCCACTGCGGTATGGCACGTGACATTATATGCAGCAATAACGTATGCTTTTTTTTCTTCTCTGCGCTCGCTCGCTTTGAACTCAAGCGCAGTCCACACACACTACTTCTAGAAGTGCTGGACTGAATCTCGCGTGCGGATTACCTTTCCCTATTAACAGTGTTCCTAGTACAACTCTCTGGTGCAAGGATTACATACCTTCTTACCTCGGAATCAGCACACCGGATGATTAAGAACATGCGTTCTTATCCATTCGACCATGCTAACCTCTGCAATTACATGTTAATCATTAGCTTTATATACACTACTTACGTGTTGACCTAGAAGCCTTATCTGCAGAAACTATGTGTTAATGATTAGCTCATATATATAGTAACTAAATTATAATTATAAGCTCCTATATACAGGAAATAAATGTTAATAGTGAACTCTTATATACAGTAACTAAAAATTAATCATGAACTCCTAAATGCGGGAAATAAATGTTAAATATGACATGTCATTTACAGGAAATAAAGGTTAATTATGAACTCTTATATATAGGAAATAAATGTTAAACATGACATGTCATTTACAGGAAATAAAGGTTAATTATGAACTCTTATATATAGGAAATAAATGTTAAACATGACATGTCATTTACAGGAAATAAAGGTTAATTATGAACTCTTATATATAGGAAATAAAAGTTAAACATGACATGTCATTTACAGGAAATAAAGGTTAATTATGAACTCTTATATATAGGAAATAAATGTTAAACATGACATGTCATTTACAGGAAATAAAGGTTAATTATGAACTCTTATATACAGGAAATTAAAGTTAAACATGACATGTCATTTACAGGAAATAAAGGTTAATTATGAACTCTTATATATAGGAAATAAATGTTAAACATGACATGTCATTTACTGGAAATAAAGGTTAATTATGACTTCTTATATATAGGAAATAAAAGTTAAACATGACATGTCATTTACAGGAAATAAAGGTTAATTATGTACTCTTATATATAGGAAATAAATGTTAAACATGACATGTCATTTACAGGAAATAAAGGTTAATTATGAACTCTTATATATAGGAAATAAATGTTAAAAATTACATGTCATTTACTGGAAATAAAGGTTAATTATGACTTCTTATATATAGGAAATAAAAGTTAAACATGACATGTCATTTACAGGAAATAAAGGTTAATTATGTACTCTTATATATAGGAAATAAATGTTAAACATGACATGTCATTTACAGGAAATAAAGGTTAATTATGAACTCTTATATATAGGAAATAAATGTTAAACATGACATGTCATTTACAGGAAATAAAGGTTAATTATGAACTCTTATATATAGGAAATAAATGTTAAAAATGACATGTCATTTACTGGAAATAAAGGTTAATTATGACTTCTTATATATAGGAAATAAAAGTTAAACATGACATGTCATTTACAGGAAATAAAGGTTACTTATGAACTCTTATATATAGGAAATACATGTTAAACATGACATGTCATTTACAGGAAATAAAGGTTAATTATGACCTCTTATATATAGGAAATAAGTGTTAATCATGACCTCATATATACAGTAAATAAGTGTTAATCGTGAATTCTTCTAAGCAACAACAGCACATTAATCATTATATGGTATATAAAGTAATAAAATTATAATCATTAACTCTTATATACGCCTGTAGTAATATTAGTAATTTATTTGCAGCAACTACGTGTTAATCATGAACATGTCTTTACAGAAACTGCATGTTAATCATGAACTTTTCTATACAGTTTTTAAATTTTGTTGCGTATCCCTTACGGGACGTTGCAGTCAACACCAGCATTTTCAGCTGGTGTTGATGTACTAGGCAAGTGTTACGTTCAGTAGTTTGCCATTGATTTCTGAACGACCGGTTTCTATACCTTTTTCGAAAAAACCAGCACCGCTGTGTTTCGAACGCGGGTATACGGGCTCACAAATCGCGTTCGCAAGCCCTTAGCCACAGTGATAATCATTAACTCTACACATCTCCAGGGCGATTTAACAGACAATGCCGGAGACAATCACATTTTCTAAAAGTGTAACGATAAATTGAAGTAGCCTGTATAGCTGGCTTCCAATCTCAACCCAGGGGACGCGAGATTGGATACGGTGTCATATAATTTTCAAAATATGTGTGGTTTTATTTTATTCTCTTAAGAAAATACAAAGACCGGGTACTAGGATAATTATACAGGCGGAAGCGATGATGTCAATGTTAGTGAACACCGTTCAATTTTCCGTAGTCTTATTTGATGGAGCATTGATATAAAACTCAGCAGGGTTGTTAATTCAGCGTCACAAGTTGGGACCACAAGCCTCTAATATACGGCGGTTTTATCCATTTCTCTGACGGGAAACCAGAACACCGCTGGTTTTTATTCTTTCAGCGACTTTTCAATTACGGCGCTTACGAATTTGAATAAACACCTCCACTAGTCATTGTTGCCAGTGTGAGAAACTTCATTCCCGCGTGATGAACATATTCAGTCAAAGGCCTCTGGTAGTTTGTGAAGAAGATCATGGACTTGTGAAAGATGATACTGAAGTTGGATGCCGGAGGTGATCGAATAAACAATGATGAGGTTTATCACGGGCATTGAGACCAATCGGCCAGCCAAGACAGATACAGATGTATGGCGTATTGTTACAAAATGAAACAAACGTGTAATTTTGATGACTGAGAGTTGCTTTCTATATTTCATGTGCACCATTTCCTCTATGTTGGTTTTAGAAAGATGTACAATACAAAAAAGGTAGAAAATTATTAGGGGAGTATTAGATGTAGCAGCAGGGCGGTAGTAGTAGTAGTAGTAGTAGTAGTAGTAGTAGTAGTAGTAGTAGTAGTAGTAGTAGTAGTAGTAGTAGTAGTAGTAGTAGTAGTAGTAGTAGCTGTTGTTGTTGTTGTTGTCGTCGTAGAAGTAGTAGTAGTTGTTGTTGTTGTTATTATTGTTGTTGTTGTTGTTGTTGTTACAGTTGTTGTTGTTGTTGTTGTAGTAGTAGTAGTAGTAGTAGTAGTAGTAGTAGTAGTAGTAGTAGTAGTAGTAGTAGTAGTAGTAGTAGTAGTAGTAGTAGTAGTAGTAGTAGTAGTAGTAGTGGTGGTGGTGGTAGTAGTAGTAGTAGTAGTAGTAGTAGTAGTAGTAGTAGTAGTAGTAGTAGTAGTAGTAGTAATAGAAGTCTTAATAGTAGTAGTAATAGTAGTAATGTTAGTAGCAGTACTTGCAGTAATTTTAGTTGAAGTAGTAGTAGTGGTATTAGATGTAGTAGTAGTAATAATAAGAGTAGTAGTAGTAGTAGTAGTAGTAGTAGTAGTAGTAGTAGTAGTAGTAGTAGTAGTAGTAGTAGTAGTAGTAGTAGTAGTAGTAGTAGTAGTAGTTGTCATTGTTTTTGTTGTTCCTTTAGTAGTAGTTGTAGTAGTAGTTGCAGTATTAGTAGCAGTAATAGTAGTGGTAATAGTAGTAGTAATAGTAGTGGTAATAGTAGTCTTAATAGTAGTAGTAATAGTAGTAATTTTAGTAGCAGTACTTGCAGTAGTATTAGTTGAAGTAGTAGTAGCAATAGTACTTGAAGTAGTAGTAGCAATAGTACTTGAAGTAGTAGTAGTAGTAATAGTAGTAGTAGTAGTAATAGTAGTAGTAGTAGTAGTAGTAGTAGTAGTAGTAGTAGTAGTAGTAGTAGTAGTAGTAGTAGTAGTAGTAGTAGTAGTAGTAGTAGTAGTAGTAGTAGAAGAAGTAGTAGTAGTAGTGGTAGTAGTAGTAGTAGTAGTAGTAGTAGTAGTAGTAGTAGTAGTAGTAGTAGTAGTAGTAGTAGTAGTAGTAGTAGTAGTAGTAGTAGTAGTAGTAGTAGTAGTAGTAGTAGTAGTAGTAGTAGTAGTAGAAGAAGAAGAAGAAGAAGAAGAAGAAGAAGAAGAAGAAGAAGAAGAAGAAGAAGAAGAAGAAGAAGAAGAAGAAGAAGAAGAAGAAGAAGAAGAAGAAGAAGAAGAAGAAGAAGAAGAAGAAGAAGAAGAAGAAGAAGAAGAAGAAGAAGAAGAAGAAGAAGACGAACAACAGCAACAACAACAACAACAACAACAACAACAACAACAACAACAACAACAACAACAACAACAACAACAAAAACAAGAAGAAGAAGAAGAAGAAGAAGAAGAAGAAGAAGAAGAAGAAGAAGAAGAAGAAGAAGAAGAAGAAGAAGAAGAAGAAGAAGAAGAAGAAGAAGAAGAAGAAGAAGAAGAAGAAGAAGAAGAAGAAGATAATATGTTGGTAATACCATATACCAAATCAGCTTAATCGTTTGTAAATGGAGCTATATGTTACCATGTACCTAAATCGCAGTAATATATTGTGTGTATGAAATAGTGTTGCTACCAAAACATGTGCAGAAAGTGTTTGCAAATCCTAGAATACTCTTGTGAGAACTTTCAATACAGATTGCAATCCACATCCTTTAAGAAGCCACACACAACCATAATTCCTCTTCATGTGTAACCCACTTTGTCTTTCTGTTTTCTGCAACATTTTCCAGTGAATGCAGTTATTGTTCAAGATGTTTAAACTTGTCCGGAACGTTCCAAAAAGGAGGAGGGCTTTCCACGCCCTGCTAACTGATGTCCTATTGTGAAGTTACGAAAAGGATGTTTAGAGGATTGGGTGCTATGTTTGCTTTGAAAGAATGGAATTGAATTACTAAGCGAGCCCCTGCTGCTGTTATAATTACAGACGCTTATGTAATCGGAATGTTTCGTTTTGTGTTGCCGTTCTTGTTTCTTTTGTCTCCTAGGCTTTTCTTTATTGGACGTTTCCATGTTTATACAAAGCTGATGTGTATTCTATTTTCATGTGTATTCTAAATATCATTTTCGTCGCCTCAGCATTGTGATGGTTTCGACCGGCCGTTGTCAACAGTTCTTATCTTTGTGGTTATGGTCTTGTTGAGAAAATGTAGGCGCCCGCAAGTAATGTCAATAAACAGAAGATTCCTATATTATTATTATAACGCGTGCATCTTTTATTCCATTGCTTTCGTTGAAGGCAAATTTTTACAGTTCTCTGTCACAAATCACTATTCATTCTGTGTCTTGTCTTCGTTGTAGGTACAGTATGTATATAATGCTGAGATAGTTTTGTGATCTTTTAGTGTATAACTTACAATGTTAGCAGATGTTTACCGCTCCTTGTGACAAATCACTCTTCATTCTGTGACTAGGCTTTGTGTTAAGGGACAGAATATAAACAGCATTTTGATAACTTGTTTATGTATCAATGCGCAATACATATATCTTTTCATTAAAGTATAACATACATCTTTCCTGTGGCGACTTACGAATGTGAATCATGACCATTTCGCAATTATCAAAGAAGAAAATTGTGAACTGCGCCCGAAAATGTCACAGAACACGTTCTTAGAATATCGTGGTCTAAAGAATAATAAAGATACAGATTGATATTCTACAAGATGTGAACACAGACGAAAACTGGCTCATAAACAGTAGTGTGTCTCGAAAGTTGAAACAGTTTTGCCATATTTAAGGTCACAGTGGCCATAAAGAACAGTGATTGCAGGCAAAGTTCTGGATAAACAGGTAGGAGTCCACTAGCACGAACATTGACATTCAGATGGAGGAAATTCCTTCTACATTATGATTGTCCTTTTGTCACTTTCTGGTCATCGTTCTGATGTTTCGTATTTCGCTCTTATCAGCTTGATCTTGTCATGTGTTGTAGATTTGAGCTTCTTGTTAATTTACAACCTTATTTTTCACATATTGAAATCATTTACAGTGTTTGCTTTTCTTTAGCTGTGTCCCAAAGCGATCAAGCTATAAGCCACATGGGGTTCAACTGGATCTTCTTCTTCTTCTTGCTTCTTCTTCTTCTTCTTCTTCTTCTTCTTTCTTCTTCTTCTTTCTTCTTCTTCTGCTTCTTCTTCTTCTTCTTCTTCTTCTTCTTCTTCTTCTTCTTCTTCTTCTTCTCCTTCTTCTTCTTCTTCTTCTTCTTCTTCTTCTTCTTCTTCTTCTTCTTCTTCTTCTTCTTCTTCTTCTTCTTCTTCTTCTTCTTCTTCTTCTTCTTCTTCTCTTCTTCTTCTTCTTCTTCTTCTTCTTCTTCTTCTTCTTCTCTTCTTCTTCTTCTTCTTCTTCTTCTTCTTCTCTTCTTCTTCTTCTTCTTCTTCTTCTTCTTCTTCTTCTTCTTCTTCTTCTTCTTCTTCTTCTCTTCTTCTTCTTCTTCTTCTTCTTCTTCTTCTTCTCTTCTTCTTCTTCTTCTTCTTCTTCTTCTTCTTCTTCTTCTTCTCTTCTTCTTCTTCTTCTTCTTCTTCTTCTTCTTCTTCTTTCTTCTTCTTCTTCTTCTTATTCTTCTCTTCTTCTTCTTCTTCTTCTTCTTCTTCTTCTTCTTCTTCTTCTTCTCTTCTTCTTCTTCTTCTTCTTCTTCTTCTTCTTCTTCTTCTTCTTCTTCTTCTTCTTCTTCTTCTTCTTCTTCTTCTTCTTCTTCTTCATCTTCTTCTCTTCTTCTTCTTCTTTTCTTCTTCTTCTTCTTCTTCTTCTTTCTTCTTTTCTTCTTCTTTCTTCTTCTTCTTCTTCTTCTTCTTCTTCTTCTTCTTCTTCTTCTTCTTCTTCTTCTTCTTCTTCTTCTTCTTCTTCTTCTTCTTCTTCTTCTTCTTCTTCTTCTTCTTCTTCTTCTTCTTCTTCTTCTTTTCTTCTTCTTCTTCTTCTTCTTCTTCTTCTTCTTCTTCTTCTTCTTCTTCTTCTTCTTCTTCTTCTTCTTCTTCTTCTCTTCTTCTTCTTCTTCTTCTTCTTCTTCTTCTTCTTCTTCTTCTTCTTCTTCTTCTTCTTCTTCTTCTCCCCACTTGTCCCTTGCATTTTTCAATAAAGAATAGGCCTACAGCCTACTTACGCCAAGCCATTAGCAGTCCTCTTCATGATTACGTGGGTTTTGCACTTTCTGTCGGATGAAGTTGCCAATCTCACGCCAGTCCTCTGTGGTAGCTCCTGGCCACATGTATGGTAGTTACAGTGTTTTAGTTGGCTTAAAATAAGTGGGCATAAAAGGAACATTTAGATATTAACTGATTCAGTGCCAAACAAAAAGTAGGTATGGACAAACATGGTACACAATCACATGACCAAGTATTATAATGTAAACATTCGTTCACTGAGCATCGAGGAAAATACACGAAACATAACAATAACACGATGACCCTAGTATGGCGATATATTCTCCTTCTGTTCAAATGGGAAGTCGCATTTGGTGATGTATTATCTTACAGCAGTGAATGATGTAATTTAAAAAGAGGGATGGGTGGAGACAGTTTAATCTGTGTTTGTGTATGTGTTTTTTCCCCATTCCAATCATTTTCGTAACCAGTTATATTCTAGAATGATTGTATTTCAACTTGTTATGTTCAGTCAATTAATTTACTTCTTCGTGTTAAACGCAGTGTTTCTTTCTAACCCATTGTATAATTTGACATTATCACTGCACCGAGTGGCAGAGATATATGTGACAATATCACTGTACTGAGTGGCAGAGATATATGTGACAATATCACTGTACTGAGTGGTAGAAACAAATGTTTAACTATTGCAGTACCGAGTGGCAGAGATATATGTGACAATATCACTGTACTGAGTGGTAGAAACAAATGTTTAACTATTGCAGTACCGAGTGGCAGAGATATATGCGACAATATCACTGTACTGAGTGTAGAAACAAGTGTTTAACTATTGCAGTACCGAGTGGCAGAGATGTATGCGACAATATCCTTGTAGCGAGTGTCAGAGATGTATGTGACAATATCACTGTACCCAATAGTGTGAATGTGATATATCCTGGCGTTGCCGACTATTATGGGCAGACTCAAAGTATTGCAGGCAAGTCCACACCTCAAGGTAGCCGTGGACAAGAAACGCCTCCTGCATGATTCCCTAGATGCAGTCAAGTGCCACGTGCTGTTAAGAGGAAGTTCATGGATGCCCCAGGTAGCAGATACCATCAGAGAAGTGTGTTCACTTGAGAAGATTGGCAAAGGCAAGGAGTGTATCAGAGTGCCGAATAGAACTTCAGGCTTGTGTGGGGTTATAATTACAATGGGTCGTGAGTGTAGGGAATGGCCAGCAGGCGCTGCGGAAGAGAAATTCGGCAATTAATTCATGTCTACTCTCGTCCTGGCAATGTGATTATCTATACTGATGACTCTGTGGTCAGAGGTAAAATAAGTGCCTGGGGATTCATAGCAAAAGCAAATGGCCTATGTTTAGTAAAGGAGAACTTGGCATATGACACCACAACTTGAAGTCTGAGAATGGAGGTGGAGGCGGTTACTGCAGCTTTCCACTGTTTGGAGAATAAACTGTATACGCATGTTGTGGTTGTAACTGATTCACAAAGCATGTTTATACAGGTGAAGACTGGCATGATTCGTGCAGAATGGCATGCATCAATTTAGGGCTTGCAGGTTGTGAGCATTTTTTTTCTATTTCCATATCCTTTATAGGACGTTGCAGTCAACATCAGCATTTTCCAGCTGCTGTTCATGTACTAGATAAGATTACGCTCAGTAGTTTGCCATTGCTTTCCGAGCGACCGGCTCACATACGCCCGTAAGTTACCTACGCGGCGAGAACCGCTACTGATTCTAGCGCAGTTTATGTGAGCATTAGCTCGATCTGTTCTCCAGGACACTCTGATGTGGTTGAAAATGAACAGTCAGACAGATTGGTTGGTGCCGCTTCATCAAGGGGTGATTAGATGCATGATAAGCAGATGTGGTGAAAGGCGAGAACACTTGAATAAGCAGAAAAAACAGATAGACTGTCATAGTCTAGAGAGAATGCGGCAGCAAGGTGTGACCAGGGGATCTGGTCGGCAGTCGTCGCTCAGAGGTAAAGCCAGACGGAAATATAATCAGATTACAACAGGCACCATTAGTACTGGAATTTTCAATATTATATACTTTTTCATATTGGAACTATTGAAGATAAGGACTGAGCGCTTACGGGAATATCCCGAGTATAATGGGATATTCTTGACTCAATTCAACTCATCACTGTACCGAGAGGTAGAGATGTATGTGAGAATATCACTGTACTGAGTGGTAGAAATGTATGTAAATCTATCGCTGTGCAAGTAGCAAAGATGTACTTGACAATATCGTTGTACCGAGTGGCAGAGGTGTTCACCCTTGACCATCGCTTCGGGATTAGAAGTGAACCTCCAATAATGTACATTTCTAGATAGTGAGCTATTCTCAGCAATTCCGTTGTTGTATTAAATCATTATATTGCCTAAGAAAATTGTGTTTTTGTTTTTGTTTTTGTATTTTTTTTAAAGAAGAAACCATACGCTTAACAATAGACAGCTAAAGGTGTTTTCAGAATAACCAATAAAACCATTAGGGAAAAAAAAGTAAATAAAATTATTGGGAAATATGCAAAGCATAAGTGGAATAAGAAATTAGCCCAAGGAAATAGGCAAATGAAGAAACGGAAGACGGAGAAAAAAGTACATGGATAGCTTTAACAGCTGGGTAACAAATAATAACGTACGCAATATTCACTTAATTATAGCATTAAATAAGAGAGCATGTTGGAGTCATAACTATCGTGAAATTATTACCATCATCAAGTGCCGAATGGTATGGACAATCATACTTATACATATCTTTCACACCCTTCCAATACTATAAACACGGCTGTAAAGAATTCTATTGCTGCCTTCCTCTGTCTCTTTCCACAAAAATTTCCAGTTGTCACAATATGATCTAAGTTATGTCATCTTGTAATGTGGTTAAAGAAACGCATATATACATAAAATCAGAAAGGTAAACCAAACAAATCTCACATTAGCTATAAACATATCTGTTTCTTGTGATTACTGCTTTTTTTATGTGATAACTAATTGCAGGTTAATTTTGTCCTTTTTGTCATTGCTTTTCATGTGATAACTAATTGCAGGTTAGTTTTGTCTTTTTTTCAGTGTTTTTCAACTGAAGCACTAGGTACAAGTTGTATACAGAACCGTTTTGTCGCCAATGCCCATAATGTTATGACGCTGTTGGATCCGCACCACATCCTGACGCCTCAGTATGGTCCAGCCCATTTTGGAAGCCGCAGACAGAGAGCAGTTGCACTATGTCATGGCTCACGCCTCTTCGCCATTCACATATACAACATTACCAAGTATTGAAAGTGTAGAATTATTAAACGCAATCATCCACACGATTGATGCAAAACTCACACGCGCATATACAGAGAATTTCAGCAAGCAAACACAACTAAACATAAACACACCACACAATAGGAATACATCCTACTATCTTAGCCAAGCAGGCGTTCCGCTTTGCAGTCATCACTCCACAGCTGAGATGTGGGGCGGGCATGGTTGGAGAAAAGATGAAATCAATTAAAATAATGTGATTGAACAAAGAACCCCAGAAAAGCTGAGCTTAATTTATAAACAGCTTAGAAGGGTTGGTTTTCCTCTTTTGATCAAAGAGAAAAAACAATCAGAAGACCCCGAGAACAATTCTGTAATATTCTCGAATCAATCGACTCATGTTCTCAAGCTGATTTCAGGACTGTTTCCACGTCGCTCATGACAAAAGAGGAGACAATTGAGTGTGTCGAGGCACAGAAGTGCCCCAATCAACTACACCATAGAGCAGGTTTATCCCGAAGGACACTCTTCATGCGATGTCACCACAAGGTGCTCTGTAATTAATTACCGCTCCTCTCCACACACAGACGCACGCAGGAAGAGAAGCACGCGCACATTATCACATCCGTGCGGCACTGTCGGTGGTATGCGTTCTTTTTACCTTGATTTAAATCTTCAATTAACAAGGAACGCAACAGATAAACGTTATTTTCAACAGAAAAACAAAAACTTTGCTTGGGCCAACTGAAGTATGTTTAATGAGAACACAAGCGCTGCTTGTATTTTATTCATTGTAGTTTAATTTATTCCATTTCATGTTATTGCAGTGGATGAGTTATGAGACCTAGTGGTGAAGTGGATTTTCCTGTCGATTTCCAAAGTTGGCAGCCGTGTTGTGCTGGGCTTTAGTGAAGTTGCCTGCCTATGTATGTTTGCTGCTTCTCTTCTGCTTCTTCTTTTCTTCTTTGACTTCTTTTCTTCTTTGACTTGTTTTCTTCTGTGACATATTGCTTTCTACTTAGTGTCTGTCTGTCTGTCTGTCTGTCTGTCTGTCTGTCTGTCTGTCTGTTTGTCTGTCTGTCCGTCCGTCTGTCTGTCTGGCTGTCTGTCTGTCTGTCTGTCTGTCTTTCCTTCTTCTTCTTCTTCTTCTTCTTCTTCTTCTTCTTCTTCTTCTTCTTCTTCTTCTTCTTCTTCTTCTTCTTCTTCTTCTTCTTCTTCTTCTTCTTCTTCTTCTTCTTCTTCTTCTTCTTCTTCTTCTTCTTTCTTCTTCTTCTTCTTCTTCTTCTTCTTCTTCTTCTTCTTCTTCTTCTTCTTCTTCTTCTTCTTCTTCTTCTTCTTCTTCTTCTTCTTCTTCTTCTTCTTCTTCTTCTTCGTCTACTACTCCATTCTCGTCCTGGTCGTCGTCTTCCTCCTCCTTCTTATTACCTATTTTAGGCTGGACGAACACATGACAATCAGGCCAGCTTCTTCTTCTTCTTCTTCTTCTTCTTCTTCTTCTTCTTCTTCTTCTTCTTCTTCTTCTTCTTCTTCTTCTTCTTCTTTGACTTTCTTCTTCTTCTTCTTCTTCTTCTTCTTCTTCTTCTTCTTCTTCTTCTTCTTCTTCTTCTTCTTCTTCTTCTTCTTCTTCTTCTTCTTCTTCTTCTTCTTCTTCTTCTTCTTCTTCTTCTTCTTCTTCTTCTTCTTCTTCTTCTTCTTCTTCTTCTTCTTCTTCTTCTTCTTCTTCGTCTACTACTCCATTCTCGTCCTGGTCGTCGTCTTCCTCCTCCTTCTTATTACCTATTTTAGGCTGGACGAACACATGACAATCAGGCCAGCTTACAAGTGTGCTATCCACTGCGCAATAGTTGATCCGCATGTCACGGACAATTGCCGACTATTTTCAACATTTGGAGATAGCGCACATAATAGTAAGTAAATTAAAAGACTCTTTTCTCCATAATGCGTATTGTTTGTATTGTGATATCTCCGTATTTGTAGACCAATCAACACTCGACTGGAGATAGTCAGTATCACACCAGCCGCCTTAACTTCTGATGAAACTTCTGGTACCCGTTGTAGGATTGGACTACCAGGCAGCCTAAGTCAATTAAACAATCCCCGCCTCGAAATCGATTCGAACACATGTTCACCGGGTTGATTCTAACGACAACGCTAACACTGCTTCTCCCCCCCTCCCCCCCCCCCCACTCACTCTCCCTCTTTTCCACGGTATACCAAGTTGGTGTGTTGCCGGGGCCCATACGGGGGAGCAAAGAATAGTAACACTGTTGCCTACCATGCTCGTCGTAAGAGGCGACTAAGGAGGCTATGGTTCCGTCGCCCTGCTACTGAGTGAGTGCGTGGCGCGACACTGTGAGCTGTGAATTTCACATGGAATGCTTTTTCATCTATCCGCAATTGTTTTTCGCGTGAACTGCATGTTCAGAACGATGACGGCCGGCTGTTGCTGGATTGACTGGTTTGCCTTTTCGGTTTACGAGTGCATTTTGCAGGAGACTCCTGGGAGTCGACGCTGTAGCTATGGAGTTTGTGCTTTCACGGCGCTTTCGGTGGGTCGCCCTGCAGAAAGAGACCGAACCATATGGGAAAAACCCCGGTCAATGAAGTATTTCTGGTGACTGCCGTTTTCATCAACGATGAACTGTATTTTTCGCGGAGGATTTTTGTGTTGGCATTCTGGCGGCGGCATTATGCACAGTGTACCTGTGTGGGCTGTTGGCTTGCCGACACGCCTGTCTTTTCCATTGTTCACATGTGGCAGTGAGGAGCATTTTGTGATATTCACTGGCACAGGAACGAAGCAATATGGGAACGACCCGTTGCCGTGAAGTTGGAACCGCGACTAACTAACTAACTAACTAACTAACTAACCAAGTTGGGTGTAATGAGAACACCCGCGCTGCCTGTACTTTATTCATTGTAGTTTAATGTTATGTTATTACTGAAAATCACACAGCATTATAGAGAAGAAAGCTCAAAACAAATATTCACGTCTAAATATGAATGTCTAAGAACAATTTTCACACATAGTCAAACAAATGTTACCCCCAGAGGAAACAACAAAGATCAAAGATGGATGACATAGCAAATTCTAAGCCAAATTGTTCAGTAGAAAATAAAACATGACGAATAATCCTGAAAAAGAAATAAAAACATTTTATAAAGACGCGCACGCAAAGTTCAAGCAGGCAGAACAACAATCAATGCATGGATGGTATAGGAAGGAATCATCATACAAGCTGAATGCATTAATAAGTAAAGGAAATGTTTAACATTAGTCAGTGTACAGTTTGCAACACGCCTTATTTCTTGGACATCCGCACTCATATAATATATTCAGAACATTGAGGGGTTTGGCGGTCTCAACGCTTCCCCTCCTAGAGAAACTTCTTTGAGCGTTCCAATCAAGTAAATAAAGACTTACATCTTTGCTTTATTGACTATAAAAAGGCTTTCGATAAAGTGAGACATGTCAACACGATAAAGATGCTTACAGATCTACAAATTAATGGGAAGGACGTTAGACTTGTAAAAAAGATATATTGGAAACAACAAGCTGCCATAAAGATTGATAATGAAGTAGGTCAATATCAACTAATTAAGAGAGGTGTCCGACAGGGATTTGAAATCCTCCAGATCTCCTTCCCCCCCCCCCCCCCCCTATACAGTGAGAATATTTTTTTTTTAGAAATTTAGAAGATATGAGAAGAATCAGCATTGGGGGACGTGTCAGAGTGTTGGGGGAATGGGAACAGGACAGAGAGAGGACAAGGGACAGAATAGAGTCAAGGACTGCAGATATAACGATAGACAGGACATGGGTAATGGCACAAAGATGTCATAAGACAGGACATTTGCAGGACGGTAGAGAGATTAGAGACAGGACATCGGTGGGGACACAGCGATGTCAGAGACAGGACACCGACAGGACAAGACCTAGTGATATAAGGGGACATAAGCTCACAGGACGCTGTCCTGAACTGACCAGACGGGATTACACCGAACGACCCAACACAACACGGGCGGACTAAAGCACTACGTGACTGTTGAGACAGCCCGAGTTGTCACGAGGGACACGTGGTCCAGTACCACGAGACGAACTGACCAGTTTGAAAACGTGAGACGGGACTCAGACAGTTTAGAGGAAGGACGTTTGTGTTTCTGGAGCGAGTGTAGCTTTTGCGAGAGTGCTAATTGAAGATAGCGAGTAATTGAGTATCGGGCTTGTATAATTGGATATAAGTGTTTGTAAGGCGGCATTTGTGTGTGTGTGTGTGTGTGTGTGTATATATATATATATATATTCCACCGCCTTGTGTGCGCACATTGTGATGACTTTCAGGTTTTTCTGAATAAACAGGTTATACATACGTACGACTGATTTCTTCTTGAGTGCGTATGAAGGATTCTGAATACCTGTGTGCGTGTGAGACGTTGACAGGACGCAAAATCAATAACATTAGATATGCAGATGATACAGTCTTGATTGCAGACAATGACAGGATCTGCAACTTTTAGTATATGCGGTTGTTGCACACGGCGAACAGTCAGGATTATAAGTAAATTATAAGAAGACACAGATTATGGTCGTCACTAAACAGGTAAACATGTAAATGGGAATATTCTTTTAAAAAAGTGAATCAGTACAAACATCTCGGAACAGTCATAACATCTGATGGGAGGTACCTTGAAGAGATTAGAACAAGAATCTCCGTGTCGAAGATAGCCTTTTTCAAAACTGAAAACATATTGCCCAATATAAAGATGTCAATAGCAACGAGAAAAAGAGTGTTGCAATGCTGCGCAGAACCTGTGCTTTTGTATGGATGTAAAGCGTTGAGAATGAACAAACAAGCTGAAACAACATCTAATGGCATTGGAAATGTAGTTTCTGATAAAAATGCAAAGAATACCATAGGCAGACAGAAAAACCAATGAATAAGTCCTACAAGAAACATACAAAAACAGTAAACTGATTAGAGAAATTTGACGAGAATTGGAGAACTTGGTGACAACTGGCAAGATTTTGAGGAAAAGAAGAAGAGGAAGACAGCAAATTAAAAATCTAGATGGCTTGACTACGTGGGGTGGTAGAGACATGAACACACAGCTGATCCGCGATGCTAATGATTGTGTGAGATGGCAAAAAATGACATTCTCGGCACTGCACAAGACGAGAAAAGTGAAAAGGCCTGACCATGAAGGAATAGGCGGAGAAAATTTAAATTAGGAACATGTATAGCTCATTCAATTTTTTAATGGACATCTGAATTTCCTTCCTCAGCTGGTTTTCCCGATATGGTGCATGGCGCAAGACACCCTATTGACCAGATCTGCACATCCAACGGTTTGTCACAACAATGGAGAAATCAGACACCAGGACTGTGATAAAATTTTTGGTTTTACAGGGAAAACACCTACAGAAATACACAGGGAGATGGAGCCAGTGTTTGAGGAAGCCTGTCCTTCGTATGCTTCTGTAAAATAAAATTGGTGTTTGCAGTTTAAATGTGGCGGTTCCCAAGTTGCTGATCTGCCAAGATCAGGAAGACCATCCTCAGAGTGCAATGATGCAAATGCTGCAAAAGTGAAGAAAATCATAGACCAGGATAGGAAAATGACAATTGAAGAGATATCGGGTTCAGCAAAACTGAGTAAAAGTACATTTTTTTTTGTAGAATTTTACACAACAGACTGAACATGAGAAAAGTGTGTGCACGCTGGGTCCCGCGCCTACTGACATGTGAACATAAACAAACACGGGTTGATTGCTGTGGCCAGATGCTCAACATGTGGCGGTCGAAAACGTTGACGACCATGGTGACGGTAGATGAGACTTGGATTCACCATTATGACCCAGAATCCAAAATTACCAGCATGCAGTGGAAAACCCCGGGCTCGCCAACAAATGTCAAACCAAGAGCACAAAACTCTGCAAGAAAAGTGATGCTGACTGTTTTTGGGACGTCAAAGGTGTCATATTGAAAGAATACATGCTTCATGGCAACACTGTTAATGGGCAGTACTATGCAGTATCTCCTTATCGAACTAAGAAAGACTGTGACCAGAAAACGAGGGATAGCGCGTACGCAAATTTTGCTTTTGCTTCAAGACAAAGCGCCCTCCCATGAAGCACGGCTTGTGCTGCAAAACTGCCAAAGATTTGAATATTGAAATTCTTCCACACCCACCATATTCTCTAGATTTGGCTCCATCAGAATTTTTCTTTTCGCTAATCTTAAAAAACAGCTGAAAGGAAATCGTTTTGACAGTGACAAAGATGTCATACTGGCTTGTGATAACTGGTTTAGTTCTAAAAATAGGTTGTTTTATTCTGAAGGTCTTTTCAAGGTCACGCAGAGATGGCAGAAATGAATAATTCAGGTTGTGGCTACATTGAGAAGGAATAAGCACTGTGCCAAATTTCAATTTTCTCCGCCTACTCCTTCATGGTCAGGCTAAAGACTTATGAGAAGCCCCTTGTATGATATATAACTCCGTGGCGAAGGCGTTACGGACGCAGTTCGTAATCCCGCATACCGCGTTCGAAACACAGCTGTGTTGATTTTTTTATGAAATAGTATGGGTGCCGGTCGTTCAGAAAGCAATGGCAAACTACTGAACATAAACTTGTCCAGGAATCACGAACAACCAAACAAATGCTAGGCTTGACTGCTATGTCCGAAAAGGATATGCAACGCACGCGCACACACACACACACACACACACACACACACACACACACACACACACACATACACACACATTTTACAGTAAATATATAATGATATCTACATAAAATATGCCAAGGAGACTGGTTGGTGAAGGTAATATAAATAACTTACGTTATGCTGATGACACCGTCTTGATAGCAGGAAGTCAGAACGATCTACAGGAAATGATAGATAGAGTGGTTGTAGAAAGTGAAAACAAAAATGGACCTCAGTTTGAATAATAGAAAGACAGAAGTCATGGTGATATCAAAGAAACAGGCTGTGCCAAAAAGATGCATCATTGAGGTAAAGAACAGAATAGGACAAGTAAAAACTGCATTCTGTCAAATGGAGAACGTTTAGTGCAATAAGTCCCTGCCCTTGAGAGTCAGAAAAAGAATTCTCGCATGTTACATAGAACCAATTTTAACATACGGCTGTGAATCATGGACAATTAGTAAACATGCGACATAAATCACTGGAAGCCTTGGAGATGTGGTTTTATAGAACAATGCTGAAAGATAATTGGACAGACAAAAAGAGCAATCAAGAAGGGAAACTGAGTAGCAAAGACAACTTATCGCAAACATCTGATAGAGTCAGTCATCGTTTTTTTTTTTTGGTCACGTTATGAGAAGACAAAAACTGGAACATATTGTGACATCCGGAATGATATGCGGAAAGAGAGATAGAGGAAGACAGCGTAAGAAGATTCTTGACAGTCTTGTGTCATGGCATGGAACGGAGTCAACACTGGAATTCATCTAAGACGTCAGGGATCGTAATTTGTGGAGAGTAATGATCGTCCACGCCAGCCGGAGGCATTGAATGATGATGATGCTAATACCATATACCAAATACGCTTCAAGGGTTTTAAAATTATCATTTCTGGTTTTATTTATTAATTAAGTTATTAATGTATTTATTTATTGTATTTATCTAATGTAAATGGGACGCAGAGGTGTTTCCAGGGCACCAGGGCCGGGTTATATACTGGCCAAGACCTATTGACGCGTCCTCGTCGAGCGTCCTGGGCAACAGGTCCCTTCGGGGTCCTGGCTAAAGTCAGTAGGATCGCCGATTCCTCCGAAGTCGGAGAGTGTCTGCCTGTACGGCGAGGAACCACCAGTCTGCACACCAATAAGCCAGACATGGGACAACGGATACTCACGCAAAACTCAGGTCCTGTATGACATCACACTGATGTTGGACAACAGAATGCCTTCATCCGACATACAGGACTTCGCGTTGGAGCTCAAGCCAACGAACACAAGCAAGCAAGCAAGCATCTAATGTAAATAATACCCATGAAAAGGGTTGCTCATCGTGCTGAACCTCCGCATTTAGTCGTGATTCGACTACCAAAGATTCGCTTCTTCTCTCAACGGGCAACTCTATATTTCTCCATCTGTTTTGTGTTTACATGTTGGCGGTGCATCTGTTACATACAAGGTGTTAGTAAATGCAGCGGGAGTCGCACTAACCTTGTGACTAGACGTCGTATGCAAGGTGGTTACGAAACCGCATCTCGGCGAATTTACCCAACTGACCATGGCTCCCAGCTCGGCACAGCCTAAAACTGGTATCAGGAATTGTCTTGAGAGCTAAAGGCTGCAGGTACTGACCACATCTCACACAAGAGAGCCGATTTGTTTATGAAAATATTTTTCTAGCTATATATGATCAATGTGTCTAATGCTTGTTAAAGTGTCTTTCACTTTTTTTTAAAGTAAATTTCGCGCGTTATTTACTTTTTCTGAGCTTAAAAATGACTCCAAATACAGTCATTATTCTCCAGCGGATTGTCCTGTGCAGAATATTATTGTTCAATAGTCTTTCAAAATGTCTCTTTTACAGGACAGATAAACATATAATCGTAAAAGTTCCGAAGAAGTCAACATGGGGCTCATCTCTATGTCATGAAAAGGAAATGCCACATTTTAGCCAGGGTCTATGGCTACTGAGCAGTGAACGCGGTTCACAATTCCCTGATATACCAAGTCAATGGTTCGAAATCAGCCGCAGATTATTCGGAAGCAGATCGCCTTGCGTTGATTTTGATGGTATCAGCGTTGGTCGTTCAGAAATTAATGGCAAACTTCTTATAGTCCGTGACGTGTGACCTTGGTGATGGTGTCTGTCCACAGGCTTCTGTCTCTTGTGCTGCCTATCATTTCAGATACCGATGTTCCTCCATGACATGATGTAAAATTGCTCAGAATCTTCTCTCTTTGTCTCCCTTTGCCTCTCTTTCACTCCAGCCTTTCCGTTGTGATGATGTACTCCAGCTTCATGACGTTTCCATAGAATGTGGAGTGTCTTCTTCTAGTGCAAATAACCAGGTCTTTTTGTGGGTTAACTTCTTTCTATCCACCAACAGTTATTCTTTAAATCCATAACTCCAGAGCTTACGCATAATCCCTCACTTCCCTGTTAATTCTCCATAATTTGCTTCCGTACATCATGGCTGGCTCAATATAGCTCTTCAGAACTTGTTTTACTTGCCTCGAATGACGATGGTAAAGTGCAGAGAATATGCTTCATCTTGTGAACGGCAAACTAATGAACTTAAAAACTGCCAGGAAATGTTGGGATGATTGCGATATTCAGATGTTCTTTTCGTGTTATCACTTACAAATTGTCTATCTCATCTTGAATTCATCTAAATCATCGTCTTCCTCTTTCTCCGCTCCTCTTCTTCCAGACATTCGTGTCAGTTAGTTATTAAAGAAGGGAGTGAGGTGGTTGTGGAGGAATTAAAGGCGAGAGGATGGACTTCAGTAATGGGATTTATCTCATATGACATAGTCTTTTTCTGCAGGGCTGCGCCGTAAGCGCTGCACAGAGCATGAACTCGTGAGTTAAATGGCGCATCCCGGAAACGAATCCACTTCTTTCGGAGCACAAGACAGGAAGGCAGTTTAACCACTTCGCCACCGCGCCATGTTCTCTTTACGTGTCCACAACATTTTATCCAAGAAAGTAGCTACCGTCACCGAACAGTATGGTCATTGCCATGGACGAAAGCAATGGTACTTTACAGATGCCTTGACAACTATAGCAATCAAAGAAATAAACACTAGACCTCGCTCTGCGGCGATTTTAACTAATCGACTGAACTTTGGTTATTAACCAGTCGAACAAGCGGGGTCTGTCTTTATAGGCTTCAACCTTTCCCGAAGGTTTAAAGTATTCCCTTTGATGAGAAAAATACCACTTCTGCAAATGGTAAAGGATCTTACTCTTGAGTACTCAGTCAGCT